>OY987273.1:13800825-14236783 GCA_963920665.1 Straminergon stramineum
CAAAATCACGAAATTGTCTTCGATGGAAAAAAGCCTTCGGACTTCTAGGGTTTAGGGTTCAATTTCTAATAGCAAATGAAACTAAAATGGTGGTTCTCACTATTCTACAAACCTCTATTGTATATTTGGGACATCCTTTGCATTTGCAATTCACCTATTCACATTGAATGATTGAAATGAGAAAATTATAGAAAGTGGTTCAATACATTTTCCATTTTCACAAATACCCATTAACCCATAGTCATACATCAATGGTATTAAATCCTACAAATTATGTGACAAAATATCACTTTATTAAAATATAAAAATACAATGTATTTGTACCAAAATCACAAAAACGTGATTACAACTCATCAAGAGCATTGTGCTATATTTGCCGCACTCTACCGTCTATGTACATTACAATGAGTGAACCATACAGTAAAACAAACATAAGATGGCTAGAATACCATACTCTACTTAACTACTTTACTCGGAATCTGAATCCGAATCCGAATCCTTATTGTCATTTGGGCCTGAAGGATGTACCCCAATATATGGTCCACCCCCATAGTTGTAACCGTATCCACTTGATGCACCTCCTTGTCCATATTCATTTCCATAAGAAGGACCTCCAAAGGTTGGAGGAGGAATTGGAGCACTTTCACTTGATCCGCCATAATAAGGGCCTCCTTGATGCCCATTATGAACCATGTGTAGTCGATCCAGAGTAGTATTGAAAGCCTCCTTGGCTAGAACCACCATACTGACCATAGTGTGTCGGTCCATGGCTTCCTCCTATACTTTGAGAGCCAACTTGGGGGGCGTTACCATAATCTGAACCACTTGTCCCATCTCGTGATCCACGTGCATTATAGTCACGGTAGTAGGACCCATCATGTTGCCGACCCCGGTCTTCCACGCTTCGACGCATGGCCTCTTGTATTTGTTGTTGGTACTCAATGTCTTCCCGATCTTCTCGACGTTCATGTCCTTCACCAAATGTCACGGGTGTTGGATCCTCATCATCTTCATCTTCATCTAACCAATCATCTTCAGCATCCTTCAAGACGATCGAAGGAAGTCCTCCATAGCCTCGATTGGACCACTCTGGCATGTAATCACTTGGTCCAATCGAGTTAGTAGGAATTATGGCTTCCTCGCGAGTCAAATTCCTGACATTGCGCACTGCAACCGTGCGCCAATCTACTTCTTTATGGAGTACTATCTCCGCCCAAATCATAGCCATGTTCAAATAGTTCATGACGTTTGGTTTGGAGCTTGGTAAACCTGATGCAAATGTTATCTCCTCGTAGCGGCGAACAAAGTGTTCACTCTTACATGTGGACATTTGTCCCTCCCAACGACGAACTTGCACCTCTGCGCGATCATGTGGCCATATTTTGGAGAGGTGCGTCATTTTGACATACTTCTTGCATGTTGTGCAATCCCATATTTTCTTTGGCTCCTTTTCCCATCCCTTCTCCACAACGCAAATTACGTCTTCCAAATCTCTCCAATTGATCTCTTGTGAATTCCCCTCCTTACTTCCTCCACCACTTCCGCGCGACATGATAACCTCCAAACCTCAATTAATAATGTACCGAAAGGATTACAAAGTTTAAATCCAATTTCTGCTCGCTTTGGCCCAATGTACCAAATGAAAAGTAAGAATTTGGATTAAAACAAATTCCACCTACTATTACTGACAACCAAATCAACCGTAAACTTGAACACCTTGAGTTTCTGACAACCCAATCAACTCAAACACGGTTCAAGTAATTAAAAACACTAAATGAAGTTCATAAAATTAAAGACTTATAAGTTGGGGCAACCCCCTAATCCCTCAAACCAATATGTGATAAAAAAAAGTTAATACGAACACAATCGTTCACGCACCAAGCTGGAAGGGGCGCGCAGATTCTCGAAGGCACTGGATCACCCACTCCGGAAGGAAAACGATTGTGAAGAAATGAGCCGTCCGCGCCGCCATTTATGCGGTCGGCGCTTTAGAATATGCGGACGCTACCATCCGCATCGGACGGCACGAAGGCGGACGGGCAGATAGGGCAGTCTGAAATCGCGGTTCGCTGGATCGCACGGTCACCGACAAGAAGCGGATGGAGCAGCGCGGACGCGGATGGGAAATGCGGATGGACTCCCGACAGTTGGACGGAAAATGCGGACGGCGACTGCGGACGCGCGGATGGGCGGGCGGATGGAGAGGAAGGGCAGAGGGTAGAGGTGGGCAGGACCGCGGGAGGGAGGTTGTTTTTCAATTTCGGAATCCTTACTTGGGCGGACGGGCGGATAGCTGGTCGGGCGAATGGGCGGTTGGACGGACGGAGAGAAGCGTGGGAGAGGAGGGGAGAGCTGGGCGGGAGGGAGGGAGAGAGGGAGGAGTTTTTCAATTTCTGAATTGGGGGACAAGTGGACGGGCAGGAGAGGTGTTTTGACCTATGTGGAGATGGGTTGACGGACGGTTTAGCGGGAGAGCTTGCATTATATGGTGAATTAAGAAAAGTAGAGAAATTATTTTTAATATGTTATATCATGAGGTTTTAAATTGATACAACTATCAAAAGTGACATCCCAAAGTCTCTTGTTTGAAAAATCATTTGACTTGTAAATCAAGAATTCAAATAAGTGTGTAAAGAAAGTTTGTTGTACATTGGTGCTTTTGTACAAGTTTGTGATGTCAACAATACTTTTTGACTAATAGCAAAAGAAATTCGATGTTAAGATCATAACAAAAGCCTTCGTGGTTCAATTTATAATATTTATTATTCTTTTTCATGCCTCTCAAGGAAAATAATGAATCCGTAAACTCCCAAAGGCCCTACACAGCTACACTCTTATAGGAGACTCTTGTGATATGTGATCTCAATTAAATGATTTATTTCTAAATTTTTGGTTCAAGATTCTTCACTCAAGAGTTAAATTTTTCAACACGAGATATTGTAAAATGAAATTCATTAATGTAAAAAATCTAAAGTGAAGAAAATGAGAAGCCCAACAATCTAGTATAGCAAGATGGAAGAAAAGATTTCTTGGGCTTACTTTAAATGCAAATACCACGCGCAATGTATGTACTCAAAGTTTTTCAAGATGACAAGATACTCAAATAACTTTTATACTAGTCTAGTATAAATTCCTATGGTTAAATATGCCCAAAAATCACTTTTTAAGATTTTTGTCTCTTTGTATTCAAAATGGCAGTTTTGAGTGATATTTGATGGAAAGAAAGCATGAAGGCTTTAGGGGTTCCAGATTTTAGAAAATCCTAGGCCTACATAACTACAAAACTAACATAAGCAATTCAATCAATATTGTAAATTTATAATTTAAAAGATATGATATTATGAACCTTTCTATATAATCATTTGCAAAAAAGTTTTGAGATGAAACACACTTGTAATCATTGAAGTATGACCATTTCTAATTTCTTGTAATTGAAAACTCATCATATTTGAAGGTCAATCACATTGTACATTACCTAAGCTCTAATATTTTGGGGTTGTGATTAATTTATGATCAGTTTACAATTTATGATGCACACAAGTATACATAGGTATAAGTGTCAAAGTGTATATGATATGAATTTTCAATTCATTTTGTTGTATAAATGCTTACTTTAATCTTGTCCACAACATTTTACATTACATTAAAATGCTTGAATCATTTTAGCACCATCCCATACATTTGATAAATGTTATAATAGAATAATGAGATAATATAATTTCTTTTAGTCTATACATAATTTTATATTGGTGTTTTAAACTATGAATACATTTGACAACAAAAATTGAAGACACACTCCAAGTTATAATTTAATGTTCCACATTTATTTAATGGCTCATAATAAAGTGATAATTGAGGTGCTCAATCTTAAGAAAAATTGAAACCTACATGAGTAATGTACTCACATGAGTACATGACAAAGTAAGAAAGGTCTACATCTGCATTATATTGTCATGATTGCATTCCAAACTGCAAAGGAATCATAGTCTCATAGGTAAAACATATTTCACACATCGCATCAATAATTTTGAAAATTTGTGCAATGTTATAAATTCAATATGTACAATTGAGGGTTGTATAATTCTGATTTTTTTTGGAGGGTTAGGGTTTAGGGTTTGGAATTTGGAGAGCATGTTTAAATGTGGGAAGGAATATCTGGAATTATCTTTTCTTACATTAATATTACATTGGATACTTCTAGCATTCAAGAGTATTTTTTGTACATGAATCTATCCTTCTAAGAATTCAATGCTTTAGGACTGCCGGCGAACTGACGTCAAGTAGGCTCCATAGCAAGGTGAACAGTGTTGGATGTGGTTGGTCGGGAACGGGGGATGGCTTGAATGGACGGCCAGGTGTGGGGTCAGTCGGCGATGGCGGACGGGCTAAGCGGACGGCCAGGTGCGGGGCCGGTCGGGGATGGCGGACGGGATGGTCCAGGAGCGGCCCGCGATTCTGATTGGCGGACGGGAGGTCTGGTCGCGGTCCGGAGCAGACGAGATGGTCCAGGAGTGGCCCGCGGTTCTGATTGGCAGATGGGAAGTCCGGTCGCGGTCCAGAGCGAACGGATAGTTGGCCGTCCGCCAATCCCCGCAGTCACCCCGCGTCCGCCGTGGCGGACGGCAGGTCTGGGTCCGCTTCGGGGCGGACGTTTTTTAGGTTTGGTGGTGGACGGGTATATGGGGGGATGGCCTCCTCATTTGCTCTCACTTCTACTCTCCTTTGGCGCCAGGTTGGATGTGCTACTGCTACTTTATGTGTCAGTTGCTCCTACAAGGTGGAGAGTGGGGGTCCTTGAGCTTTTGTTACTATTGTTGATTTACGCTGTTACTTATTTACACACATCTCACGGTATTCACGTGCCGTGGTACTATTTTTCGAAGGGCTCAAAAATTCTAATCATCTATCATGGCGGATCAAGGTGTTTCTACCAACAACGGGAGGACTTCAGAAGGTGAAAAAAAGAGAGGGGACTAAAGCGAAGGGGGCCCCTCATGGGCTTGACCATGAGATTTTAGATGACCCGAACATCAAAGCGGAGAGCGGTTGGGAGGAGGAGGAAGGGGAATATTGGACCTTCAAAACATGCAAGAAGTATGTTAAAATGTACCACATTGACAAGTTGTGGCCTCGGGATTGCCACGTGGTGCATACACATGGTTTTTGTTGTAAGCCAGGTAATTGCAACAATAAACATTTTGTACATCGATCGGAGGAGGTGTGGCAAACGCTATTTGGGGACAAGCCAAGGAGTAAGGGATGCATAAATTATAGCGTGGCGTGCATGGTGTATGCAGAACTCATTTTAAACCGCAAGGTAGATTGGAGCACTTATCCATCCAAGGTCGATTCTCCACTTTTACTACAACCCAATCAAAAAGACATTCCCGATTTGTACATTTCTCAAGCAAAACCAAGTGAACCAACGAAGACCCCCAAAGTATTAAAAAATACTACAACGCGTACAACAAAGGTCTCTGAGGTTTTAGGTGATGCAGTACAATTAAGGCCTGTAGAAGTGGCACAACCTTGCACGGAAGTGAGCAATGTCTCCTCGGGAGGTGTCGGCGGAGAGGTTTTTGTAACTCCTCCAACGTGCTTCACATCCACACCAAATGTGATAACATTGGGTGAACAGAGCATGGCTCCAAGTAAGGAAACTACAACGAATGAAACAACCTTGGGCGGTGTAGACTTGGCTGCAAACAAGGAAACAATGGTAGAAGAACGTGGGTCACCTTTTTTGCCAGATGGAGAGGTCAATGAGGAACAACTTGCAAGGACCAATGCTAGAATTCAGGGTTACATAGATAGTAAAGCTCTTGAGAGCTTGGTGGAATATGCAACTCCGATTTCTCAGCTGCCAACGATGCCAAGGCGAAGCCAAACATTGAGCCCAATTCGAATGTTGAGTCCGCATCAAAACGTAAGCCCAAGTCGAAGGTTGAGCCTAAGACAAATATTAAGCACAAGAACTGGAGGGCATCCACATTTGGCAACTTTAAGCTCGGCGCAATTGGAGATTCTTTGTTCCATACCCACCGCCAATCAATTGGAAAAGCTGTTAGAATGTTGCAGTCATTGGTGAGTACTAGCAGAACAACATCTTCATTCTAATCCCGAAAATGAAGTAGGGAGTTCTAGTCAGCCTGCAGGAAAAGGTGGCTGGGGTACTATTTCGCAAACCGCATACAGATTGAGAACTTCAGCTCAAATGGTAGCTGAAATTACTCCTTGGGTTAGGGACGTGGTAGAGGAATTTTCCAAAATGGCACCTGAATTGTTGACTGGTGCCTTGGCTTTTTGCAATTTCACTGAGAAAGTGGCACCAATTCTTGAAGGTGGCGTGATGAACTTAAAAAGTTTGATGGCCTTAGAGGAAGACATTCATCAGCTAAAGATGAAGTGTGAGGACTTGGAAATGAAGCTGTAGCTGTCGCAGAAAAACATGGAGCACGAACGTTGTAACAAGGTGGTTCAAAGAAAGTGCATCGAAGAATTGGAGCTCGAAGTACAAGAGTTGAAGAAGGGTAGGCCTACCATGGACTCCGTGATCATTCCATTTGTGCAAGAAAGTCAAGAGAGCAATCAACTCTCTCTTCCTTTTGAGAAGGCAAAAGCGGTGGAGACATCCATCATCTTGAATTTGGATGAGATTGGGAATGACAAGAAATGTGAAGAGGCAGTACTGACCATCATTCCCAATGTTTCCTGTACATTGCAGGATGCTTCGATGCAAACAAAAGGTAGTGAGGTGGAAGAGCTACAGTTGAAATTAGATGAAGCAATTCAAGAGAAAATCCTTGTTGAGGTGGAGTTGGACCGATTTCAAAGAATCATGGGCATGGAGGAATGCATGCCGAAGAGCGGATTAGAGTCTCGATGGTTGGCATGGGTACAAAAACTCCAAGACAAACCCTCTCTAGTATCTCGAGCAATGAAAGGGCTTATGAAATTGGCAATGAAGTCGGATGAAGAATGCAATGCCGTGGAGACCTCTTTGCTTCGGTTCAAGAAAGTGTTTGATGAACATTCAAGGGGTTCCACCGAAATTACATGTTGGGGGGACATGGATGATATGTTTGAGCGGTTGAACCACACAAAGAAGGACAATGTTGCACACATCGATTGGACCTTGGAAGTAGAGGAAGGGTGGGTCCCTTACAACACGCTTTCAGCGCACATCAAGGAGAAAGAGAAGACAGTAGTGCATGCTTGCAATCCAGCCCCAGGAATCTTGAAGAGTCATTGTAGCCTTTGCCAAGGTCCTTTTGGCCCTGAAGGAGCCCTAACCATGGGCCAATGTCGCCACACTTTTCATGTAACATGCATCGTGAAAGCATCACTCATTCATTCAGTTTGTGCCGAGTGTCGTTCTCCTCTGAGCCCTCGGTTCTATGAAATGCTTGGGATCTTGGAAGATATGCCCCCTGGCCACGAATACAACCGATGGACCCTTCCTCTTAATCAAGGGCCATACCAGTTCCAGAATTTCTCGCATTGGGGGCGACCTCTCACGTGGGATTCAATTGAATGCCAACATGGATTGTATGAGGAGTCTGGAGAGCCAGTGGATCCTTTCATGTGGATGATCGTTAATAGAGAGGTGGAGTTGCGGGCCCGGGGTATTGAAGATGGTGAGGCTCGTGAATTGTTTTGTCGCAACATGGGGGGCCATTGGAATGTGCAACACAAGAAGTTTTTTCGGTTACCCGACAAAGAAGTGGAAAAAGGGCCCAAAAAAACTTAGGTAGAGGTGGAGCATGCTCAAGAGTTCAATGAGCTATACGGGGCTTATAATCACATTTTGATTGGTAGGGCCCTTTTCTTGTCAAAGTTGGAAGAAGCTGCTAAAGCTTGTGCTCTTGTTGAAATAGATGGGGAAACAACTACAGGGCATTCATTTGTGGAGGTAGCTGGGGCATTTGACAAGAGGATAGGTGACATCATAGTTGAATGGAGGGGGTTTCTATTGGCCGATTTTCGACCAATAGGGTTACCCATCGAAGCTGATGATGAATAGGTCAATGTGTTCGTAGATCGAGTGGATGCTGCGTTGAGGGCCTTGAAGGTTGAAGAAGTAGATTTGTCTCCAAAGCGAAGCTCAAAACGGAAGAGAGAGGATGACGATGACGATGACCACTCTCCGGAAACCAAACGACAGTTTATAGCGGTGGACATGGAGGTTAGATCCGGAGGAGGTGTTGTCTACAGTCCTGGTTCAAATACTCAACGAATGAGTGCAAGACTTTTGGCTAAGGAGGGGCCATCTCACGATGTAGGAGAGGGTAGTGGTTCTTAAGTATAAGAGAGGCTTTCCTTATTTTATTATGTTTAAATGTTTAATAGTATAGAAGTATACTAGTGAGTGGGGTTTGAATGTTATAAGGGTTGAGTACTACTAGTAATTCATTGTACTCATGATGAATTTTGATTTGTTTTGAAGTTCTTTATATATCCAAATATGAAATATCAATATATATATCTTTGAATTCATCATTTTTTTTGCTTTCTTTTAAGTTCATGCTATGGTGATTTATGAAGAACAACTTTTTGTGAAGTATATTTTTTTCATGCTCATCTAGAAATTTTAAATTATAAAACCCTTTGACAAAACCATAATATTTTGAAATCTCCTCATTGGCTCATTCCATCCATAAATCCCTATTTTGTCCGACATCTCTTGAAGCATTGAACATTTGAACAATTGAACACGACCTACCCCGCCCATCTGCCTTAAACCTCCCATCTGCCCGACCTCCCGTCCGCTCAACCTGCCGTTTGCCTGAGCTCCCGTCCGCCCGTCCACCCGTCCGCAATATCCGTCCGCGCGTCTGCGTATCTTCGCGTCACTCCATCCGCTTGTCCACATTGTCCGTCCGCCCGGCTAAACCGGCCGACCGCTGGATCGTCCGTCCGCCCGACCACCCGTCCGCTGCGCAATTAGGCGACGACGGATAGTATGTTCTGTGGATTCAAAAATGGTCTGCAATGTCCAGGCCTGTTTGGGAGACTATAACTGTAGGGAAGAAGTCATTTGAGAGCACTCTTGAAAACTAAACGCTAAGATTTCCAAGGGCTAGGAGTTGCAATTTTTGTGTCCCTTGCTTGGTAATGTATAGTTCAATGGATGGGAGGGCCTTGATTTTCAAGGCTTTGTGCACTCATTTTTTATTATATTTGGACATTGTTCATCTGGTCTTCACATTTTGAATTTGATTCCAATATACGAAATTAAAATTTATGCCTTGCCACTATGAGCAAGGATTGGTCTGGTTGGTATGGTATCGCATCAACCGGTAAGGTAAAGTGCAAGGCTTGCAACTCGGTGTTTGCGAAGAAGATAAGCCGTATGTTGAGCCATTTAGGATATGAAGGCCCATCAGGTGTTCGTGATACAAGAGTGAGTCTTTGTTCGCAATTGACGCCGGATGTTCGAATCCTATTTCTTCGATCTAATGGGGCATTCCCGCAGAGACCGATCATTGACAATGTAGATGTTGGTAGCATGCATATGGTCGAGAGGGATTTTTCAAATAAGAGGGATATGGCGCGTTCTACTCAAGAGGACTCATGCGTAGCACTCAAAGAATTTGTTGGTGTAGGATCCGAAGTAAACCAAACTACAAAAACATCCAGTGATCGTGACACTCCAAGGGCATCAGGTAGTAGACCTCAAAGACAGAGTAGTCTAGTGGATGGCTTTGATTCCGCAGCAAAACGCAATTTGAATGCAGTGTGGGCCAATTTCTTCTATGCGGCAAACATACCATTTGCCGTAGCTCGAAATCCGGCATTTAAAGAAGCAGTGAAAAAAACAGCTGAGTACCGTGGGCCCTACGCTCCACCATCGTATCATGATTTACACCATAAATTGCTTGACCAAGCGAAGACCGACATCAAAACAAAGCTTCATAGTCAAACCGAAGATAGCATTCGGAAGTTTGGAGCAACATTGTCTATTGATGGATGGAGCTCGGTTACCAATCAACCATTGATAAATGCCATGCTTGTATCTTCTGCGAGTGAACAATTTCTAGAATTGGTGGATACAAGTGGAATCGAAACGAATGCTCTTTTTTTGGTCTCTGTCTTAGAAAATTTTATAGAACAAATAGGCCCCACAAATGTTGTGCAAGAGACTGCAAACAACGCTCCTGTAAATCCAACGGCATGGAATATGGTGTCGAGTAAATATCCGCACTTTTTTTTTCAAGGTTGTGTGGTGCACGCCTTGAATTTGTTGCTTCAAGATTGGGGGAAGCAAGAATGGTTGAAGGAGCTAGTGGAAAAGGCCCAAACCGTTGTGAAGTTCTTCCGATTGCGGCATATGCCGCTAGCTATATTTCAAAAGCACAAAACGAAGAATAGCTTATTGATGTCGGTGAAAACAAGATTTGCCTCCAATTTCTTCATGATTTCTTGTTTGTTGAAGGTCAAGACTGCATTGCAACAAAGTGTGGTAGATCCACAATGGGTAGAATATGTGCTCAAGTTACGGGACACGAAGAACGCAAAATCTCGTACGGAGTCTCGGGAGGTGAAGAAGACAATTTTAGATGAGCATTTTTGGGCCCATGCCACTAATTTCCAAGAATTGATGGCTCCTGTGGTGTTTTGTCTACGGGATTTGGATGCAAAAACACCATGCATGGGCAAGGTATTGCACATCATGAGGAATTTAGAGAAGCATGTCTTCTCTTTACGACAAGAGCCCTTTGGTTTGTCCTTGGACTTAGCCATTCCTATCGAAAAGGCGTTTGGTAAGCGACATGAAATGGTAGAGACCGATCTACATTATGCAAGAGCTCTTTTGAACCCTTACCTTCTTCACGATAAAGAACTAGCTGACAATCAAAATGCAACAGATGCATGCAAGCGCGTTATCAAGAAAATATGTCAACCAGGAACTTATCCTGACGTAGTGAAGGAATTTGTAGCATTTCGACATCAAGATCCTTCGTTCCATGACATGTTGGATCCGGCTGAGCAGAAATTGTCGGCACATGCTTGGTGGGATTTTGAAGGTGCATGTGGCAAGCTCATTGCTCCAATTGCAAAGAGGATTTTGGCCCAACCAGTGTCATCATCTTCATGTGAATGAAATTGGAGTAGCTACTCTTTTGTTCACAACAAATCCCGAAACAAGTTGAGGCCACAGAGAGCAGCCGATTTGGTATATGTATATACCAATTCCATAGCTGCATCGAAGGAGAAGGATGAAAAGAAGTAGTACCATGACAATGTGGAGTCCAAAGATTCGGAAGGGCCTATCTCGGAAGACGAGGATGATGAATCTGTATCTGATGATAGAGATGTTCTGAATTATGATATTGACAATTCTGACGAAGAAATGTTTGAGACTCCTAATCAAAACAATGAAGACTTCGGAGTCGCGGATGGAGACATGTATGAGTTTTGATCAGATGAGGATGATTGCGGGCTTGATGATGATGTACCTTCGATAGCTAGATTTGTGGATGGAACTGGATTCATGAGTAGCAAAAATCTTCTACCAAACGTGGAGGATACGTATGTAGAGATAACGGCAACCAATAGGACAATGGTTGCGAATGATGGGAGTCTTGAAAAGGATGAAGTGATTCCCATTTCCGATGCTCCATCCCTGACAATGGCGGTAGAAAAAAATGACCAACATGAAGACAAAGGAGGATGTGAGGTGAACGTTGAAATGAACGTGTCCAATGGAATTATTGCGTCAATAGTGGTATCGGCAAGCAAGAAATGTGGGGAAGCAAATATTGGAAATGCCAAACCACACGAAGTACAAGACAATGTTGAAGCACGTTTGATGGAGTCAGGCAGCCCAATTTTTGTCAACAATGGTGTTGGCAAAATGCACCTCATGGAAGATTCTCCCGAACCACCACGTAGCACTCCTCCACATGCACTATTTAAAAGCGATGCCACGACATTGGATGGTTCAAGGAAATCACGGCTTGGAAAAAGACATTTGTCTCCTACAAAAGAGATGAGTTCCGGAGGCAATCCAAGTCGAACCATTTTATCATGTACCGATGATGATGATAAGGATGAGACATTGGCTTCAATGTTTATTCAACATCGGGGCCATCCACCACGCCATTCCTTGAAATCATTAGGCCACACATCGCAGTCTTTGAATGCAATGTAGTTAATTATTTAAGGAGCGCCAAAAGTAGAGATATCACAAGGTGAAGACTCCATTAAAGCTCGTAAAAAAAGAATGATGCAACCCTTTGCTACCTCTCCAAGGAAGAGACCAAATATGGGTCGAACCCCACTTGATACCTATCAAGTGGGGTCAAAGAAGAAAATGAAAACAATCCCTAGCCTTAAGGAAGGCATTGGTAAGGCTATATTAAGAGCCAAAATGGAGAAGAAGACCGGTAGATCAATGAGATCATTGACATCTACCCAAGTACAAAAAGGAATGAAAATTGTACAATCTTCATCAAACGACATGGAAGAGACATCTAGCGATGAAGACGACCGATGGGGAATTAGATGTGAGAGTAGCGGGGCTGAGGTGAAAGGAGATAGTGATTACAAGCCTTAGAGATTCAACACAATATTCATTATTTTGGGAGTTTTAGACTCTCTCAAAATAATGTTATCCATTTGGACGCTAAAAACTGTGATTTCATTTTAGCCAATTTAGGTTGATAAATGCTAAGTTTATTAATACGAAAGTAGAATTTCCATTAAAATGAGAGTTTTTAGGTTTAGTAAGCCCCGCATTACATTTTGTTCATTGTGAGAGGAAAACTCCGATTCATATAAGTGAAAATCATGTCCTAGACTAAACACCAAGTCATGACCTCTGCGGTTGGTTGTAAGGAGTTGTATATGTCATTCAAGCGGTCCGGGTTCGATTCCTATTGAATTCGTTTGAGCGCACGATCTGTACACATGACTTGGTGCTGCTAAGTGAGATTCGCAGGCAAGAAAGTTGTAACAACCAACCCAACCCCTACCCAAAATGTGACAAGTGCTTTACAAGTTAACAAAATAAAAGGTGGGTATACCCACTATCCTTTTGGTCGAAATGGATGTACAATTTCAAATGACATATATACAACAATAATTAGCAAAACAACTCCATTGAATAATATTGAATATCAAACACCATAAGAAAATACAAATAATAATACTATATATATTTGCAATTGTTCTATACACACATAATATATTCTTGCTAACATATATGCAATACTAAACAATAATATAGAAACAATCAAGTGAACCCTAATTTCATGTACTATAAAATTAAAATTAAAATTACTACACGAATAATGACGATGTGCTACTACATTATTACAAAATGTGTAGTACATATACACAACCATATCTTTGGTTATCAGGTGTACGATGCGAGACTCTAGTTGATGACTTCAATTTGAACAACCGGAATCTTGATCAAGCAATGGATGGTGTCCTTCCTTATAGTGGAACTCCATGCTGTCATTAGAGCGTTTGTATGCTCCCAAACCGGCAGCTCAGTTTCATCGACCTTCCAACGCAAACCTCTATCGCTGTCCCATCCAATGTAGTTGTCTTGAACTTCCCTGCTTCTTGATGTTGGACGGAAATATTGAATGAGGATGCAATTCGGTTTCTCTGGATTACTGTTTGGATCTGACAATGCCCTTGCAATCCAAACAGGTCGACTGTCACCATCCGCGAGTCGAACTGCAACAAAGTACCCATTGTACAAATCACGCCCCACCCTAAACGATGGTTCTGGACGACCAGATCGAGGCCCAACGTACGCTTCATCCTCCGCAAACCCTTCATGATCCTCGCCATCATCCCCTAATTCATCCACTCGTGTTCGTTGAACACGTGTTTTGGGCCAAAAACTGTCCCGCAAAACTGTCGAGCTGGGTAACGGTTCTTGCATTGCTACCCTCACATCACGCCATTAGTGAACCAAATGCTCATATCGCCTTCGATATTCTCCAGTAACGTCTGCATTACACAAGTTCTCTCAGTACTTCTCAAATCCACATATACCTTTCACAATGTCATTGGCGCCTTTCATTTCCATAGGTTGTACTGGCACTGGTACTCCACAGGGCCCTTGACTTTGCCCTTCATCATCTTCTTTCCACAACTTAATAGGCCTATCATTTTTCCCTTTCCAATCTACATGAGTGCACTTCAACTTGTACTTCATGACCGGAATTCCATTTGAATCTAGGTAGAACTTCACTTGTTGCGGCTTTGTGTGCCCAATTAGAATATTGTCACCATCAATAAATGAACCAGCAATGAACCCCTTGAAATCGGGAACCTCTTCAATTAGATGTGGGATAGTAGGAATGGATTCTACATCCATGAACGACTTCATGAGCGGAGGGACAGTCGGAAAACTCTCCTTCTTCAAAAGCATACTCCATCTCCCAAACAAGGCATCTATGTCGTCATGAGTATGACCAACAATCATGAAGCTCACATACACTTCACGAAAGATCTTGTTCGCGACTAGTAGAGACCAAAAACAATATACATATCTATTTTTGTTGTCCCCGGTGGCATTGTCCATTTGTACGTTCAGAATAGGCGGTAATGGCGTTGCTGGAAGTAAAGGTTCTGGTGGCGGGGGTAGTGATGCTAGGCACATTTCCTTGTCCTTGAGCACTGCTCTAAACAAAGATGTCGACCCTGCATTTTCAAACAACTTCCTTGAAGATGACTTCGGTGCTTCTTCAAGGTCTCGCAACAACTCTGCCATTGACCCAATGGTGTAATTTGAATCATGCTTAAAGAGATCCAAACCATAATGTGCGTACCGGACATCAGTATGACCATGTGCAATCATGCCAGTGACGGACACAGGCAACTTCGTTAAACCATCAAGATCCTTACTTTTATGAGAGAAGACAGGAGAAGCTGTTTTTGCATGATCCATCTTGTCGTGCATGATTGTAAGACATTCATGTGGAGAAGTTTGAGACCAATATCGGTTCGCATAATAGAGCTCCCTATGCGCGCGAGTAATGGCAAGGTGTTTGTCTAGCCTCCTCGACCATAACATAGCACTTTCAGACCCTGCAAGAGCACCCTTCACGAGCTCACGTAATTTGTCACAAACAGCGCATCGAGCAAAGTTGTCTCCGGGTTGCTTCACATCATACTCTGGGAACTTAGTAGACCTGATCTTACTGAGGTTCGAAGTTGAAACCTCCTTCAGTCCAAAAGCCATATTCACTTCGTTGATTTTTGCCATCTGACCCTTCCACTGAAATGTAGCCGGCAAAATTTTTTATACCACTTTTTCTCCTGATTTGAGTGTGTGGGATTTATGTGGCATGTGATCCGCTTCCTTTTCCAAGATGCACTTCAAAGTTATAGACGCTTGTTCCGTATGTTGCCTTGGCTTCAACATTCCCAAATTACCATGGTCCCTAGCTTCTTGACCATCCTTCATGGCGTATTTTTTGTAGCGATAGAATGTAGACTCAAGAACCCCAGCAATATGCATCCAAGCTTGCATGCACACATCTATCTCATCTATCGTGACCACCCTTCTCCCTCGTGAATCACGATGCATTTGCCTATGTACTTCAGTCTTTAGAAATGCTCTGTGTTTGAATGTTGAATTCTGGTACATGCGAAGCCGGAAAGCTTGAATCTTCTCTCTTGGAAACGGTTGGACGCAGTTTTTACTACAACAAACTTTGCTCGATACCATATTGATGGACTCCTGACTGAGGAGCTCTTTCATTTTGATGCATGTCTCGCGCGGTGGATTTCGAACAGTACTTGTATATGGTTGGCTGGTATTTGATGATGGTGGATTTTCACGAATCGCCTGAAGACGGTTGTAATTATCCCTAATTGCATGGTCATGTAGACTTGCCCCACGGCAGTGGACAAGCTTAATATCCCAAGCTACTAAAGTGCGTACCCGCTCTTGGGGGATGTCTACTTCAGAATGAGTCTTTGAGATGTGTACTGCCACATGAGTGTCCCCAAGGGAACCATCGGCACCGAGGACTAGATCCGAGTTCACGCTGTGGCAAATGCCTTCACCAACAAGAGTGCCCAAATTGTTGTATAGAGTAACAACACTTGTATTCCAGCATCGTCTTGGAAATCCTTCGCACTCTGGAATCTCAACCTCCATTTCATCTTGTCGTTGCACTTCATCATCAGACCAGACAATACTGTCAAAGAGGACGACTTCGGAGCTCATTTCACCTATACATGTCCATAGGAATAATGTGGTACCGAGTTATACATGAATGCTCTACAATGAAAAGCATAATATAAGGTAATCAACTTGGCTATGATAGGTTGAGTCAACCTAAATAGGAGACATTGAAAAGTATGTAAGAAGGCGTAAAAAAGAAAGTATCTAAGTTATATTCAAATCTCTTAAGCTAGACAAATCAATAAATCTAGTTAGATCGACTCAACCTAATCTGTACAATGTCAGAATCAGTACCCAAATAAAAAACAGTGGATCATATTTATAAACTTTAGGTGGAACTCGAAGAGAAGTCCGAAATGTGTCTCTATCCATTTAAGGATGGATTGACCTGGAATTCAATCCAACATTGTATATGATCATTTAGGTCAAATCGACCTAAATGGCATCAGCGAATTATCATTGTAAATTTTAATACATATTTAAAATCAATTTCATTTATAACATGATTTACACATCTGTAATTTATCCAGAATCACAATGGTTTTTTAGTTACTAGTGACGATCAATTTAGGTCGCCTCGACCTAAAAGAGCATACTCAGTTCTTGAGGACTCCACCTCTTATGGAAATTAAGATTCTCATTATTCTCAATTTCCAAAACTTCCATGAAATCAATTAATTCGATAAAGCGGCTTAGGTCGACTCGACCTAATCTGCACAATGTCAAAATGGAGATCTCAACAATAAATAGAAAGAACCATATCCGTCAACTCTAATTGATCTGATAATAAAAGGAGTCATTTCTGTCATCTTCCATTTCAAGTCGACTCGACCTGAAATGTATACATGAGTTGAACTATTCTAATGTGTTATTTCAGGTTGACTCGACCTAAAATATCCTGGAATATCCGGAATATTTGGTATCACTTCGTTTTGTGAAAGTGTCCAGGTTTCTCGGCGATGATTCCGGGATACGAAAAAACTGAACTACTCACTCTAGTTTGAAACCCTGAAACTGCCATAATGACAGAAATTCTAGAAGCTTTCGATTCAAAGCAAAACAACATCGACATACAACACAACGAAACAACAGACGAAGAATTCATTGTGATAGATTGCTCACTTCGAGAACTGAAATCCTGGAATCAATTGACTAAATATCTCATTCCAGACTACAAAAGTGTCCACGGAATCTTACTCAATACGTTGAACTCGAACTTCATGCAACTGTTTACACCTACAATCCACGGGGAATGCTGCAAGCAACATTCACAAGATGGAAACAAATTGAATCAAAAGAAACAAAGAGCACACAGAGGAGCAAACAAATATCAAAAATGAGAGAAAGAATACCGTAACCCAGGCATCCACGGAAGTGGACGACTTCTTAGCGGGAAAAAAGAAGCGGCAGTGAAGAGATGAAGTTCGAATTTTGCAACGTCTAGTTGTCAATACCGCTTGTTTATTATAAAATGCACTGCGCCGATCACTTTCATATTTATAAAAAGGCATGGACAGCTATTACCTACTTATAAATCTATCGCCCTCTTTCCGCTCAACAGTCTTCTAGAGATTTATTTTCTATTTTGGAGAAAGTCCTTTTCGTTTTGTTAGTTCCACGAAGTCCCTCTCATTAATACGATAAGTGGGACCTTCTTATTACTTTAGGCAACAATGTTTTTGGCCATACTCAATGCTAATTTTAAGGCAGCATGGACTGCACATGGTACTTAAAGCAGAGGATTCCATTATGAATTTTTGTCATCACTCGGGGAAAAAAACAGTTTCGTCTCATGTACATATTCCATTCTCCTGACCATTGCAGTAGGAACTCCAAATCTTTTTAAAAAAGAAATATGTTGGGACCACAACCCCACGGAATCCAACGCTACTTTTTGACTATCATGTGTACCTTTTACAATTTCAGTTTTAGTATTTTGAGTATCAATTATAGTTACTATTATAGATATACTATAAGGTTACAATTTCAGATATCATATAGGGTTTAGGGTTTAGGGTTTAGGGTTCAGGTTTAGGGTTTTTTTAGGTCATCAATGGACTTTCTGTAAGAACGATTTAGCGTGTGCTTTGAAGTTACTTCAAACCCATAATAAATTTGTATAGGGTTTAGTGTAATTTATATGTGTAGCTTCATTCTTTTATTCAAAAGATACATGTGGTAAAGTCTTATAGGTGATGATTTGTACGGTGCTTGTCAAAAGGTATACTACAAATAAGTAAAGTCCTTAGTCATTAATGTTGTAAATAGTGTGAACATGTTATTTTTTTTTATTATTACTCTTGAGTGAAATTCTATAATGGTTACGATTATATTTTGTTTTCAGTGTAGTGAAAGCCACTCCATGAAAATTCTAAAATTGAGTACGCAAATTCAAAATGATCCACATTTTTGACATTGAAAGAATTTAGAACTTGTAAAAAATGTAGTTGTGCTTACTCTTTGGAATTTGTTTTGTTTGAAATATCAAGTATTCAAATTTGTATGTTAAGGTGATCATAGAATAGTAACACGTACAAGTTCTAAAAACACAAAGACTACTTTATAGAGTCTTAGAATAGGTTAAAGCTATATTCTTGTTTCCAAAATATACTATGAACATTCCTAAGAAGTGAAAGATGGCCACTCGTACCATCTTATTATGATGACTATATTTATAGGAACCATATAGTTTTTGAAAATAGACATAAGAGAAGATTTTTTTTTATATATTACTAATAATTAAATCACAAATTAAGTGAGTATTTTAAATCGAGTTGAAATTCTTGCATGTACATATAGAAGGTTCAATCTGTCTAAGATAACATGAAATGAATCATTGCACTACACTATTGCATTCATTCCATTCAAATATAATCATTCATGGCTTCTTGTGCCACATATGTAGTTATGATGATTTATTGGAAGTACCATTTTGTATTGAGTGCAATATTAGGAAGAAGTAAATGATCAATTGAAAAACTTCAAATTTTCTTTGTGTAGGGTTTAGATTTTATTTAGCTTTCCCTTAAAAAATGTGCCACTCTATATCTTTCTTCTTACATCATTAGAATAATATCTACAGAATTCCTATTGCTACATTTGTGCTTACTGTAAAAATTTATCTTACATTTAACATTTGACCAAGAGTGAAACTTTGATAGAGAAAGAAGTAATCTTGTAATTCTTCTATCCATTTGAATGAAATAAAAGTTCTTTTTTCCAAGGAAGTAATCATGTTATAATCAGTAAGCACTCATACTACCTTGAGTTCGGTGTACAGTGAACTTCATATAATTTATGGTGGGTAACGTAAAGGCTATTGTAAATCTATGTTGATGATTATAAATCCTCTCCCTACTTTCCCCCTCTATAATTCCATGATGAATTCCATTTTGAAAGAAAATGAAGCTAGTAATTATGAGATATTTTGAAAAATATTGTACATTGTGTACAACAACATGTTCCCCTATTATTTACAATTGATCTACAAAAGATGACTTCATCAATCTCTATACTCAATTTCAATGTGCTCTCATTCATACATCCAATGAAGCTATAATTGCAAATCAATGAAGAGTTCTACTTATAAAATTTAGAAAGCAATTTCCTGAATGGTTTGTACCATCAAAATAAAAGAAAGTAAAATGTACTTATTTTGTAGTATGACCATACGGAACTTACATGCATGATTTGAATAGTAAAACTACAAATGGCCTACAAAGTGCATTCTACATTCATTACTAAGCATTCTTCAAAATTACGTAGTACGGTGGAAGTGTGACGTAAGGGTTTCTTTTATTCACAAAATTGACGTAATTACCTATTTTTGAAATATATTTTCCACAATTCTTATTTCAATATGTTCCCATGTCTACGGAAAAATATGAAGAATTAAAATGCATTTGAAGATTACTTGTTATTTAAAGTAAATTTCATATCCACACCCTTTCAAGTACACAAACAATATAGAAATTGAAATTAAGTGGTTTAAGCCTCATATCTTGTACATTTGAACTGTATACAATTTTTTACTGATACTACAATAAAGGAATTTACTAATTTTGTACTTGGTATTGTTGTCACAGTCCCGGGTAAGCAACTTCCATATTATATGGCCTTGATTATAACCACTTATAATTCATTTGAATCCAATTGTAAGGAATGTAATTTGTTTTAATGTAGAATAATCTTGTAGCCCTTTTAACAAAGAATCCCAAAATGTACTTATGTACGTGAATCAAATATTTTTGAAGACAATAATAGCATTAAAAACCTAATTCTATGAGTTTTTTTAATACATGTATTATAGGCCAAGCTAGGCAACTTTTGGGGCTTTCTAATAAAAATTTAATTTTAACTAGATCCAAGTTATTTGTATATATTTTTAGAAACTATGCATAGGCGTTTCATTTCCTCATATATATAGTGATTTTTATTTTAAATGTATGCAATTTAGCATTTTCTTCATTTAATTTTTTTTAATTTGGTCTTCACCTAGCTTTTGGATATTTTTAATTTGATATAATTTTAACAAAAGCCATCCTCTAAGCTGTTTTAATGCCGATGACTCCTATATATAATACAATCGTTGCGTACCCGGGGTCATAGTCTACTCTTGAAACTTCTTGTTTACAAATGCACCTATATGTACATTGAAAGTTCCTCTACACTTTAGTACATGTAAAGTAACTTTTTCGGGGACAATGCCACATACTTGTATACCCGTAAATTAATTTCGACGTATATTTGGTTGATAAATGGCAAAGAATTTGTCTATGTAGTATGAAACTATAACTATTCATCCTGGGAATTTTGTACATAAAGGCGAGAGATTTTAATATTTTTTTACCTCTATAGTAAAGCTTTAATTTTTTTAAATGATATGATCTCACATGCTTCCAAAAAGGTTGATTTCCATGATCCATATTTTTTTCTTTAAATGTTAAGGCAACCAAATTTTATTATTAAATGTAGGTATGTCCTATTGAGTATGCGGTGGGTATATTTCTGTGGGTATGTTTTAACCCTCTAAGGACGCCGCGGACCAGAGTGGTCCGATGGATGACAGAGAACTCTCCCATGTGAGATAGAAGTGTGATTGTTCATCCTTGGAATTTTTTGCAGAAAGGGGAGGTCTTACACAGTAGTATGACCTGCAATGATTACTTTTGTTTATTTTAAAATAGATGATTCATAGTGTTTCAGAAAAGAAGATTTTCACGGTGACTAGCTTGTCCTTACAGGGTTAATGATTACATGAGCACGGGTACATTGTTTGTGGGTAAAATGGCGGCGGGTAAATGGGGTGCGTATGTGAGGGTCGGGTATGTGAGTGCAGGTATGTTTGGGTGGGTATGTGTGGGTTGTTACGGTGGGTATTTTCTGGCGGGCATGGGCGGCTATTTTCTAGCGGGCATTGGCGGGTATGTGGGCGTGGGTATGGTTGGTTGGGTACGAGCGGGCATGTGGGCAGGGTATCGTCAAGCGGGTACGAGCGGGTATATTCGAGCAGGCATGGGCGGCTATTTTCTGGCGGGCATTGGCGGGTATGTGGGCGCGAGTATGGTTGGGCGGGTACGGGCGGGCATGTGGGTGGGGTATCGTCAAGCGGGTACGAGCGGGTATATTCAGGCGAGCATGGGCGGGGTATTGTCAAGCAAGTACGGGCAGATACAAGCGGGTACGGGCGGATGTGGGGGGTATAGTGCAATGCGCACCGTAGTTTGGGTTCATGTTTGTCCTCTTGCTGGCGCTCCTCGGTCGCTCCCGCTGGTCGTCGTTGTTCCTCGTTGGTGCTTCTTGCTCCTGCTGCTCCTGCCGCTCCTCCCGCTCCTTCTTGCTGGTGCTCCCACTCCTCCTCGTCGTGTTTTGTGCTGCTCCTCCCTGCTGGTGCTCACCCTCTTCCTCGTCGTGTTTTGTGCTACTCCTCCTTGCTAGTGCTCACCCTCTTCCTCGTCGTGTTTTGTGCTGCTCCTCCTTGCTAGTGCTCACCCTCCTCCTTGTCGTGTTTTGTGCTGCTCCTCCTTGCTGGTGCTCACCCTCTTCCTCGTCGTGTTTTGTGCTGCTCCTCCTTGCTGGTGCTCACCCTCCTCCTCGTCGTGTTTTGTGCTGCTCCTCCCTGTTGGTGCTCACCCTCCTCCTCGTCGTGTTTTGTGCTACTCCTCCTTGCTGGTGCTCACCCTCCTCCTCGTCGTGTTTTGTGCTGCTCCTCCCTGTTGGTGCTCACCCTCCTCCTCGTCGTGTTTTGTGCTACTCCTCCTTGCTGGTGCTCACCCTCCTCCTCGTCGTGTTTTGTGCTACTCCTCCTTGCTGGTGCTCACCCTCCTCCTCGTCGTGTTTTGTGCTGCTCCTCCGTGCTGGTGCTCACCCTCCTCCTCGTCGTGTTTTGTGCTGCTCCTCCCTGTTGGTGCTCACCCTCCTCCTCGTCGTGTTTTGTGCTGCTCCTCCCTACTGGTGCTCACCCTCCTCCTCGTCGTGTTTTGTGCTGCTCCTCCGTGCTGGTGCTCACCCTCCTCCTCGTCGTGTTTTGTGCTTCTCCTCCCTGCTGGTGCTCACCCTCCTCCTCGTCGTGTTTTGTGCTACTCCTCCTTGCTGGTGCTCACCCTCCTCCTCGTCATGTTTTGTGCTGCTCCTCCCTGTTGGTGCTCACCCTCCTCCTCGTCGTGTTTTGTGCTGCTCCTCCCTACTGGTGCTCACCCTCCTCCTCGTCGTGTTTTGTGCTGCTCCTCCCTACTGGTGCTCACCCTCCTCCTCGTCGTGTTTTGTGCTTCTCCTCCCTGCTGGTGCTCACCCTCCTCCTCGTCGTGTTTTGTGCTACTCCTCCTTGCTGGTGCTCACCCTCCTCCTCGTCGTGTTTTGTGCTTCTCCTCCCTACTGGTGCTCACCCTCCTCCTCGTCGTGTTTTGTGCTTCTCCTCCCTGCTGGTGCTCACCCTCCTCCTTGTCGTGTTTTATGCTGCTCCTCCCTGCTGGTGCTCACCCTCCTCCTCGTTGTGGTTGTTGCCACTCCTCGTGCTGGTACTCCTCCCGCTCCTTGATTTTGTACTCCTGCTGTTCGTGTATCCTATTGTTAGTAATCCTGCTCCTGGTGTATGCTGCTAAAGTGATCCTGCTGGTGGTGTATCTTGTTGTTTACATTCCTGCTGTTGTTGCTCCTGGTAATCCTATTGTTTCAGGCATTTGTATGTGAAGGTTTTGTTTGACTTCAGTAGGTCTATGCAAGTCCACTTTGTCAGTTCTGTGGTTTTGGGTTTAGGGTAGAAGTTATTGATCCAATGGTGTTTTGAAGTATGGGGCTCTGATTGTCTGGGAAATTCTGATTGAATGGGATTAGGGAATGCTTGAATGCAATTACATAAATTCGCAGTACTAGCGGATTTGGTGTAGTCTGTTTAGGGTTGGTGTGTTTTTCAAGCATAGCAATATGATTTACCCTGACATTCTCTACAATTTGACATCCAATATGAAAACCGTGCAGGACTATTTCGCTTCAAAAAGGTTTTGTGAACATCAGATTTTTTTTCCACAGATTTTCCTTGGACGACGGAAGATTCGCCTTCCACCGCCCAAGTAATCCTTCACTCTTGCGTTTTAGGTCGATGTCACTTTAGGTCGACTGTCTTCCTAGAGGCCTACAAAATTCGCAGCCGTGGAATTAATCCCATATATCTGCTTAAACAGAGCGTCATTTTAGGTCGGGTCGACCTAAAATGACACACATCTCCTAGTCATTCAACATAAGTTGTCCATCCATTATGCATATAAAGAAAGGCAGAGCAAATATAACCCTTAAAACAAGTTGGGAGGCCAACAATTCAAGTCGAGTCAACCTCAAATGACACAAATATGCTTGACTATTTAAGGTACTGTTTCAATTGCTAGAATAGATAAGCACAAGCTCAATGTAATTGATCCTAATCCCATATCAAGGAACACCAGATTAGGTCGAGCCAACCTAAAATGACAAATATGCTTCTCATCTGAAGGTACTACATAGACATTTGAAGGAGTACCGATCCTACGAAATATAAGTTATCGCTCCTGAAATAATAAAACACAAATCAGGTCGACTCAACCTGAAATACCCTCAAAAAGCCACCATTAAAGTGAATATAAGTAACGAAAATAGATCCATATAACCAAATAAGTATTTCGAATATTCTGTGATTTCTATCCAATATTCCAACTATAAGAACCATTGAAATAAAAAAAAGAAATAAACGTCGATGACATAAGGTTGGTTAGGTCGAGTCGACCTGACCTGTACGTAACCAAAAATCATGGAAAGATTAAAGGACATCATTGACACAGCCATGAACCCCATGATTCCCAACTACGTCTAGGCAATTTAGGTCGGGTCGACCTAAAACCACCGTAAAGCTAACTTAATGCTTTCAATTGAAAGCAGAATGGAAGAGCAGGTTCAGAAGCTTGAAGCCTTCTATAAGCGACTTGACATTACGCGGAACAAGGATGATGGGGATGATTTCGAAAACGATGGGGAATACTATGAATTCCAGAACCCGGAGAAGATCGACAAGTGGAGTTTGAAGATGATTCCATTCAAGAACCTCATTTGCTTCTCTGCGAAGTATAGGGATAGTGAACCATATTATCCTATTTCTTATGACGAGAAGATCAAAGACATTGCGCAAGACGCCGGATCAATGATCAAGATCCATTGTGTGATTGCGCAAACGGGGATAAAAGATGAAGAGCAGTACCACTTCACTATTGTGCTTGACTCAGCAAAAATCGACTTCAATCTAACACCTTTTCTAGAGTCTCTTCAACCGACATAGTACGGGACCAAAATTCCAGAATTGGAAAGAAAGGTCGACTCAAACTTCTTTAAGAATGTTGCTGGGAAGCCGTTTAGCGGAAGACAACTATGTAATCGTCTGAGGACACTCTTCATAGACTTTGCAATACTGACAGCGAAGCTTGAGCTCAAAAGAAAAGAAATGGTCTCCCGCTCTGTATCGCACGACGTGCCAAGCCAGGGAGAGGGCCAGGGATCAATGGGAACTCTAGGGACTCAGCAGAGTCGAGGTACGCGGAGAAGTAAACAAGCCGCAACCCCTCCGACGGGAACAAGGAAGAGCAACCTGGCTTTGTCCTCTGGGAGACGAGGAGGAGAAGGTGCTCCTTCACTTTCAATTGCTGGAGAGCAAAGCTTCGCGTCTGCTATTACAGACGTGCCAGAGGCACATGACCCCAAGTGCAAGCATGACTACAAACAGTCAACAGAGGCCTACAAGAACTATTGGACCTCTTGTATAGACACCTATATTTTTGAGATAAACGAAAAGAAGTCTATCTCCATAGAGCAACTTATTCCCGCACCAGCGAAAATGAACATCCGCAGCCACGAGCAAAGGCTCGCAGAAGATGTGTTGCACTACTTAGTGCACATGCCGGATAAATCTACAAAGCAAACACTCTGTGTCATGCCGGTGGACCAGACAGTGAAGCCCGGATCCACATCATGGGATGCAATCAAGGAGGGTAAGTTTTATCTTATCAATGGGCAGCACAGCGTAACCGCCAACAAGATGATGGTGGAAATGAATCTCGACCAAGATATCGTAAAACATTTCTGGAACTGGGATTGCTACGTCGTATGGTCAAATGACAACGACAAGCTGAGGTCCATTTCCGCATACTATAATAGAGTAAATCATTTTGTTGCGATGAAGCCGTCTTGGTCAACGAACATCCTAGGTGTGAGAACTGTGTGGGAGAACATGGGGAGGCCCAGAAATCCCAAGGAAGCTGTACCTGTTGGCACTCTCTCCAATGCCAGACGCAATGCAGAGAACAGGGCTAACTCCCTAAGATTCAAGGTGAGTGATTACTTTTTTGTAACATGGGGCCTGGAAATGCATTTTAGATCGAGTTGACCTAAGTTGGCTTTGGACTTATGAGACCTGATTTACACTATGTGTAGGAGTTCACAAAGGCCATGAACAAGCGTTTCGCTATGCTTGATGTCGTGAAGTCTCAGAAAGCCACTTGTGGGAAGGGTGGTGAGGAGAAGCTCAAAATCACGAATGAATTGGAGATTATAACCGCTCCTGACGATGTTTTCAATTTGTGGAGTGAGGTCATCTCCAGTGCTGCACATGGAGAGCTCATAGACCCGGACACACTCATGAAATTTAACGAGAAGGCGGGCTGGAAGTCTAAGAATGGAAATTTGACCCATGAATTTTTCAAGTGGCTAGGAAATCTCTCTCTAGTTGATCTTGCGAAACTTGCGAAGCACATTCTCAATCAACAGACGGGAAAGCGAGAGCAGCCATACCCGAAGGTGACGATAAAAATGATATCGTTAGTGCTGGAGAGCTGCTACACTTGCAAGGAGTGGGTTGAGCAGAGGAAGAGGAAGTATTTGGTGAAGAAGGAGCTTCACCTTCTGGACAAGACACTTGGTCTCTTGAATGCCAATGACGAACTCAACGTTGAGAAGTGGCGACAATTCAAGTGCAATCGAAACATCACTAGCGCCACAATGAATGTGCTACTTGAGCAACCCGGCGATGATTATTGGAAAGAGGCCAAGCAGACGAAGTCGAAGAATAAGAAGGCTGAGGAAATGTCACCGTATGCTGCTGAATTCTTCAAAGTCTTTCTGGAGAGGAGGTCGAATTTTGTGAAGCCGCTCTCCGTTGCTCATTATCGTCCATATGACATCATCAATGATATGCATGCTGACTGGCCGAGAGGTGTTTGGAAGGAGAATACGGTTGAGGATGTAAGGTTTGGAGTGATTGACTTTAGATACACTCCTGGCGTCCTCAACAAGCTGAAGTGCAATCCAACTATGTCGTACTTCTTCGCCGTTCTCAAGTCCTTCCAAGAGAAGAAGAAGCCATTGTTGGAGGAGGTTGGGACATGGCTCTTCATTTGCTCGGATTTGACCGAGCAAAACCAAGCTCTACATTACGTGCAGAGCAATGAGGTGCTCAGAGAGTATCAAATGGACTACTCTGATTATTGGCCAGCGCGACATGAGAGGATGGGAGATTACTCTACGAACAACAGTAAGGCTTTGGAGAAAGTTTACCTCACCTTCCTGCAGAGTCCTAACAACACTGTTCTCATGAACCCAAAGGCTGCTTACAGAGCACCAAATATTGACGTGTTCAATAAGCCAAGAGCCTATAATGAGCTACAATATAGAATAAATAATACGGAGCTGCGGATGGAATTCTACCTCGGAATTCTCAAAAGGTTTTGCTTTGCGGGAAGGAATGTTATATCTTTGTTTGCCAGTGCCAAGTTCACATGCGTAGCAATGGTATGATGTTTTAGGTCGAGTCAACCTGAATTTGCATTTGTGATTTTGAGTTATTGCAATCAATCATGCTAATTTCATTACCATTTACTAAGGTAGGCTTTGATACTGTTATTTTGATTGGTAATGAACATCAGAATCCATCAATGACATTCATTTAGCATTACTTGTTTAGGTCAAGTCGACCTAAGATGTGATTACTGAACAAAATCCTTTGTTTCCCGTCGTGTGATTTTCAGATGAGCGGTTTGAATGTGTACGTTGTGGGAGTGTCTGCTGAGTCGGCAATGTGGACTGACATTGTGGAAATGGCCAAGTCGCTAGACATCAAGGACTTCGAGCCAAACGGTTACTTCGTGGATGAAACAAGATTCAGCCGGAAACCCGTGGGTGTGTCGACACCTACATCAAGCCGGAGAAAGGGAAAGTTGGTGTGGGACCGTCCCTACACGCCTTCCAGTTGAGGGGGGGGATTGCAACGCGAGAGTATGGATTTGTCCTCCGACACAAAGGCGGACGACGACGATCTTGATGCGGACGACGTGCAAGAGGAGCAATTTACGCCACCAACATGGGTATCACAAAGCCTGCGAGGGTCGTCTGCTTCGTCGGGCCCCCTTGTGGAGCGGCAACCCACTAGCACCCCGCCTTCAACCGCGAGCGAGAAGAAAAGGAAGAGAACCACCGATCGCGATGCCGATCTTCATGCTGAGATTGCGCAGCTCAGAGCGAATAGAGCGAAGGATCGAGCTGATTCCCTGGAGATGTATGCCGAGACAAATAGACGAATGGACATGTTCCAAAACTTCATCATAGCGGCTACGAAACGTCAGGATGACCATTTTTCGGCCATATAGAATCAACTCGTGGGGATCAGGCCGCTAGCTTCATTGCCTCCATCGCATGAATTTGGCCAGTTATTGATCCAGGGTCCCCTCACAGGTTCTATCAACAGCGCGGAATCCAGTCTCGCTCATCCCAATGTTAGTCCTCCCGGTTTGGCTCCGACTTCCTTTGCTGTCCCAGCTCCTCCTCCTCCAAAGGAAGATCGCCCCGCAACCACCGCTCCACCAACAGAGCTTGAGGTTGAAGAGATGCAGGTGGATGCGACGCCCCCATCGGCTACACCTACTGAAGGTGCAGATGTTGTTGTTGCCAGAGAAGGCTTGGCTGCAGACCTCGATCAGATTGAGCTCTCACCCAGCACGAATGCACCAGATGGTTGTAATTTATAATCACTTGATGTCAAGTGTATAGTTAGGTCGACTCGAGCTGATTTGTAATATAGATTTATCATAGAAGAAGACGTTTTGTAGAGGAGGGGCCTTCCGTTTTGACACACGACTTATAGTGGAAAGAATTATGCTCATGAATTCTTCATTTTGAACATCGTTTCGGAACATCAATTTTGTATTTTTAAATTTCAATGCGATTGAATGGAAGTATGTTCCCAAAATCTTACAGATTGCCTCTCTTCATATTCCTCTATTGCAGGACTTGTCAATGGCATGAAAATGCCTTCATCCTCTGTTGCCCGAACCTTCCAGTCGCCTCCCCCACCGTCACCTGATTTCGCTTCCATGGAGAGGAATTTATCCCCAATCCTAGCTGCAGTGATTTCACTACTGGGGGATGAGACCGCAACAATACCGTGTCCAGGAGATGATGTCACCTCCCTTCCCGACGACGTGCTCATAGAGGTCAAGATTCCAGATCCAGTCACTATACCCTTGGGAGATCCGTCAGACCCGGGAGAGTCTTCACAACAGCAGGTACATTGTGATGCCTCGGATGTTCTTGCGTACAGATAGCATTCTGCGTGAGTGGGTGTTCCTCTCTTCTATCATTGGTTTTTTATCCTTGATTGTAGGTTGCCATTTCGTGTCACGTGAAGTCCAATACTCGTCCCGAAGGGTAGTAATTGGCTACGAATGTGGCCATTTGTTAGCAAGGATCAGATCCTCCATGTCGTCGTGGAGAATCGTCGCACGAAGTCAACGTTCCATTGAGGTCCAGGGTGACCGAGAAATGGCTCAATGTCGTCTTGGACCTGAATGGACTATTATGTGTCTGCGAGGATACTAAAGTGAAGGGTTGGGCGAGGCACATCGGTGACGCGTCGCAGCCCCACTCCACAACGATCCCTGCGGTTGTGGGGCCGAAGGCTGTGTACGGACGGACGGGGTGCGCACAGTTCCTGCGTGAGTTAGACCAAGTAGCTTTCGTTTCGGTGTGGAGCTCAATGAAGAAGTCCACCACCGAAGAAGTCTGTGCGTATCTCTTCCGGGATCTGGGAATGCCCTTCCTCGTACTAGGAAAGGATTCATGCACGAAGCTCAAGTGCAGGGATGCTTCCGATCAGGTCACCACGTTCAGAGAGCCAGGGACGAGCAAGGAACTTTTCCTGAAAAACCTGGATACTTTGTTCAATGGCTCACATGGGAATTTCACACCCGAGAACACCATTGTAGTGGACGACAATCCCATTAAGCATGTCATGAACAAGGCAGAGAATGTGGTGCTCCCGGACACATGGAGTCACAAGGGGAATGGTCCAAAGGACTCATTCCTATTGGACGTTCTACTTCCTTGGTTTAGGCGTGTGCACGACGCTCAAGACCAAGGGCTCAAATCGTTCAGGGGGAATAGTAAGGGGAAAATGGGGCGGAAAATGCTCTGCGACGAATAGAGTCGTCGAGAGTATAATAGGATTATGGAAGTGGTCAGAGTGTCCTCGACTTTGAAATAGGACACTTTTGTTTCCATAGATCAGGTCCATATGAGCTACTGGGAGGGAAGATCGAGACATTTCATTCATTGCGCAATTTAGTTCGGATCAACCTTATTTGTATATAGTCATTGAGCGCTTTCGCTGTAATTTTGTCCAATTCAATTTCTGTAATAAAATATTGACTTCATGCTTGACAATGGGAAACTCAACATTGTCATTTAGGTTGATTCGACCTGATGTGTCGTCTTTGTGTATCGGATGTGTCCACTGCATGCTGCTCGTTTGTATTACTAGTTGTCAATCTCTGTAGACTTCTCACTTGGACAATCTCTAAGTACCGCTTCATAGCAGAGTTTCGACAACGCGCCACCTCCATTCCCAGATGCCAGTCTTCTATGTGCGACATCGGTGGACTCCATACTGGACTACGGCCAGAACGCTATTCTCAGCACAGGGAACTTCCTATGCTCAGCGGCCACTACCAATTCGACAGTGGACTTCTCAATCGGGCCAATAGAAGACGGGGTCGTGGACAGTCCGCCCAATGGAGCTCCCCGGCTGCCGAAATCATGCTCACTTTCGCCTTTGAAATCCAGAGATCCTATGGCTTCCAGAATGTCGCCATCTACCTCGGAGAGAATGCCACAAAGAAAATTGTATGAAGACGTGGAAATTCCAAATTCCACAATGGAGACGAAAAATTCCCTACCAAGGGAAGCATGCAAACAAGTTCTCCTAGTCCGATCTCATGGGCCGCCTATTCCTCGTCCGAGACCACAATGTCTAGGTGTACGGAAGACCGAGACGCATGATGGAGTGCCACCCAATAGATATGCTACACCGGTTTTCGACGCTTGGGATCGGAAGATATTACGACTCCAACGCCTTCAAGGGCTACGGTAGTATAAGAAGACTGATAACGGATATAGTCGTAGACCCGAAATTATGAGGGCCCTGGCAGTGCTGAAGAGTAAATCGGACATATAGATGTTGTTCATATTTTACATACAGAGTCTATACAAACATGTAAGCATTGTGCAGATATGCAGTTACTTACAACTCAATGATGGGGTGAATCATACTCACGGCAGTTATATGCATTGTCACGATCCTTTTGTGAATAGGAACTCAAAATCCGTATAGGAGTTCTATATGACAATCAAATGTGATTATACATACAAGAGTTTCTATAAATAGAGTCACTTTCTGCCACGTTCTTCAGTAGTCTTTCATGAGATTAGAGGGGTCTTGTGTGAATTTGTGTGTCAAAACTAGTGCTCTATACCTCTCATTTCATTGGAAATCTCTCATTTTAATGAATATTGTGTTATTCAAGGAATGTAGGCTTAGGTGTTTAGGTGCTTATGATACATTGAGCATATAATGGCAATTGATTGTTTGAAGCTTCCATTGCAGTTGGAGTTTGCTTATTGATGTTGAAAATATGATTATTTTTTTTTGAATTGCAAAACTAAGAAGAAGTCCACCCAAAATTGATTGTGTTCCTCTTTCTTCGTATGAAGCATGATACATTGCAAGATACATATAGAATGCAACAATTTTGACTTCATGATTGTCATAGAATCATAGATTTGGTAATTTTCAAGGTGAAGAGAATTTTGAATTTTTTCTTTAATCCTTTCCCTTGATAATTCATAATTGCAATTATAGTGTACAATTTCTTTGGTTGATTACACTACAAAGGATAGTTCATAACTCCATATGTTATTGTAAAAAGCATTCAAGGAATCAAAGTTTACTTGAAGGAGTTGAAGCTTTGTATTAAATAACTAGCCACTAGCCGTCCACCCGCCCATCCGCTTGTCCGCATTTACCCAGGGTAAATTTGCAGACGGCTTTTTTTACCCCTCGGAGACGCAGCGTCCGCAGGGTCCGGACATCCAATTTTTGGACGCAATTTTGCCCAGGACGCTCACTTTCATCAACCCTGGACTATAGTTCTCTTGCAATATACAGAAGTTGTATTTTTAGTTGCTATTGAAGAAGCGCGTTTGACTTTTGTTGGTGGAGTGCATTCAAGCTGCGTGTGTGGAGTTCGAGTGAGGAAGTTTGGGTTGAGTGGAAAGTCAGTGCATGAGCTTCAGGAGCGGGGATGGTGCTTAAGCTTGATGAGATACTACCTTTGCTTACGAATAAGGTGGTACCCTACAACCAACTCAATCAATAGGTGAGTTCATTGTAAACAAAGCTAACCTCGTGTCTTTTGAATTTTTGGTTGTCTTTAATTGAGGTTCAATTACAAAGTTTTCTATAAGGTTCTTTTGGTTCTTGGTCAGGTTCATTGTATATTGTTTCATGTAGTAAGTTGATATGAGGAATACAATTTGTACAAGATCTTTGAAACAATGATATGAAATGCTTGCGTAGTAGTATGCGATAGGCTATTCCGTGATTTTGTAATTTAGCTTTTCTTCTCTTTAATACCCTAGAAGAAACTAGGGTTGGTTTCAACAAAATTTATGCGTTAGTTGAATTTTGTTGAAACCAATGTTGGTTTCGTCTAGTGATAGTGTACTTGGACTTTGATTTGACAACAAAGTTAAAAGTTTGTGATTCTTACTATATTATCCGTTTGTTTAGTCATAAATGCACCAATCATTTTGTAAGCGGGAGGGCATTTGTTAAGTACCTGATATCCAAGGCACTAGAAGATTCATGCAAGGGGGAGCTCAATGGCATCGTGTTCATCTCAACGTACAATAGGCCTACCAGTTTGGAAAGACTTGTAAGTTCGAAATTGTGATGCTCATTTTCGCTTCTAGCTTGCATCGTCATTCTTACCACATTGCTAAGAATTCGAATAGTATAGAAGTTGCTTGCATTGTCATTATTATAGACTTTGGTATAAAGAAGGGTATTACAAAGTCTTTTAGTCATTGATATGAACATTTCTAATTGAAGCACAAAAGTAGTTGAAATCGATTAAAAAAACACACGGTAACAAGTAACGAAACCCTATCACCGCAAATTTAGAACTTGTCACTATGCATCAAGAAATCCCCCGATGATGCCATTGCAAATAGTAACATGTACCGATCATCTTGAAATATCTTGATAATTAGCATAAGGAAGAATAATCATCATCAACCTTTTAGTAAATAACAATTTCCTAGATGTAAATCACAGTGTATCGTGAGATCCCACGATTACATCCTCCAAATCAACTTTTGAGGAAATGTAAAATTCATTGACCACCCAAGTTCTAGGGTATAGAAAGGAAGACTATCAAGGGATCCCCCAATGTAGAGTAACAAATTCACCTAGTGAAGCCAAACTAATGGGAATCAATATTTGACTAGAGATAACATTGAAACAACCCATCATGGGATCCCTCATTGTCCAATCTATCACACTCCAATTGAAGCTAGAGTAAATTAGCAATAGATGCCAATGAACAAAAAAATGCACCCATTGTGGGATTTCACAATGTAGTGTCCGTGAGACTCCAAGTATAAAACCAGATGCATACCTTAGTTGACCTAGAAATATCCCGTTGTGAGATCTCACAATCGTACACACATCAATAAGAGCAGATAATTAAAATGTAATCGCTGGATCATATGATTATTAGTGTTATTAACTAGAAGTGAAAGTTGACATTCTAGGAGATCAATTACAACAAACAAAAGAGATGTAATTTTGAGATTTCCTAGTATTATCTATCAAAAAAATAAGAACTCATCATGATATCCCACGATAAGGGTAGTAATAAAATTTAAACTTATTGTGATATCCCAAGATTTTGTTAGTCATGAAACTGAAATTGATTGTGATATTCCACAATATTGGTAGTAGTAGAATTGAATGAGAGGTAGAATAACAACAAGATTAATGATAGAAAAGATACCTTGTTGTGAGATTTCACGATGCTAGTATGAATAATAGGCTTCAATAAAAGAACAGTTTAACTGAACCATAATCACTCACACAAATAATTATTATTGATCGTGAGATCGCATGATAGTGATTGTATTTGACTCCCAATTTCAAAAAAATTTATTGAGGGTCCTCTTCATGTCTTCAACGTTGTCACCTCTAACTTTCCTCTCTGAAATGTTGTAGAGAAATGCAAGCGGATGATGGGCCATCAAATATGAAACCAAGGATGCTTTCACAATTCATTGATTGGTGGATTCATTCATTTGTGTATGAGGGGTCATATAAGCCAACAATGTTTTTTCAATGTGACGTTGGAGTGACACAATGGGGAATTGTTTGGGTGACCCAAAAGGATGGGTCAGCAATCATTCTTCCCTCACTCAAAGAATAGCTTGGGCGCACAACCACTAGCCTAAATGTCTTAGAACTTCAAGGACTTGACAATGATACAACCCTTCTAGTTGTAGCAGGGTTTTCCATCTCGACGTGACATTGGCTTTTCACATCAGGATGTTCGGACACGTCTTGACACTTCAAGATTGCGTCTGAAAGTTGACAGCCACAAAGTTATTTATTTACTTATTTTTCAATGGCATGTTGTCGACTTGGATAGTTACTTCATCCTTGTTGATGGTAGTTCATTGCCGTCAATGAATAGACCGTCTAGAAAAAACATTTTGGATCCGGACGGAAGTGGGGTTGAATCTCGACGTTTTGGCCATCGGCCATGCATCTAGACGTAACATGACATTGAAAACCCTAGGTTGTAGAGGAGAAGGTACCCCTTTTTGGAGAGTCAAGGTTGACGAAATTGAGCGTCCCACGCAAAATCGCGTCCAAAAATCGGACGTCCAGACCTTTGGACGCCGCGGACGCTTCGTCTCCGGTGGGTAAAAAATGTCATCCGCAAATTTACCTTGGGTAAATGTGGTCGAGTGGTCGGGCAGATGGGCGGTCAGGTGGTCAGGCGAGCATGCAATCGGGCAGATGGGCAGACAGGCGGTCACGTGGTTGGGCGGACGGGCAAACGGGTGGACGGCAAATGGATGGTCAAGCGGATGGGTAATCAGTTGGGGGACGCTCATTATGTAATCGCAGCAACTTTCAGTTGCAATTTTAAAATTTGTTTTTTAAAATTTTGGGGCGCGTAATATACCATTGGAAAGGTCTTGGAAATACCTTTCCAAGGGTATATCACACGCCCCCAAACACCAAAATCTCCAATCGGAAATGCCAAGAGAAGTTTGTTGCTTCAAAAAGTGAGTGTCCGCCTTGGTGTTTGCCCATCTGCCCGTCTGCCCTCCCATCCACCACGAGCCTTTTCCATCCGCTTAGTTTGTTTGCCATTGCCGACCGCCTCGACCTTCCGAGCCAATGTAACACTGTCCACTTCCTTATCTAACCTACTTGACCTCTGTCCGCCAGTAGTTCTATTACATTTAATTTTGAAAAGTGCAAAACTATAGCTTCATTTAAAAAAAAACCTCTTTAATGCGACAAGTATCCAATGCAATATTAATGTAAGAAAAGGATAATTCCAGGTTTTCCACCCCACATTTAAAAATGCTTTGCAAACCCTATAAAAAAAATTTGAATTGTAGAACCCTCAATTGTACATATTAACTTATAACGTTGCAAGAGTTTTCAAAAGTAGTGGTGCGATGTGTGAAATATGTTTTATTTTTTAATATTTGAAGTTTAGAATGCAATCATGACAATGTGATGCATATGTAGATCTTACTATCTTTGTCATTTAGGTTTCAATTGTTCTTAAGATTTACTTTATTATGGGCTACTACACAAATGTGGATCATTGGATTATAACCTAGAGTATTTCTTCAATTTTTGTTGTAGAATGCATTGATAGTGCAAAACAACAACGTAAATATCCTAAAAGAATTTATATTATCTCATTATTCTATTACAACATTTATGGGATGATGCTCAAAATGATTTAAGTACTTTAATGTAATTTTATTTGATATGATGTGGACTACATTAAAGTAAGCATTTATACAATAAAAATGAAATGGAGGTTCTTATCATACATGCATATTTTTATGTCTACGTGTGTGCACCCTAAATTGTAAACCATCAATAAATTTATCACAACCCTAAAATATTAGAGCTTAGGTAGTGTAAAATGTGATTGACCTTCAAATATGATGAGCTTTCAAAATTCAAATACAACAATTGAGATAAGTAGATCATACTCCAATGATTAGAAGTCCGTTTCATCTCAAGACTTTGCACAAATGATTTTACGAGAAGGTTCATAATATCATATCTTGTAGATTATAAATTTACAATATTGATTTAATTGCTTATGTAGTTGTGTAGGCCTAGGATTTTTTAAAATCTTAAACCCCCAAAGTCCTAAGCCTTTTTTCTTTGTCGAATATCATTCAAAATTGCCATTTCTTTTGTGAAGAGCAAAAGACTTTATAAATTAACTTTATATCTAACCATAGGAATTTGTACTAGATTAGTATAAAAATGTATGGGAGTAATGTTATCATCTTGATAACATTAAGTGCATACATTGCACGATATTTGTATTTAAAGAAAAAAAATCTTTTCTTTTGTCTTGCTATACTTGATTCTTGGGCTTTTCATTTTCTTCACTTTAAATTTTGGCACTAACGATTTTAATTTTATAATATTTTCTATTGAAGAATCTAGCTAATAAGCAAAGAATCTTGGATAAAAATTCAAAAATAAATCCTTTCATTGAGATCATATTTCACAAGAGTCCTATAAGAGTGTAGGGCCTTTGAGATTTTAGGAATTAATTACTTTCCTTCAAAGGCATAGAAATCAATTAGAAATTAAAACCAATTAAATTGTTACAATTTTGACTTTGAATATCTTTTGCTATTAGCCAAAAAGTATTGTTGATATGGCAAACTTGTAAAAAACCATCAATGTAAAACTAAATTCCTTTTAATTACACATCCATTTGAATTCTTTGTTTATAAATCAAATGATTTTCCAAAGAAGAGGCTATTTGGTGACACTTTTCATAGTTGTATTGATTTAGTGCCTCACTATTTAACATATTAAATACATAATTTCTATAGCTTTCTTCATTCACCATGCATTGTATGCTCTACCTGTCCGCTCATCCGCCTACCTCTACAAAGTTAAAAACACCTCTCCCTTGTTTGCCCGTCCACCATGGGCCGACCTCCACTAAATTGAAAACAATTCACTCTCGTGCCCAACTCTCGCTCCCACCTTCCTCCCTGTCTGCTTGTCCGCCCGTCCGCCGTGGGCCGACCTCCACCAAATTGAAAACACTTCACTCTCGCATCCAACTCTTGCTCCCACCTTCCTCCCCATCCACTTGTCTACCAGTCCACCCTAGGTCGAATTCCACCAAATTGAAAATAAATCACCTTTAGCCCCTTGCACCCGCCTCTCCCTCCTACCTTCCTCCCCGTTCGCCATCCACCCGTCCGCATTCACTGTCCACTTGTCCACATTCGCCGTCCGTCCGTCCGCCCGTTCGCCTAGCAAACAATAGGGCAAATACCAAGGCGGACGCTCACTTTTGGAAGCAACAAACTTCTTTTGACATTTCCGATTGGAGATTTTTGATTTTTGGGGCGTGTGATATACCATTGGAAAGGTGTTTCCAAGACCTTTTCAACGGTATATTACACGCCCGAAAATTCTAAAAAACGAATTCGGAAATTGCAACTGAAAGTTGCTGCGACTACATAGTGAGCGTCCGCCCAGCTGATCGCTTGTCTGCGAAGCGGACAGGGGGGGCCAGACGGGAGGGCAGACACCAAGGCGAACGCCCATGTTTTGAAGCAACAAACTTCTTTTGACATTTCTGATTGGAGATTTTTATTTTTGGGGCGTGTGATATACCATTGGAAAGGTATTTCCAAGACCTTTCCAACGGTATATTACACACCTCAAAATTCTAAGAAACGAATTCGGAAATTGCAAGTGAAAGTTGTTGCAACTACATCATGAGCGTCCGCCTGTCCACTCAGCGGACAGAGTGGGCGGACAGGCTCTAGAATCCGTGGACAGGGTCGCAGACGGGATGGCGGATGGGTTGCAGAAATCGCGGATAGGGTAGAAGAAATTACCCTAGAGTAAAAACCCGATTTTGCAAATGTCACAAGACGTCCGGGGAGGTCGAGTCCGCAGACGTCAGACGTTTAGAGGCTGGCGGCTACATTAGAATGTCATGTCAACCCTGGTGTAGTAACTAAGAGTTTACGGCTACCTTCCTCTACCATCAAGAACCAGAACTAAGTTCGAATCTGGTGGGGAAGCATTATCCTCAACTCTTGAAACAATTGCTAATTCTCCACTCTTTCATGTAACTATACGAGCGCGAACATCTGCAAAGGAAAGAGGAAGGAGAAATGAAGGTGGCGGGGTTTAAGTACTCGTCATCTTGTTGATTGTTTCTAATAGAGGACTGTTTACCGTAACAGTTCCCTAGATTCCTAGATTGGAACTCTAGGACATAGGCTATCTCTATCCGGGTTTCCAGAATCTGGATCCGTCTTGGATTTTATTATAGAATGCCTGGATCATCTTCTCAACCTAAGTGTAATGTTTAAGCTAAGTGGATTCGAATTCCGTTTGCTTAGTGAAAATTTTGAAAAATTCTATCCTATAACAGTTCTATTTTATACTAACCTGATAGATTCCAAGTTTTTGTCTCACGACATGAGCTATTGAAATGTTAGATGGGATGGCGGACAAGCTAGCGAACAAATGACAAAGCAGACGAGCATAATCAATGTAGATAGGTTTATAAAATTATCCTATGGGAAAAGAGTATAAAACCAAATGTTCCAAGACATAGTGTTTGTGGACAGTAGATGTTCGATGGATTTTTTCGTTTTCTACCCCAAAATGCAAAATTTGCATTTACTATAATGCAATTTTCTAAGTGATGGGAAGTTGTGTGTTGAACTGAGGTTTGGAGTAGATGGAGGGCACTACACTTCATCCAGTCCACCCCGAACATGGTTCAATTGCAAAATGATAGGGACATTTATGGACTACAACCAATGCCAAGAGTTGAGGACCCAATGCAGCATTCCATAGACAAAAGAGGAGCCTACATTATTGTTACAAGCGACTGTGTTGTTCTTGAGGTTGAAGCTTAACACATCCACGTCCTTCACATATATGCGTAACGGCCTACAAATGTTATGCAAAACATTTGAAGGATAGGGCGGCTTGTCTACCTCAATGTCTCCCACAAGGAACCGTTGTCTTAAAGACATTCATTAAGTGACAGAACTAGTGGTTGTCGACATTGGATGTGACATGTGTTTGACGTCATCTGAAAGGGAAGGGTTGCTTATATGAAAATGTGATTATCATTTTTTGAATTGCCCGAGGTAGGTTCCATGCAAGACTTTGTCATTAGTAGTCAAAATGCAATGAATTGCACCATTTGTTAATACAAAATGCATAGTCTACCTTGTTTGAATTTGTCATCTACATCCTTGTTAATGTTTTCTTCTACATTTACGTCCCTTGTCATATATCAAAGAGGAAATTCAATTTTCAAAATCCATGAAAGACACTTACAGGGAATATATTCATTTCTAGTATTTGTTAACTTGTACGGCATGCATGAAAGCACTTTTTCATAGACGTTTATATCACCAAAAACCAGGCATAAGGCTATATCATAGTCATGTGGACATCATTGAAGACGCCTTCTTCATTCATCAAAGGTTCATCTATTCAATTAGACCTACCAAATTGCAAGTTGGACAACATGCTCTATCATGCCATAGTCATAGGGAGGTTAACCCCTAAAGTTCCTTAACTATGTTATCACCAAAAACTCTCAAAAACTGCCATTTCTAATTCAAGTACCAAATTTTGAAAAATATCATTTGGGGGCACTATAACCATAGGATTTTGGTGTATGCTAGATTGACAAGATATGGAAAAAATATGAGAAATTTCCACCATGTCGATTGCAAGATATTAGCATTTGAAGTGACAAAATTCTTTTTTGGGGCCTTGCAAAAAAATGGGTAGTTGCACTTTACAAGGTCACATTTGTATGAAAAAATGTCTAAAATGGTGGTGCTACTTTGCATTCATTCTTCAAGGCAAGTTGGATACATGCTTGGAAATTTTCAGATCATTTGGAATTGTGCAACATATAGGAAAAAAATAATAAGTAGAAAGATGTAGAGAATGATTCAAAATACTAAATTGTTAACAATTTCTTAATGGAATTGAAAAATGTCAATTCCAATGGTTGTAGTGTTGTAATAAATAATCTAAAACCTATGATTTTATTTTTTTCCAAAAAAATTGAAAATTGAGTAAGATAAAGGACTTCAAAGTTTATTTTAAAGTAGAGAATCCATAAGTGCCCATATACTATAACATCTTGTAACTTTTGACTCATTGATCAAAATGGAATGATTCAAAGCTTTCAATGTGTATATAAATTTAAGAAAATAATTTCAAATTTTTATTTTTGAAAAAAGTGATTTTTTCAAATTTGCCCAAACTGCTCAAGTTGAGAAACAAACTGCATATTAGGCCATAAGTTTTGATTTATATTTCCAAATGTCTTGAAATTTCGTGCACATGAAAGATATTCCTTGTCCCCACCTTCTATTAAAGTTTGGGCCAAAAACATGTAAATCTCTAGTCTCATGTACCTGCCTAAAATTTCTATGTTGTCAAAAAACACACCTTGGTCCTTTAGGGGTTAAGTAGATGCTACCAAAAGTAATGTCTTTAGAAACATCTATATGTCCCAATTGATGTCCACAAGAACATCTAGGAAATATGACATGGGTGGACCTTGTATACTAGCATAGCATGCTACATTGGCATTTTCATGTCCACATTAATGAATTTCCATGTCACTTGCCATGTCATCTTTTTTTCCCAAATCACTTGCCCATCCTGTTTTTTTTCACCTAAACAACCATTTTTCCCTAGACCCAATAACTTCCACTGACTTACCCATAGTTAAAATGGACCAGGGATGATAATGTGGCAATGACTATTTTCAAGGACAATCTTTGGAACATCTTTATGTTTGCAAATATGTCTTTGTGGACATAGTTGATTTTACTAACACCTACATGTTGTGACTGTAATTTTCCTCTATTTTCTACAGCCACTTGAATCTACACTTTCCTTGCATCCGTCTCATAAACATCTCAATGTTCTTTTGGACATAGCATGTCTACTTTGAACATGCTATGTTTTTAGTTAGACATAAAAAAATGTGGGTTTCTTATAGTGATAGTGACATCTAGGGTTGTCTTATTGGACATATTTTTCAATTTTGGTATTGTGTAGGACATCCAACGCATGGTTGATCACCCGAACAACTTGATAACACGACAAACACAACAAACACAACATTTAATGCATCTACTAGTCCCCCTCGTTTGTCTAATAAAATCAACATTAAGGTTGACTTTCAAATAAAGCACTTTCTATTTCCAATCTCCACATATTTGAGTTTCATTTTATTAAAGTATCTCAATTTTATAATCACTTATTACATTCTAAATTATGGATCATAACTAAAGTGAGATTTCAAATTGTCTTTATTGTTAGGATAAGGCCTTATGTGACAAAGTTGTCTCGTATATACAACACTCGTCTTATATGACATGCGATGTTAGACGAACAACTCAACATCCAAAGCCCAAAATGTGTGTGACAAAACAACCCTAGTCCAACATTGCATGTCATACAAGAAAACATGTTAATAAAGTATCACACCCTATCGCATAAAGATAAATTCTTTTACCCCACGGCAAATTGGATTTGGCATACATAGTAGGCTCTCTAAACTGACATGGAAAACTAAAATTAAGTTGACTTGGGCGACTACAAGTGGAGGCAAGTGTGGGTGAGTCAAGGGCGTCCACAGGTCCAAATTTTAGAGCGACTGTGGATTTTGGGATGCCCTGGGTAAAGGGGCGACTTCTTTGTTGCAATTGTCGAAAAAATGCTCAAAACTGTGATTTCTAGTGCAAAGAGTAAAAAGTTAAAAAAAAGGTATTTTTTCATATGTAAACATAGCGTCTTGCTATAGAATAGTATGAAAATGTATGGAAAAAATTTCAAAAAATTTCAAAAAATTTCATTGCATAGATTGCAAGATAAATGCATTCAAAGTGAAGTAATCATGTTTTCTGGCGTGACAGCAAACTAGTTTTAAGGACCTTGAATCTTCTTAACTTAGAAAACTCTGTATTATAGATCTTGAATTAAAAAAATTTCATCATTCAAAATTGATTTGAAAATATTAAAAAAATAAAAGTTAAGAAAATAATGTAGTTTTCATTCTTTAAAAAATTGTCAAGTAGAAGAAGGTACACTATAGAGGAAAAAACTCAATCATAAATACCTCTAAGATGGAATTAAAACACACTAATCCCAATGGTGAGATTGTTCTAAACATCAAAGTTGATTCTACGGAATTATTTGTTTTGAGAAAGTTTGAAAATTGAACCCAAAAATAGATCCTACACCTAATTTTTTCAAAACAATACTATGATTGTTCGCAAAACAAAATGCTCCACAACCTTCACATCATCAATCCAAATGAAATGAATCCAAACTTTCCATGTAGACAAAAATACAATCTATAGGAATAAAAAATTTATTTTTACTTCAAGTTTTTGTGGACTTCTTTTTGCGAGCCTAATTTAGACTTGAGCTTATTGTAATATAACTCTTTCTTTTTAGCACCAATTAAAATGAAAACTATATTTCTAAAAGCTAATAAGTTTTTCTATCCCATGAGAAAGTTTCAAAAAGTTTCATCAAAAATTGACCTAATAGAAACTTGCCCCAAATCCATTTTGCCTCCTATGGAAACAATAAGTTTTCAGAAGTTTACATCCTAGAATCGATGTATTATTTATCAAGTGGACTTCAAGTTATTTTGAAATGAATGAAGATTTATTTAAAAACATCCCCCATTTGATTTTTTAAAATCCTCCTAGCATCATCATATTCATGTATTATTTACCACCTTCATCTAAAATTTAAATATTATAGGGAAGAATTTTAAATTAGAATACCCCTTTTGATTTATGCAAATCTCAAAGAGTCATTGGGTTGGTGTATTATTTATCAAGTGGATTTTAAAATACAAAACAATGTGTGGAGATTTGTATAAAAACTTCTCCATTTGGTTTTCTCTATTCTCCAAGCACCATCAATGTATCATTCTCCTATATTATTTACCACCTTGATCTACAACTTAAAAATTAGAAGGAAGAAATTTTAATTAAAACTTCCCTTTTTGATTTGTACAAATGTGAAAGATTCATCATCTTATTAGTGTATTATTTATGAGGAAGATTTTAAAATAAAAATTAATGGATGGAGATTTATATAAGAAATTCTCCAATTCATTTTTCTATTCTCCAAGCATCATTCTCCACTCTTGTATTATTTACCAACTTGATCTACAACTTAAAAATTAGTGGGAAGAGATTTAAATTAGAACTTTCCTTCTTGATTTATACAAAAGTCAAAGATTTTTCTTATCAATGTATTATTTATGAAGTGGATTTTAAAATACAAAATAGATGAAGATTTGTTTAAGAACTTTCCCATTTTATTTAATTTCCCCTCCACCAATCATCTTAGTCTAATACCATTTACCAAGTTTCGTTCAAAATTAAATTAAGAGGGAAGATATTATAATTAGAACTTCCATTTTTATTTTGGCAACTTCCAAATAAAATCATGTCACTATGATATTGTTTATGAAGTTGAATTAAAAATGATGTGCAATGGTCTAATGGAGGAAGATTTAGGAAAGCTCTCCTCCATTTTATTTCATTTACCCTCCACCAATCATTTTAGTCATACACCATTTACCACATGCGGTTCAAATTAAAAGTAAGACGGAAGATGTTGTAATTAAAACATCCCCTTTCTATTTTTTCAATCATCTTATCCTATGCTAGGGGTAGGTTCCTTAGAAAACAATTCCAAATATAATTGAATATGAAATCTAATGGAATATTAAGAATAGAATTTTGGGCCATATTTGAATATTTCAAAAAATATTAATACAATGTTTCTCAATTGGAAAAATTCACAATGAAAAATAAAATATAAAAAACAATACACATATGTAGGTGACTTCTTCATTAAAAAAGTTAACAAACAAACTTGAAATATCCAAATATCCAATGTTTGGCATTGCATACAAGTATAATGTATGAATTTAGGGTTTAGGATTTAGGATTTAGAATTTATGATTTGCAAAGACCTTTCATATTGCAATAAATCATAATTCATTATTGATACACTATTCCTTCACTATTAATTTACATCTCAAATTTATTAGAGGATCACTTAACATGATTGTAAGATAGGGAGAAATCTTAAAGAATCGTATCAACATATGCTACAAATATGTAGTATCTACCTAACTATCTCCCTTGCTCTATGAAATAGAAATCTATATCACCTACTAGCTGGATGACAACATATGTAGGAAAGCGCCATCCTTTTTTTATTCTTCCCCAAAGGGATTTGCACCTACAACTTGGGATGTAGGGCGACCTCATAAAGGTCGACAACAAGTGATAAGTGGGGCAACCTCTTGTCTAGGGTGACCGCTTACGATGAGGTGAAGGTGGGAACCATTGTTCCCTCTTGGTTCAAAATTGACAATTTTTTGGCATGTGTAGGCAACCTATTGTCTTGAACAACTGCAGGTGGAGGTGGGAACCATTGCCCAATCTTGGTTAAAAAAATGACAATTTTTTGGCCTCTATGGACAACCTCTTGTCTTAGACAACCTCTCACTACAAGAGAAAGGTGTGTTTTAAGTATAGTCCTAGTAGTATAGTCTTTTAAGTAATGACCTATAAGGAGTCTTTTAAGTAAAATTTAAGTGAAAACACATGTATTTTTTATAAAGTTTTACTTAAAAGACTCCTTATAGGTCATTATTTAAAAGACTATACTATTAGGACTATATTTAAAACACACCTTTTTCTTGTAATGTCTTAAGGGTGACGCAAGTGGAGGTGGGAATCATTGTCTTCTATTTTCAAAAATTGAACAATTTTTTTGGTTTATGGGTGACCTCTTTTCTTGGGTGACAAGAAGTGAAGGTAGGAGACATTGCCTTCCCTTTGTCCAAAAAATGGTAATTTTTTGGGTTTCATTGGCAACTTTGGGTCTAGGTTAACCTTGGGTGGGCTATCTCTTGTCTAGAATGACCTTGAATGATGGTGGGTGCAATGGCCTTGTTGTTGTTCAAAACTAATGGCAAACTTTTGGGTTCTATAGGCAACCTCTTGTAGGTGACTCTAAGTTGAGGTGAGAGTCATAGTTCCTTTCTTTATATACAACACAAAGTTTTTATTATGATTGGTAAGCTCTTTCTTGTACTATGTATAATGTCATATTCATTAAAATGGGAGAGTGTGTCCCTCTCAAAATAGTATTTGGCCTTCGAAGGTACAATGAGTCAATTGAGTGGGTTGTAATTTAGCTTGATGATCACTAAGATAATTAGTTCAAAGTAGCAATTTCCATTAAAATGAGAGTCATGCAATCAATAGAATGTTTTAAAAAGAAGATTGTATTATATATGGTCAAAAATTGCACGTCTTTTGCAAACAAGTATATATAAAATGCCATACAAAATATGTTAAAACAATGTACAAATTACACTTGCAACCTGAATGTTGCAAGTGTCCAAACATGTACTCTTCACAAAAAAACCAAAGCTCTGAATCCTACTCGTGGTAAGCTATAGTTAAGGGTTTAGGAATCTAAATCCCCAATCCCTCATTTATAAAAAAACAAAATAATACCCTTCACAATAATGTGAAAGCATACTCAAGACATATAAAAAACACATAGTACTCTACCACCTATACCTAACAACATATTCGGACTTGACCCAACCCAACCAATCGTACACTTAAGATGAAGTATATGCAGCCAAACTCCGACTAATAATTTCAATTTCAGCAACCGAGATTTTGAGCAAACATTGGTGAGTATCCTTTCTAATTTGAGACTTCCACACCATCATGAGAGCATTGGTTTCTTCTCAAATAGGTGGATCAACTGTATCAACCTTCCAATGTAAACCTCTTTCACTGTCCCATCCAATGTAAAAGTCTTGAACATCTTGACTCCTCGATGTTGGGTGAAAATAATGAATGAGAATACAATTCGGTTTCTAAAGGTAACAATTTGAATTGGACAATGCCCTTGCAATCCAAATTTGTTGAGTATCACTATCAGCGGGTCGAATTGCCATAAAGTAACCTTCAAAGAGATCTTGACCCACCTTAAAGGATGGTTGTAAGCGCCCCTGCAAAGGCCCAATGTAGGCTTCTTCCTCTCCAAACTCCTCACAATCCTTGCAATCTTCTCCTACTTCATCGACTCGAGTCACTTGAACACAAGTTGCTAGCCAGAAACCATCCCTCAAAACAATAGAGGTAGCTACTGGTTCCAATAATGCTACCTTCACATCATGCCAATAGTGGACCAAATGCTCATAGCGCCTTTGGTATTCCCTAGTGACATCTACATTGCACAACTTCTCCCAGTATTTCACAAATCTAGATATCCCTTTCAAAATGTCTTCTACGCCTCTCATTGGACGTTGTGGAAACGGTAGTGGCACTCCACGGGGCTACAAACTTCGCTCTTCTGCATCTTCTTTCCACAACTTGATGCCTCTACCATCCTCCCCTAACCAATTCTCATTAGTGCACAACATTTTGTATTTCATGATTGGACACCCCGTGGAATCTAAGTAGAACCTCACTTGCTATGGCTTTGTATGTCCAACGAGTATTTCATCTCTGTCTACAAATGAACCTGTAATAAATCCCTTGAAATCAAGCACCTCCTCTATAAGGTGAGGGATAGTAGGAATGCATTCCACATCCATGGACAACTTCATGAGTGCAAGAACTATAGCACCTTTGTCTCTATGAAGGCTCTATGCTTGAACATTGAATTCTGGTACATGGGTTCAGAGAAGGCTTGAATCTTCTCCATTGAAAATGGATGAACACAATTTTGACTACAATCGACTTTGTTGGACATTGCATTGATAGACTCCTATGTGAGGAGGTCCTTCAATTTAAGAGAAGTCTCGCGAGGTGGATTTTGAATGGTGCTCGTATATAGGTAGGCAGATGATTGTCAAGGAGGGTAGGTTCAACAAACTCGCTTGGATTCGATTGCAATTATCCCTAGCCTCATGGTCGTATAAGCTTGCCCCACAACAATGATGAGAAGAATTAATGACATGTTCAAATTTGTTTTATGCATCCATCAATACATATCATGAAAGTCCTTGAAGAAAGTGATAGTAACAAAATGTGGGGCATGTCAACAAAAGGAATGACAGCAAGCATAGTTAAAATAGAATTGAGTTCAAGCGACATCCTAAACCAATAGTTGCTTGACATTGGTCAGATAATGAATGATTGTATAAAGGTTCAATGTAAGTGGACATTTGTCGCGTTAATGTGGATGTTGGTGTACACCTACATGGAAAGCCCATCACCATTTCATAGTGAGCATTGAAAAGGTTTTAGTGAGTAGTCATCAAAATGCAAATTTCAAATAGAGTTTACGTTTTTTTTGTAGGATTTCTATTCATGTAATTAATTGTTACAAGTAGGTGGACTATTTTTTTTTATCAATTCCTTGTAGTCAAAACAAATTCAACACTCAACACAGTTTACAAAATTTGTTTAATCCAATTCTATGACCATTTTCAATTCAATTTATAGTGAACGATTGAAGAACTTGGAAATTCAAGCTTCAATCTACAAGATTTGCATAGTTCCCAATGCCAACAAATAATAATAAACCACATTGTAAGTGTCTGTTTGTTCTATCATGAATAATTTTATACACAAATATAGAATGCCATGCATGATCGCAAATCAAGTATTGAAGGTACATGAAATTTTTAATTTATGATGCAAGCACAAGTGTCATGTTCCTATGCATTTCTAAATCTCCAAATGCTTAGAACTTCTTTATGTAAATTTTTGCAAACATTTCAATCCAATTGTATGACCTCTTTTAATTTGGGCCAAATTTTAGGAAAGTCTCTTAATGCAAAATGAAACCTCTAGTATGCTTCTATTGTTTACAAAGTCATTAAAGAATAAAATTAAGCTACATTTATAAACTTGGGTGACTAATCTAGAGTACTCATAGAATTTGTATCTGAATGTACAAAAATGATCAACAAATTATGTCAAAAGTTGCAATGGTTTGCCATATATAGGATTATCCAAGACATTTTTTTTTTTCATAATTTAGAACATTAGTTTAAAAATTCCACGAACCACTTACTGTAGTAGAAGCATTTGAAGATTGTCAAATTTCACACGACATTGAAAAATCTTCAACCCTTCAAAATAAAGAACCCAATTTATAGAACATGATGGTAGCTTAAAATGAGGAACATAGAGATCCAAAACTTTTAGAAAAATATTAAATACTAAACATTACCCTTATGATATATTTTAAATGATTGAAAAAGAAGAAATGATTAAAAAAATTTGGTCATAACTACACATAAATACATTTTGTACAGTGCAAGAGTGCCTTATAGCTTTGCGAACATAAGGAACAAAATGGGGCAGGTATACATTTTGACCCATGAAATTCTCTTTTGGTCAATATCCCTTAACCAATAGGTGGAAGTCATTCTTCCATTTGGGCATAAATAATGAGTTGTACAAATTGAAGTGAATAATTATCTTTTTCCAATTAGAATCTCAAACCACAAGCTTCACTAAAGGAATTCATTATAAATCTAGTTAATTCAAGAAACATGGAGTACATTTTGAGAAGCCTTACATTCATTGTAGCTATTTATATTTATTCTTTTAGTTCATATTTGCTTTCACCAAGGTCTAAGATTTAATATGTGAAATAGCATTGATGGGCTTCTAGTCACTTGCACAATTTCAACACCTTCACAGTAATCTTTTCATGAAAAAAAGAAGTAGTTATGTTTTATTTTTTCATATGATGTCTACCCAAATCAGTTTCAATGTTACACAATACAAATTCTTAGTACTTGTGTAACACTATTTGAAATTCTAGTTTTTGGTATAGTTTCTAATGGAAACTCTCAAGAAGCCTAAGTTTTGGCATTATGCATTCTCTATAAATGAATGCAAGTATTTTGAAGCAAGGTTTTTTATTTGGCAATTTGATGCTAGATTGCACTAGAAAAAAAAATTTGGCTAAAAAATGCCCCAAAAAATGTCAAAAAACTTGAATGATATTGCCAAACAACTCTAAATTCCAAAAAATTCTTAGACGAAATCGCCAAACTATGGATGAAAACCAATCCAATATGTAGATGAATGTTGTAATTTGGAGCACCACTATAACATTTCACATTGCCACTTTGGCACTTCATAAAAAATAGAAAAAAAGCCTTGTTTCAAAACCTTAAAGAATAGATTGGTGATTGTGGAACTCATCCCTTTTGAAATCTTGTGACATCATGAGCTTTAAGAAAACCCAAAATAATCATTGGAGGTTAAACTACTCTGCAAAATCTCTCCTTAATGAACAGAATTCCAAGAATTCACAATTGTACTTTTGTCATACATAGAAAGATTATTTATCATTCATCGGATAAAAAACGTCCCTTATGTCAATTAAGGGTTAAAGTATACAAGCACGACAAAAGTACTAGAAATAAAAAGTCCTATAGAATACCATGACTTAGGGTCCTTCTCCGTGGGTATAGGACCTCTAAGTCACGGTGATGGGATCATCTCTCTCCCAACAATGACATTGACATGTCTTTTTGCGCTCTCTTGTTTTTCTCCCAGCTCACTTGTGCTCCTTCTTCCTTAGTGTGCACAAGCCTATGCTCTTCCTTCTTCCATCTATGTGTGTTTGTGCTATTTGTCTCCGCGCTTGTTTGCACTTGTGTTTCTCTCACCTCACTTGTGTTTTTCCCAATGTGCCTTCGTTTCTCATAGTACGCGTTTGTTTCTCCCACTACATATGTGTTTCTCCGACTATGCCTATGTTCCTCAGTGTCCACTCGCCTTGTCACTTGTTGTGCCTCTATTGATTTCAATGAGCATTTGTTGTTCTTTGTTGTGCATGTTCTCTTATCTGCATGTGCTTGTGCACTTCTAGTTTAGGATTTAGGTTTTCTTTGTTCCTCAATTTTGGTGCGTTCGTGATCTTATTTGTTGTGGAGCATTTTTTGGGGTTCACTTCTGCAGATCTCTTCGGTTGCAAGTAATTTCACTTGCAATCTCTTCCATTTTCAGCATTTGCATTAGGTTTTGGGGTTGTTCTTCTTTTCAGATGACTTGTAGTTGCAGTTCTCGTTTAGGGTTTGGTGTTGCCATTTATATGCCATTTATGGGTTTTTTTCCTATTGTGGCTTGCATATGGACTTGGAGTTTGGGTTTAAACTTTAAGACCTATGTATTTGTTGCACTTCAACTTTTGGATTATTTGCAGTGGGTTCGTTGTAGGTTTTTAAATTGGTGATTAAAGTTTGTTTTTCTGTAGATGACCTCAGATTCTAGTTTTGGGTTTAGGGTTTTGTACTTACATCTTGGTTTAGGGTCTGATGTACGTTTTGATGGTATATGGGTTCTTACAAATTACATTTTCATTTTAGGTTTCATGGATTGCATGTTTTTGGGCTGATTCATGTGTTAGTTTAAATTTTGAGTCAGTATTGCTCATTCATAGAGCTACTTTCTTTTGCTTTGTTAGTTTCTTATTGCATATGTTTTCTATTCATGGTCATGGTTTACGTTTCACATTTTTAGGAAGTTTGCTTATAATTTAGGGTCCATGAAAAATAAGGATTGTTGATTTTCCGATTGAATTCAACTTCTTAGATTTGCCTAGGATTTGTCTTATGCTATTTATTGTTTCGTTAGGGCTGCCTAGGGTTTAGTTAGGGTTACATAGGGTTTGTGTAGGATTGTTGAGGACTTCCATACGATTAACCTATGACGAGGAAGCAACTACGTAGATTGTTGGATATCACGGAGTATCACCGGGTACTACTAGGTATCAATAGAAAAAACGTCAAAATAATATCTATGAACTATAGTTTAGGTAAGGACAACCTGAACTATTGGAAAATGATGTGTGTAATTTAGGTCAAATTGACTTGAATTGGAGGCAAATGATGTGCAATTTAGGTAGAGTCGATGTGTATTAGAGGAAGACAATGTGCAATTCCGATACAATTGAAGTGAATGAAAGGCAGATGATGTGCAATTCAGTAGAGTCGACCTAAATTGATCAACGATGGTATACAATTCAATCTAGATAGGTGTAGATTCCTGACATCTGATTTGCAATTTAGGTTGGGTCGACCTGAAATCTTGAATGGATGGCATGTGATATTTAGTTCACTTAGAATCGATTTGAATTCATCAATAATGATGTACAATTCAGTCTAGACAAGTGTAGATTTCCAACACTTGATTTGCAATTTAGGTCGAGTTGACCTGAATGGACGGCATGTGATATTCAATTTAGTGAGAATCGATTTGAATTCATCAATGATGATGTAAAGGTTAGTGTTGATAGGTGTAGATTCCTAACACCTGATTTGCAATTTAGGTTGGGTAGACTTGAATGGATTCATTTATAAGTATGAAAATTAAAACCAACATAAAAACATAGTAAGAGCACATAAAGCACTGATAAGTTCAATCAGACTGATGAAAAACAACATGATGATCAAATCAAGAAAACTTCATCAATGATGTCTACATCTATCACAAAATAATAAAAAACATTGGCATATATATATATATATATTTACAAACTACACAAAATAGTTTAATTAAAAACAAGAAGAGCAAGTTCACAGCAAGCTGATCTGAAATACAAATGTACAACATTCACAAAATGAATGGGTAGAGTAGAACCCGGCATGAATTCCTTACGATATTTGGACTTTTTATCTAAACGTTTTTGTTGAGTTAAAAGAAACTTCAATTCAGATGGGTCCAACGTGAACTGAATAAATGTTCTCATAATGTTCAATTTTGAAAATAGCATTAAGTATGAATTAGAAATAGTTATCAACTCTCTAGCATAATGGACATTAGAGTATTAAAATAGAAATAAAACAAGAAAACATTATAAAGCATGAACTTTTCTAACAAATGTTATGTAGTTATGCATTATAATCTTCTATAAAGATGCTAAATGCAACGATGATTTAGGTCAAGTTGACTTGAATTGATGAGACTTAGAATTGGTTATGTATGTCATAGCAATTAGATCTACATTGACGAGACAACTAAATGCATGTGAGGACCTAAACTGATACACTAAATACTTGTGCAGAATGGAAGACCAAATTTAGAACCTTAATGCATACTTTACCAGGCTCACAACAACAAAACCTAAAGATGAATATGATGACAACGAGATGATGGTTGAAGGAGACTATTAGGAGTTCACTGATCCAAAGGAGGCCGAAGCCTAGAGTTTGACCATGGTGCCCCACATGGACAATATGGTCTTCAACATGAAATACAAGAATGAAAAAGTTTTCATACCCTTTCATATGACAAGAAGGTGAAAGATGTCATCAATGACATCTACCAGGAGATCAAAGTGTGTTGCGTGACAACAAAGAGTGAATTAGCGAATGACAAGCAATACTATTTCATGGTTTGCTTCAGTCCGGAAAAGATCCCATTTACAATGGCTCCATTCCTTTGGAGTCTTGAGCCCACACCTTACAATAGTGAGATCAAGCACTTGGAGAAGAAGGTAGATGAGAACTACTATAGCAACTCCGATAGTTCACCTTTGATAGGGAAGTGGCTCTGTACAAAATTGCGCTAATTGTTCAATTCTTTTGAAGTGCTTAATGAGAAGCACATAATGCAGCAATCATTCATGGCTCCTTGTACTGTCTCAATGGAAATCAGTAGCAATACTAGAAATGTAGTGACCAAAACAACTAAAATCTAACTAAATTTTATTGTTTATTTTAGTCATTTTGGACAAAATCAAATTGAAAAGTGTAGTTTTTTTCTATTAATTCGATCATGCTACATAGGAATATTCAACAATTACCACATCAACAAATTGACCCTCTACGTTAGCAATTTCAATATTATTGCCACATCAATAGAGAGTGCCACATCAGTAATTTCAAATAGGTTGCCACGTCAATCTAAGCGGTGGAGCCTAAGTTTGAACCCCAAGACCTTGTTTCCACAAATCACACTCTTGAACCAACACACCATGCTCATATTCACATGTATATGTGAAGATATCTTATTATTACTTATACACATTGGAGGACAATTGAGGGCATCAAGAGTCCATTTTAGGGTTGTTCCCTTCATTGTTCCCTGTGTTGCTAGAAATTGGGAACCAATCCATAATGGGTTGAATTTCCGAATTTTTGGAAAAAAATAAAGAAATTTTTTTGCCCCAAAATTTCTAAAAAGTACTAATGAACTCAAAATTCAATTCAATTCTTTTTTTTCAAAAAAAATAATTAAAAAATAATAAAAAATATGATTATTTTTTGATGTGTCAATGATTGTACTAGACCATATTGTTGATGTGGCAAGTTCCCATAGCTTGGGAACTCAAAATAACTCACAGAATCTTCATGCCCTCAAATTTCATCAAAGGATTTACTAAATTTGTATTGATTTGGTTCCAAAAAATTTTTAAGTGCCTAAAACAACAAAAATCTTTAGACGTTTTTACAGAATTCTATTAAATTGTTCAAGTTGTGAACGCCAGTGCTCCAAACAATAGAAATTTGTTGATTTTTTGTTGTTTTGGTCACAATTTTCTAGTAGTGTAGTCAAGGTGAAGGTCAACCATCAGTGGGAACCCAAACCCAAGTATTGCAAGGCCTAAGGAAGAAGAATGCAAAGCCACCTCCGACACCAACATTTGTAATATAGAGTAATCCACTAGGATCAACATCTACTAAAAAACTAGCAAAGTAGACGTATGCACTAGTAGAAAATGAGGCCTAATCTGTTGTTTTGGTCGCGTTGATCATCGATAGATTTATGTTGATCAATAGAAATCTGTTGATGATCAACGCAACCAAAACAACAGATTAGGCTTGATTTTCTACTAGTGCATCCGTGTAGTTGGGTCCAAGAGAACTTAGTTATATTGATCTAATGACAATGGTGCTCGAGGCATTGCAAGTCGACTGTAGACCTAACTACAAAGTTGTTAGCGCAGTCTATAGAGAGTTCTGGGAGACATGCACAGATGCATATGTTTTAGGGGTAGATGAGAAGAAAGAGCTTCCCCTCGAACAATTAATTGAAGTGCTAGCTGAATTCAACATCTGAGTGAAAGAGGACCATTTGGTGGAGGCAATGATGAACTAGCTTGTCAACATGCCAGACAAGAGCACCAAAAAAACCCTTTGCGTAATGCTAGTCGATTCCACAAAAAAGCCAAAGGAATGGGAGGATATTGAACATGGTTTATTCAATATAGCGTGGCTACTAGTAAACTGATGATGGAGGAAGATAGTGGGATTGACGACAATATGAAAAAAGAGTTCAAGAAATGGAATTGTTTTATTGTCTGGTCTACTGATGTAGAGAAGCTGCAATCGATCTCCGCCTTCTACAATCGTATTAATCATTTTTAGACAATAGAACTATCTTGGGCAACAAACATTCTCGGAGCAAGGACCATGTGGGTGAACATGGGTAGCCCAAAGAATCCCAAGGATGCTATTGCAATTGGGACAGTTCAAATGGCTTGAAGAAGTAGAGAAGTACTACAGCAAACTACGAAATTCAGGGTGAGTCATTTAGCTCGGGTTGACTTGAACCTCAGTTGCGTTGTTATCTTCTAGAGATTGAAACTATTGATGATTGGACAAAATTATATTTTGTCCTAATGACAACTTGACGTTTACTTGATGACTTACATGGTGTTGCTTTCTGACACATAGGAGTTTGAGAAAGTAATGCATCAACACTTCGCCATGATAGAAGTGAATAAGAATCATATGCTTTCAAAGAAGAAAGGTGCGGAAGACAAAATGAGACTAATAAACGAATTGAAGATTATAATTGCATCGGCCCATGTATATAATCTATGGAGTGAAGTTATCACAAACTCAGTGCATGGAGAGCTCTTCAATCTTGACACATTGATGAAGTTCAACGAAAAAGAGAACTGGAAGCAAGAGAGCTATGCTATGAGCCGAGATTAAGCCATTGGGGAACCTCAAATATGATGACTTGGAGAAGTTGGCAAAGCATATCTTGAATCAATTGGGAGCCAAACACACTCTCAAATATCCAAAGGTGACCATCAAAGTCATAACTTTAGTTCTCGATAGTTGTTATAGTACTAGAGAGTAGGTTGAGCGGCGGAAATGGAAGCAACTGGTGAAGAGGGAGCTTCACCAAATTGACCCCGACCTTGAATTATTCAATGCCAATAACAAACTCATAGTTGCCAACTAGAGGGAGTTCAAGAGGAGCCATAGTATTACAAGCACGACTATGAACGTGTTATTGAAAAGACTTCGTGAAACTTTTTTTGCAAAAGCAAAGCAAGTGAAGACAAGAAACAAAATGGTTGCACAAATATCACCTTTAGCAACAAAGTTTTTCAGAGTCTTCCTCGAGACATGGAATCATTTTATAGCCCCAGTGGGAATCGCTTATCTTCAACCCTACCGAATTGTGGAGAATAAGCATTCGTTGTGGCCATGCATGGCATGGACCAACACCACGGCCAACGAAGTGAAGTTGGGAGTAACAAACTTTAGGACTATCCTGGGAGTATTGCAAAAAGAGTATTCCTCAGTGGAGAAGCCATTCTTCTCTGAAGTCTTGACCTCTATGTAGAAAATGAAGCCACCGCTCTTAGAGGAAGTGAAGTTGTGGTTGTTTAATTGCGTTGATGAAAAAGACCAGGCGCAAGTCCTTGCTTATATGTGGAGAAGAATGAGGTTTTGAAGACCTTTCACATGCACTGTGCCAATTATTATTCGGCAAAGAACGAGTGTCTTATAATTTGCCAGCAAACAATTCTAAGGTGTTCAAAATTTTTTTGCTCATTTTTCTTCAAAGCCCGGATAATGTGTATCAAGCGAGAATATATTCAAAGTTTATAGCTCCAGATACTCCAGTGTATAAGGAAGCACGAAGATAGTATGAGTTGACTTTTAGAATGTACAATATGGAGCTCAAAATGGAATTTTATCTCTGGATTGTGAAGAAATTCTACAATCCTAGATCAAGTGTCTTCTCTGCCTTCGTTGGCAGGAAATTGACATGTGTTGTATTGGTAAGTTGTTAGGACATTGCAATTCAGATCGTTTCGACCTAATCTGCACACATGCCTTGAGTTCCCTTGAAAATTTAATCACAAATATTGTTGTCCGGTATTAAACTTCTTTATTATTTCAGATTGGGTCGACTTGAAATGCATGGACTACTAAATATTTAACTACATATTCATGTTATTATTTGGAGATGAGTTTTGTAAATGTCTATGCAACCATTCTAGACATTCAATCAGACTTATGGAACGACATTGTGACACTAGTGTTGAAGCTCAACAAAGATGATTTTTTGGACATTGGCTATCTGGTTGATTCCACACAATTTCTAGCACTTCTAGAGTTGCAATCAATGCCTTCAACTAGGATGAGGACTAGATTGACTACGGGATCTTTGAGCATTTGGGCAAAAAAGAACAAGGACGCAATCTATGATGAAGAAGTGGAAGATGATGATGAGGATGACATCAATGATGATGGAGGGCTCGATACCATGCCAACACTAGGTTGGTCAGCCTTTCAAGATCCACCAAGGTCATCTACCTCTTTGGAACTATATACCTCAATAGGAGTGTCTACTACTCCAGTGACTCCTTCATTGAAAAGCGCTTGACAAAGAAGAGGAAGGTGGCCTCCATGGAGTTTGTTGTGGAGACGTTAGCTTCTCTTGTTAGGCAACAAGAAAATATGCCTCTGGATCAAGCGAAAGATAGGGCGAAAAATAGAAGGCTCCAAGAGGAGACAAATCGAAGGTTTGCATCTTTAACGAAAAGTATGGAACAAAATTAGAACTTAGAAATGAAGAAGCAATATTTGAACAAGAATAAAGCCACACCGAATGCCTCTTTACAACCTGTTTCTACCTCATAGCAGTGCCTCATTCAGAATTAGGTCACTAGATTGAACGACAATGAAGAGTCTATTTTGAAAGACACTACAGCCTTAACCGCACCGCTTCCTATTGGAGCTCACGAAGCTAACCCTCCTCCTCCTCCTCCCATTGAAAGTGACGTAGGTCCATCTCTTTTGTGAAAGCATGCAAAGCCTGTGGTTGCAAAGGGTGTTGCGCATGAGGACCATCAATTTACACCAACCAATGTCGAGCATGTCAGCACCAAGCAAAACTTACTCATGGAACCGCCCAATGTAGTACTTGAATTTGAGACGGTTCCCAATGAAGGTCCACCAACAGGTTTTGCCCAATAATCACTCGATGTCATTTGTTTTAGCTTGATTCGAGTTGATTTTATATCATAGGGTGTTACATGTAGATATAGTGTAGGTTCAAGATTTTTGTGGTGTAGAAACATGTAGACCACTAAACTATGGAGTTGTGGATTTTAAGTTTTAATTGTATATATTCAAACTCAATTCTTGAGCCAATAATATATAGCACTCTTATAGAGTATCATTTCTTAAATCTTGAATCACAGAGCCAATGAATTTGCTAATTGTCTCTACATCACCGTATACATCTATTGCGCAATCACATCCTTTATCATTTCCTCTCTTTGTGTTTGAAGATGAAATCCCTTGTAGCACGAGGCTCGAAGTTGAAGTGCAGAAGGTGTCTATCGTTTAAGAACGACAAGCGGTGATGCAAGAGACTTTGACAACGCCTTGTGGATCCTCTCAACATCAAGTGTGCATCATTTTTTCTATTTGTTGGTACTTCAATATTCCATTGTGTGTAATGTCGTTGCGCATTAGCCCTTGTACTTCTTTGCAAGTGGGAGCTTCCATGTGATTTTGTTGTACGTCAAGAATAAGACAATATAGGATCATAACTATCTATGCATTTGTCCGTTTGATAGTAAGAATCCAGTCCTCCATTTGATCGTGGAGGAACTTCGGAGGGCATCAATCAGCCATTCAGGTCCAAGGTGGCAGAGAAGTGGATCAATGTTATCTTGGACGTAAATGGCATTCTATGTGTTTGCAAAGATTGGAAGTCCAAGGGGTTGTCACATAAACATTTCAGAGACACCTTGGGACCGCACTCAACCATAGAACCTGCTTTAGTGGGACCAAAGGCTATGTGGGTGAGAGCCACTTGTTCCAATTTCGTCTCAAAGATAGAAAAAATTGTAGTGATTTCAATGTGGAGTTCTATGAAGAGGTCCACCACTAAGCTGATTTGAGAATATCTTTTTTGAGGCTTAGTGGGACCCTTCCTTATTCTTGGGCAAGACTCTTGTTAAACTATTAAGAGCAAAGATAAAGTTGGAAGGTTGTCTTCCTTGAAAGAGCTAAGGACAAATAACAATGATGCTAGAGTATGAGCGGGGAGCAATAAGCGTTGAGCGATTAGATTTGAATGCTCATTACAGATATTATTACTAAAAATAGACATGTCAGAGTAATAAATAGTGTTGTCAGAACCATAAATAGTAATGTCAAAAATTATATCCTAAAACAAATACCCAAAAAAATTCCAAAGATTAGTATTAAAATAATCAATTTTGCAATCCACTGTTGCATAAAAGGGCATCAATGAAAGAATAGTATTTCTTGAACTAAGAGAAGTACAACCATAGAAATGATGTATGAATGAACTTCATCCATGTCATCCATTCATCATCCATCTAAAAAGGATTTAAATTGAACATTACAATACATGTCCCAAGAAATCCAATGTAATTTCTTAATTTATTTATTTCAAAAACAATAATTATAACTCAAAAAACCCATTTGCGTTGTTGACTTCAAAGTTGTGTTAACTATCTTGAAGTTGCTTTCATGCTCCTCGGAACCAAGCAACACCTTCAAGGTTCATTTGGAAAAATGAAACAATCAATTCTATTGTGTTGTTTGGCTATGGTTTAGGATTCCTTGAAATCGAGGAGCATCTTTAACATCCACTTGTAGAATTGTAACATTTCATCACACTATTGTTTGGCTAAATTTAGCCTTTTCTTATGTATTTTTTTTACTGTTTAGGATTTTACAAATAGTTTGATTGGTCCTTTGTATGCCATGAACTATTTCCACGTTCAACTAGTTAGCCTTCAAGGCCTATGACAACTACTCCATTGGACTAATATTTATCTGCCTCTAAACATAAGTTGTTTCACCATCTATAGTAAGATGGATCAAAAACAACTTATAGATTGCTAGCTAGAAGAAGTAGCTTCACTTCATCAAAGCTCAAACTTGGTGCATGTATGTATTTGTCATCTTCAGAGTTTGCCTTGCAAATAAACCTAAAGACATAATATAAATGCTTGCAATTCACCCATGATTTCCTACTACCAAGTACAGTTGTACTCATAGTAATGAAATCTTTGCAAGTACAAGCGGGGAAGTCTAAAATTGTGATTTGATAGACCTTTTGGTAGGGAAAGATACCAGACATGAGGGTTATCACTCTACCATAGCTAGGGAATGGAATAACAATTATGGATTCAACAACAACTTTCAAGTTCCTTGTTGCCTCCCATTTGTTGCAGTGGTCAATTGTGGGCGCATTAGGGTTACGTCGAATGGTCCTCCCTAATTGCTTCGTGGGGTGCATGTCACCGTTAGAGAGTTGAAGATCACTATCTGTTTCCTTCGGATGAAAGAAGGAGACTCCTCCCATTGTACACTCTTCATTAAAAAGGTGAAGTAGTAGTTCCCCTACCTCTTCAGTTTGCAATTGGAACCCTGCTTCCTCAAGAGAAAGGATCTCTGATTTCATGAGATGTGTCCCACATTGAACAGGCCATACATTTGGAAGAGGGGGCCAATCGTGAACCCACTTCACCTTAGAGCCTCCTACACAACGCACAAGATCATCTGCGCAAAACCAAAAATCAAAGTTGATAATGGCCTTGGTTCCATATTCTGTCATGTGTCCATTATAGGTAGGTGCTGATGTTCCATTCTTTTTTGACTTGTTTATTTTGGCCCCGCATTTCTTCTTCATCCCAACTTGAATTCCATCACAAGTCTTCCCTTCCTTCCTACACCTACCTCAATGTGCCAAAGAGAAGGATTGCAATCTATTTCAAGTACTTTAGTAGTGTGAAGACGTAATATACTTGGTTCACTTTCTTCTACCAACATTGGCATTGAAGCACCCGCTTCTGTACATGCTCTAGTTGATCGAGTCTGAACTTTTGGTGTTGAAAAGTTCACTATATCATGGCGATGAGAGTCGTCGTCTGATCCAGGTGGTAGGTTTAGTTTGCGCTTAACAGAGCCAAATACTTCTTCACCTTCCAAGTGGGGAACCCGCGTGGTGAATAGGTCAGCACTTGGTAGTTTTGCAACTGCCTCAACAAACTTTGCTACATTTTTGGTTCATCTTGTAGCTCGAAGGCAAAGCTCATCCAAGTGGGGATCGGTGCCAGATGCATAACCTTGGAGGTATGCCTATTAATTAGTCAATTGCTGAATAGCCCACATCATATCATCTGTAGTCGCAACATACAAGTAGGTCCCCCTCTTCTCAGGCATTTGTAGTCACTTGTTGTGAACTATCTCTGCCAAGTTGCATGAAGGCATTTCAGCGAGCTCTTCCAAATTTAAATTCTACAGCAACAATAACAATTTTGAATGATGCAAGGTAAGGCTTTCTTGGTTTTGAAATGCTTGTTCCAATATTTGTTATGGTAGATGTTTAGCTCAAAGTCTTGGATTTTCTATAGATGTGAAGGAAAATAATTAATCCTAAATCAAATATCGATGGCACTAAAAGAATTTGTCTATGAAAAAAATTTTAGCCATCAATATCATGGATTCAAAATCGAGGAGGCATGTGACTTACCAATCCTAGAAATCCGCCCCACTGTCGATATCGAAAGTGCCAAAAACCAAGCCAATCATCTAGTTGTCGGAGAGAGTCCTTTGATGCAGCCCTTGACGAAAGCCACCAACCCTTGATTCCAAGGTATTGCTCTTCTACTTCTGCCATTGATTTTGCATCCTTGTATTGTTTACAAAGTTGCTTATGAGATTCTTGGAACTCTGGGCGAATGAGCTTCTTTGTATGTCTGTTCAGGGACATTGTCTAATGTTGTAGACAAGAGCGCTCTTGATCTTGTATTGGCTCTTGCTTGTTGCCACTTCCATACACCACACGAACAGCATGTCAGTTGGCCATGGCATTGTCAGCCATGAAATCCTTGAAATTTGGAGATGGAATCTGGTGGCACGCCATGACAGAGTTAAGGGATTTCCACATTTGTTCCTGTGATTGAGCATCCTCGCTCATCACGTCACAGACACTTATAGTTTGGACTCGACAGAACTCAGGGTCATAAACGTAGGCAGCCATTGACGTCCATCCCTTCACCCTCTTCACATGATCAAACATGCACCAAGAATTCTGCAAGTCTCCATGAGGTTGCATTCGCCTCACCAAATCCACTCTACTTCCAAGACCTTCCTCGGACATCTTGTAAAGGTAAACCTTATCTTTACCTTGGCCTGGAAACACACTATCTTGAATATATGAATATGCACTTCTCATTTTTAATGAGATAATGTTGTCAATAGGTCCCTCGCTTGTATTGTGACGAAAACTAGAGATGGTATTTCAAATACTCGGTGAACTAAGTATCTGAAACTTCTCCATAATTGCTTCTAGTGCTTCTCCATGAAGGGGCTTCGTAGGACCTTGTAGTCCATCCTCACCAAATAATTCAGATGCAAGAAAATCTTTGCTAACTACAAGACTAATGGCCAAAATAGTGGCACATGGTGTTCTAGAGACTTGTTGACTTATCAAAGATGTTGTCCGCTCAACAGAGTCACGACAAATACCCCTACCTACAGGATGTTCATGATGACCAATATGGATACAAGCTCTCGGAAAACCATTAGAATTTAAGACCCTATACATGTGACAAAGGCATAGAGATTTGCAAGAAGGGGACACTTTACAAATCCAGCATACAAGATTGGACTTTGCAGGAGACTCATTCCCCACGACAAAGATAACAAGTGACGAGCCTCCCACTCAGTCTCATTTTGGCTTCCACCCCACCGAATTCTAGGACAATCTAAATTCTCGGAAACAAAATGGCCAACACAAAATGAGGAGCGAAACTTAAGTCCAAAGTCATTAGCGATGTTTGTAGTTTGTGTATGTGTCCAATTGTGTCCATCAAATCTACAGTCCATGCCTTCAAGTTGTCGACCTACGGATAATGAAGATGTCAACCTTGACAAACCAATAGAAGAGGATGCCGGAGAAGAAAGAGGAGGTAATTCAAAAAACATATCTCCATCAAATGACTGAGGAAGATGACGCACAGATTCACAACGAACTTCATTGAAGTTGAGGAACTTCAAATCATTCCGTGCACGAGGTCGACTCTACATATCTCTAAGGCACTCAAAGACACTTTGAAATTGTGATGCATTCTCGGAACCCGAAGGAGGCAATATACTACCATGAGTACTTTGGTTCAATGCTACATTACTGTCATTGCCCCTCTTAGGTATGGGAGACAATTTTTCCGTTGTTTCACTAATAAGAATAGTGTCATCATCTGAAGACTTGATGAGATCAATGTGGTTGTGATTCGAGGGCTCTACTTTGACACGAATTCCCCAAGACATCTGCACAGTAGAGTTTGCAGACCCGGGCATAAGAATATCTGTTGACATAGACCTAACAACATTTGGAGTACCAAATACATAGTACCTTCCAGGGGTGAGTTTCCAAACATCTCCAATGTCATCCTGGAGCTTCATTTGCATGACAATTGATACAATTTCTACTCCGTCAAAATCAAAAAACTCCTCCTCCACCTACATGGACATTAATTCTAGATTGAACCTCACACTAAGAACCACAGCAGAGATTGATGCCACACCATCTCTACAAGGAAATGAAATAGGAATGCTAAACTCATCACCGCGAACCATTGCCATGTCCATATTTAGATGTACATGCAACCTACAAATTCATGCTCAAACTTCTATTCAATGTTGTTGTTTGCATAAGAGAGTTCAAAAGTATGTTGGTGATAGTATATAACTAACTAGATCACATAGCGTATATGGATTTCAGCGGTTCTATATTGGATTCTTGTGGTTTGAAATTCATAATCAACAAATCAAATTTTTAGATTTTATGCATGGCCAATAGTTCTATAATTTAATTTCACTGACTAGTATACAAATTTGGTAATGATTAAGTACAAATAGCTTGGCAATCAAAGATGATCATTTATCAAAAGCCACCAAAAAAAACCCTTCATTAATGTAGGAATGATATCTTCAAATCTATGAGTGGTCAAAATACGGTTGATCAAACAAGGGATGTTTGTAGTGATCATTCATATTGTACTAATTGGATGTCATTTGATGTTGAGAAGCCCTAATTGACACAATGAAAATACATTCATCACAGTATAGTATTCCGATATATTAGAGAGATTGTAGGGTTACAAACAGAAGGTAGGAATAGTATTGTTGTATTGTTTTTGGTTGGAGGGATGCTAGAGGATTCCTATAGGAAGAGACGTAAGGTTGGATTCCATTTTTCTAGTAAGAAACAGTTAGAGAAAGGAAAGATGGTTAGATGCTTATGTAGGACTAATGGCATCGAGATTAGTAGCACTATTAAGACCTTGTCCTATGAGGATCATCGAGTTGAAGTTTCAAATTTGTAGTCGGAGGATATTTTGACACAAACTAGCGATGGAATTAATATTGCCAATATTGGCAATGTAGGTGAGAGTGAACAAGGCATACTCCAATCAAGTTCCACAAGCAAGGAGATGTCGTTGACAAACACAAAGTTTGTAAGTTCATCTATCCATTTCAAGAATTAGAATGAGGGATTGCAAACAATGTGTACAGATGTGACCGCCTCTCTACTTTTGTGTGGAAAATCTCTTTGCATTATAGTGCATCAAATGTTCTTATTTGTAATTAGATATATTTGTGTCTACAACTTTGCTAGAATGTACAAAACTATGTCAAAAGTTCATACCTTCAATTATGGTAAAGGTGCCTATGCCATACACATCTTCTATGATAGGCTTGTAGAGAACTATCTATGAGAGTTTTAGATTAATTCATGAGAGATTTTTTGTAATAAATGGGATTAGGAGTACAATTGTGTTTTTTTTGTGGTGATAATCAATGCTTGGGAAGATGGTCATAGAGATAGTAGTCAGCATCATAGGACACTTATACCTTTCTAGTGAAAACTCATCATAAAAATAAATTTTTTTATTTCTTCATTTCATGGCCAAGTTCAAAAATGTTTTCCCTACTTTAGGTGGTAATATGACCATTATGGAAACACTTTTTGCACTTTGGAGAAGTCTAGCGTTGACTATTTTGGGCAAATTGGGCAGCTTACTTTAAGAATTAAAGAAGAATTCATACTTTGTCCAAAAATTAAAATTTCAATGGCTTCCTTAATTTTGCACATTTATAGATGTATAGAAAAAATGTAAAAGCTTTTGGTAATGGCAAGACAATATACCAATCATTATACATGTTATAGACAAGTTATCTTATGAATGGGAAAATATAACAACTGACGTTAAGGTAATTATGATGGTAGTAAAGAATATCAAGCATATCTATTACTCTTATGAGTTAGGGTGTAACATCGTATGACATGCATAGGACAAAATAACCCAATGGGCATGTAAATAAATCGAACGTGACTTGCTTTAGCAACTCCATTAATCATTTTTCATGAATATTCAATTATTCATAAATATTTTCTAATTGTTTTAATTGCATAGGTTGGAGTCAATTTAAAGGGTAGTATATTAAAACATGAAAAAGACATAAAATAGAAGTACACCAATAAAATAAAAGAAGTGATTGTAAACTGCATCATTTTAAAAAATATAGTACTATTTTTAAAATATAATTTGGACAACTTTTGCTAGTAGATAATAAAAAATTATGAAATTTGATCTACTAATTTGAGATAGGCAACCTTCAATGTCATCGCACCCTAAAGCTCACCACTTCTGTCCAAACTAGGTCAAATGCATACTAACCTAAAAGACTTGGTGCCCATTTAACTTTGGTGTATACCAAGATGTTATACACTAGAATATACACCAATATTTTGAATTTTAGGATTAAGGTGTATATTCATTCTTTGATATACATTAATAAATTTTCTTTGTCAATAATTCACAATAATTTCAGATTTCTAGAAACAAATTTACAACTTGTACACTTTATGATTTATGAATTATGGCTTAATCTTTGTCATTTAGAAGACAATGGAATCACTATCTAATGAGAAACTTTGCCACCTCAACCCTAATTGATCCAATAGAACTTTTATCAGTCTAGGTTTAGGGTGGTCACCGTTATCTTTGGATCCAACACTACATTAGCATCGCCATTCTCTCAACGTCGTTGTTGCTTTTCTTCCTCACAGAAATCGCTCCTCTCGATGGTAGGTTGAAATCACTCTTCACTTACCGCAGCACAGACACTTCATTACTCTTCTTGTGATTCGAGGGTTTAAATTTCTTGATTTTTTGAATGCAGATAATGGATGAGCAAGGTATAGTGTCCACGGGCAGTGGCGAGTCTTATGGAGGCGGTGTAGGGAACACACTTGAGATGAGCAACGATGACACAGCGCTTACATTGATAGTGGGCTATCAATCTTGATTTGGTTTGTTTGTGCAAATTCAAGAGATTGATGGCAATTGCAGTGATGGCAGAATCTAGAATTTTTAACTTTTTGACCGTGGTGTTCATAATGTAGAGAATCGACGAATCTATAGGCGCATCTATAGGAGTGATGGGACAGGACGAGCTGCATGGAGGTGCCGCAAAAGAACTAATCGTCCCGAATCTAGATCAGACTGCGCCTGCATTCATCGTGAGTTTCCCACATAATTTGATTTCTGGAAGTTTAGCAAACTGCCCTCACTACCAATGCTTCAGCAACTGCTGCGGATTTTGTAAAACTGCTCTAATTCTAACCCATGATACAAAAATCAAACTGTGACAATACATTACTTCATTAGGCTTTTCATCTCTTTTGCATACTTTCAGCGAATTTCTATTTGTCCTTGCCTATTGTCAGTCGATTGAACATGTGCAGTATAGTGCCATAGAGCATTTCTGGAAGATGTCTGTAGAGAGCACCTCAGAATGGAAATGGATAGACATTACATATGAGTGGAAATCCAGGGTCGTAGTAAGTGTGGAGGATCTGTATTGTTCTTCTCTTCTTGCTTTACATTCGTTTGAGCGTTGGCTTGTTGAATAGGCAAATCTTTTGCAAATCCTAAATCATGGAATTGAGGTTGTCGATTAAATTCATACTACATTACAAGATATGAGGAAGATCTAGTTTCGAAATGATTGACCCTTTAAAAAATCCTCGTAATCAAATTCATATCTTAAATCCTTCTAGTTACTGAATAGAATCCTCCAATTTCCATTAGATCGCTACTTTCTAGTTAGACACATTAAACAACAGGCTTTGGATCATCAAAAACCGATAACCCTAGTTCAACACTCCACACCAAAATTGAATCGTACCTAAGGCACGTTGTGTACAGAGGAAAAAATATATCATCTACCCTTATTCAGGACCCTCCTCGAAATCGAGGAGCGTTGTATAAGCCTGAGGAGTGTGAGAGCCGTCCTGCTCTGAGCTACCAAAACGACGACCCTTACGCAGGACCTTCCTCGAAATCGAGGAGCACTAGAGGCGCTCTGAGGAGCGTGAGAGTAGTCCCGAGGAGCGCTCTGACCTGCCTGGGCTGTGTTCAATCACTCCTGGGGAGCGCTCGTAATTGCCCGAATACTAGTCAGACCTGTGTGGCACAGGTCAGAACTGCTTGGGCAGTGAAGAACCCTCCACTTAGAAAAAATTGGGAGTTGTTGCGCACCTGATTCCCAAGTTTAGGGTCCCCTCACACTACCTAAGGGGTCACCTAGTGACATTCATAGTTGCCTAGGCAGGGCTCATAATTATGGTTGAAAACATAGATAATAGTGAATGAAGGAATTTTCATTTTCTCGATATTCTTGTTGAAGGTCATTTGAGTTTCAGAATCTAAAGTTCTTGCAAAATCACTGCATGTTATTAGCAATCAGTTGAAGTGTGTAGCACATGCATAAAGTCTTCTGTTCCTTTCATCAAATTTATAATAGTTGGCCTCTTGAAACCAAGCCAAAATTTCTGGCCACATTGTTGGATTAGAATGTAAAAGCTTAAAGCAAGCCTTGAAGGGTAGTTTCCATGATGCCTTCATGCATAAATGCTGTTACAATTGTGCTAAAAAAATAGGTCAAATGCAAAGCCAAATCCATAATTGATTGAAATTCTTGCAATGAATAGCACTAAATGTCTATGAGGGTACCTAAGGAAAGCTAGATCTTACTTCCATCAATATTTGCAATGTTTGAATTGATTAGAAGATTAATTTTTTGGGATTCAAAAATAAGATTTTGACTAGGAATCATGTCTTTATTATGGTTATATCATAACAGGAATGCACATAAGCTATTATGCATAGCTTCCTCAAATTAGAATAACTATAAAATGCTTGTGATATTAACTAAAAACAAAAATGGAAAAGGACTTTCATTGGAACAATTTTATCTTAATGAAATGAAGACAATTCAACTTGAAAACATCATCTAGAATTTACCAACTATACTATAACATGTTGTCATGATATCATTAAAAAAAAGGATTATGTGTCAATAAAAACACACATGAAAAATAATATTTGGTGGATTATGAATATATGTCTTATAAGATAAGTAGCTACCTTCCAAATTCAAATTCAAATTTATTTTCAAAGCTCTCTTCAGGTTCAAGGTCTTTTTTATCCAATAAAGGACCAAGTAGCATCTTCTAGCAACAAAACATTTTTTGGTCATACATTTCTACAAAGAAGTTTCATTTAGTATTTTGGAAATTCTCATATAACATCTGATTGAGAGGAGTAGCCCTAAGGTACACTAATTTTATAATACCTCACTACATAGGAAAAAAGTTATTGTATAATATGATTTTTTTCTTTCAATTGATCTTGCAATTCATTCTAGAATATAATGGAGCTTTTGTGAATGACTTACATACATATTTCTATAGTCCTTTAACCAATGTTAATCTTAAGCTTCTCCCCAAAGTTGTCTTGTATCCAAACTATTGTTTATCATAAGTCCCAACAAAACAAAGAATTGATATAGTAGATTTTGAGCTACCATAATTTAAAACGGTTTTGTTCAAATCATTTAGAAAATCTATGAAGTGTCATTGATCTTGTTATTTTTTAGAATATGAATTTTCATCCTAATCTCATCTAAAAACAAAATTTAATACTTTAGAAAAGTTATTACATAGAATAGGTCATGGATTTCTATTTCATCTCATATCCCTCCTCGAATTCGAGGAGTGATAGATGCGTATTGGATTTATAATAGTGGCAAAGGTTTGTTCAAAGGAAATGAAGACTAAAGCCTTTGTTCAAATATTCTAGTAATTTTAGTGGGATTTAGAAGCTTCTCAAAATGAGTTGTTTATCAATCAAACCTCTTCCAAATCAATAAGGATCTGGATTGCACCTCTTTTTAGATAACTTCAAGAAATAATAGAATTTCTTCTTACTAATTGGGAAAGCTGGTGGTTTCAAATTTACACTTATTAGCCCTCCTTGAAATCAAGGAGGAGTATTGGCCTAGAAATAGGAGCCAAAGGTTGCAAGTCCTCATCATTTATCATGTGTTTTTTTGCATGTGGACAACTAATATTTTTTTGCTTAGTCAGTACCAAGAGTTCGATCATAAATTTTTGTTATGAAGATTTTTATTTTATAAAGGACTTATGAATTGTATTTGGTCTCATAGTTTGATGCCTTAGCGCTCCTCGATTTCGAGGACTAGTCCAAGTGAATGTCAAGGCCTTGGCTTATAGATGCCTCCTCTGACCACAAGAGGTTCCTGGGATTCCGAGGAGCCTCCTTGGGACCTTTTGGCATTTGATCCATGGGAGCCTCCTTGATTTCGAGGAGCATGTTTAGAACCATCTATTGTTGGAATTTGGAGTCATTTCACTTTATAATGTCTTGGATTCTAATCATTCATTTTACATCATAATGATTGTTCTTTTCCAACAGGCCATGCTTTAGCCCTCCTCGAAATTGAGGAGGGATCCTAGCCTTCTCCACAATACCACTAGGTGGTGTCAAATTCTATGAAGTAAAGAATAGAAGGTCAATCTCATAAAAATCTGTGAAATCTAAGGAAACAAGAAATTATTCCTTGTTGAAAATTGCATACTAAAGGCTTCCTCGATTTCAAGGAGGGGTCTATGAGTGTTTATTAGGATGAGAACTCATCATTATTATGTTTAAGATTGGAATTTTGAAGGTTAATATCACCAAAATTTTATGTCATTTGATTATTGAAAATTTGTTAGAGTAGATAGGTGCATGCCTTCATGTGATTCAGAATAACGGTGGGTTCTTGTCTTATATACAAGAACCCATATGAATGCCCATCTAAGTTATATTGTGTAGATTTAAATATTCTATCTTCTAACTACATATTGCATGTTGATAGGAAAAAAATATGTTTATGTTGAATATTCATATCCGACTGCTCTTCAAAATATAGAAGACATCTTTGCCTAACCACTTTAATTCCCACTTGCATTGCTCTTGTCTAAGTCAAACAATTGATGCTATAAAATAATATTGTATTTTGAAATGATGGAGACGTGTTTGGATTGATAGTTGTAGGTTCTACCGCTCCTCGAAATCAAGGAGGGATGTAAATTTATTTATTTGTTATATGTTGTTACTATATCCCAGATAGTTAAGCATTCCATTGTACAATGTTAGGACATGTATCACATACTAAAAAATTTGTATTGTGATTTTTTAAGAGCATATAGATGCCAAACTACCACTATTGACATGTGAGGAGACTAGAGATGCTTTTCGGATGAAAGAGAGACTTGACTCCAACTCTATCATACGGGAATTATGATTTAAGCCACATGAGTCTTGCCGGTTTAAAATTCCTCTATGTTGGATGATATTGCTTCCAATGGTTAGGCCAGTTCTTCAAACAGATGTGGTTCGGCTCCAATCTGAATTTGCTCATGGATATTGAGAAGGTGACAAAGTGTTATATGTGTCAATTACTAATGATAAGGGCCTCACCTAGAAGGTTACTGAGGAGATTTCTAGTGGTTGGGATGCTCATTGAATTGTAGAGAATGCACTCTTTGAGGAGCAACTCCAAAGCCACAAGGACCGTTCTTGTCTCTATGGACTTATGTTTTTCGTTTGGGATGGTAATCACCAGCATATAGCATGGATGAATTACATTGGTAGTATGCATGCTGAGGAAAGGGCATGGCATGTTTGGGTGGATTCTATTTTGCTCGAAACAAAAGGATTCACAGCAATCTTGATGAACGCCATGAATGATATAAACAGGTTCAATCTATTGCCACTGCTTATAATTTCTTTTATTGAATTGCTATATTTCATTATCTATTTACATATTATAATAACAAGATACAAATTATTGAATTCAAGTTGTGCATTATACTAATTTATCATGCTCTTTCATCAGATCTATGGAAAACGCTCATGTCAAGACCAATGTAGTACACCGGCTTCATCGAGTCAACACTTATGGGTCATTGAACTTGGAAGACTTCAAAGATCTTCTTAGTGAAGAAGAGTACCGGACTTGTGAGAGTAGAGGTAAACCATATCCATGGTATCCACTTACATCCGATGGCTTTATTAGATTCTTATATCGGGTAAGAGAATCTCTAATCAACACTTGAATTATGTGGAACATACAATAAAAATACATGAAATTTGACTTTTCTCCTTCATTTTTATAGCAAGAAGTGTCAGCCGCCGTGGATGAGGCTGCTAACTTATACGAAGAAAAAACAGCAAGAGAACATAGAAATTCTAGAGCTTTGTATGATGCTATGAAAGCAACAGCTAATGCAAAAGTTAAATTTCTTCGGTCTAAGTTTGATAAGCTCAATGCAGTAGGGAACCCTAAGCATGGACAACGGTAGCTGGAAGAAGTAAGTCTTGTATGCTTTCATTCATTTTTTAATATCTTCAAATTTATTTTCTTTGAAATTGAAAGATGTCATTGATAATATGTGTTATATTTCATATATACCTACTAATTCATTATTTGTCATTAGTTTTCTAGATCAATCTTCATTGGAGCAAAAATGAAAGCTCGGATATGACTTTGGATAAGCTTCAACACTTAGCTGCGACCATTGTCTTGCCAATTTACAAGAGTCGTTGGCTCTCATGGTGGAATTCAAGTGATATGAATCGAGCAGCTCTTCGTTTTCCGGTTCCTGTGGCAACTGAGGATAAACTCAAAAATTGGTTGCCCAAAGCAACCTTCTGGGCAAAGGTGATTGTCTATACTTAAATTTCTTTTCATTGAGTTACTTTCATTATTTCTGCAAGAGTCATATACTGTGAGCTTCCAATCTTTAATTGATGTGCAAAACTTATTTGCATCATATTTTGCAGCTTGAAGAAGCGGCTACCACATGGTTCAATGCAACAGTATCTTCTGAGCGCATCATTGTGAAATGGGATGCAAATGATTCCCTTGATAGGATCAGTGACTACATCGAACGTTATCGGATCATTCTTTGGGATCATGCCTTTTATGTTTTTTTTGGCAAGAATTCAAAATACTCACGCACTATGCCATTTATTGGACAAGAAGGAATGGAGCATGTTATGTTGCGATGTGTGTATCAATATTATTACTAGTCTTCCCTTTGATTTTGTTCTTTATTTTGTGTTTTATTTTTAAGGATTTATTTTGTTATTATATTAGGTTGATACTTCTTTTGTAGGTATTTCCTTCGCGAGTTAGCTCCAAAGGGAGGCATTGCCAAAAGGGCGATGCCCAAACTATTTGGAGCATGGATCGACAAGACCTTGCCTACTTGTGTATTCACAGCCATACATATTCGAGCTTTTTCTACTAAAGAGCTCATTGCTTGCCCATGGTACTTGGAATGCAAGAGATCTTCTACACATGTAGAAGAGCAAACATAGAAGGCAACTGCCTCAAAGTCAATAGTTGAAGAATTGTCTAATGATGAAGTCAACCAAGAAATTGTGGAGCCACCGATTGATGGTAAGACAAAGAAGAAGAAAATTCCGAAAGAACAACCTACTACAAAGAAGGCTCGGAAGGGAAAGGAATTTGGAACCACATCTGGACGTGAAGGTGAAGTTGCAATTGCAGAAGCAGAGGTTGTCTTGGTTGCTTCATCCCAAGCTTCTCCTCTCCTCTAATCTTCATCAACAATGTTTTTTGCACCCTCGCAATGGCAAACTGCTAGTACCCTTCACTCCGTAACTACATGTGTGAATGTGAGCCACCTTGTTCTTTAATACTCCATCCGTGACGCCATTGAGTACTTTATAAAACACAAACAACAATCCCCTTAGCAAATCCAAATATTGGACTTTGCAAAAAAGGTAACTAATTTACCACATATTTTTAGATTTTGTCTATATTCTCCATTTTGTATATCATCCAAATTTTTACTAGCATATATATTTTGGTGTAAGTAGGCAGGTAAAGGCCGGGATCATCAAATTGGTGGAGTTAGCAAAGGCGAGGCTTTCTTTGATCTCATCATTGGTGATGTGCTTGATGGTCTCCCAGTACCAAATGTGTCCCAACCTCCACTTAGTGTTCTATCTTGGAACATTTTCACCCCAGATTTTGTAGAATCCATATTCGAGTTTGCAAGCGGGATGCTTCAAGATAATGGTGTAGTAATGTTGTTTCTCCTAAACAATCCGAAGATGAGGCATGGAGTGGATAAATTTGCCAAAGTACATGGCTTTGAGTGCACCCACGATTGGTGGGGAGTAAATGAGTTGCGCCTAACTTCCTATAGGAACATGAATTGCACAATAAGTAACACTTGGTCAATTCTTGGGTCATCATGTCATTGTGAATATGTAAATTATCTTATTTTTTTAACAATTATGTGTCTTCATATTGATTTCATAGACAAAGAGTTTTTGGATTGTATTATTTGTTCGAGTTTCATACAAAGGAAAGGAGATAGAATCAACTTTCTCAATTCAAAACAACCAGAAGGAAAGTGGGCATGGCACAGACCTAACCGGTATATATTTCTTTACATGGATTATTAGCTTCTTGTAAGATAGACTAAATTGATCAACTAGTTCTTTAAATTATTTTTTTCTAAAAGTTATAATTATTGCTCCATTTTTAAATTTTGATTTTCTACACATGAAATTGTAGTGGACTAAGCCTCCTCGAATTCAAGGAGGGTAGAGTTGGCAATATATTTCATAATCCACAAATTGTTTCATTTCAAATGTCTTGTTTCTATTAAAAATTTAGAGAAATCTAGCCAATCAACACAATTATAAATTGAATGTAGTCGACATTTTATCTTCTATTGCAATATAATATTGTGCTTGAATTTGAAAAGAATGTGCCCATTCTAATATAAGGAAATTTTGATTTCAAAATAGAAACTTATTGTAATAGATTTTCATTGGTATTGTACTTTATATTATCATTTTTGTTGAAATGAAGTGGTTTTGTCATTGATTATTTAATAGGAGAAGGACTCTTATACAACTTCACGACGACAAATAGTCAGCTCAAACAAGATGGAATCCCATGGAGAGGCACTCGTGAGAAGGATCCGTTGTTTCTCCAACTTCTCATTGAGAGTTTCTCAAAGCCTGGTGACGTTGTGCTTGATTGCAATGCGTCCACAAGTTCTTATATGACTTGAATCTCAAATTCTTGTGAATTTTATTGTCTTCCCTTATAGTATATTCAATTTTAGTTCTTGCTTTTGTCATTTAAATGAAAGAACCAAACTAATTATTTTTTCAATCATCTGTAATAGGGGCAAGCATTCACTCTTGTAAAAGGGTTGGCTGACATATTGTGGCGATTGAGTCGGAGTCGACAATTTTCCAGGAGGTTCTTGCTCCTCTAATTGTCCCTGAGGCTATGGCAAACTCTGTTCAATCGAAGCGAAAATATCGTGAATCATCAAGCGAAGAAGACGATGATAGCCCTTCTAGCAAGGGTACTAAAAGCCCAGTGCTAGTTGCACAAAACCGCTTTGGTTCGTAATTTAAAACTTTTTTCTCATGTGTTTGAGGTTTGGTTGTCATTGTCTCTATGTATTGTACATTTAAAAAAAAAATTCTAATGTATTATATATGTGGTTATTCAGGTTGGTAATATTGTTTGATAGCCCACCAATGCCATGGTCACTACCTTTTTACGTTGAAGCAATGGTTGTAGCCACTACGGATGAAGTTTCACCATTGGCGGCACCAAAGAGATGAAGGTTGTGCTTGAAGTACATGGATGTGGAGGCCGTAGAGGATAGCCATGGGAGTGAGACTGAAGAAGATTATAGTAGTGATACGATGAGTGTTGCATATATAGTAGGTTCAAACTAGAATTAAGTATATGTACCTTGTGGATACTCCAAATCGGTAATTATATGAAAAATTTAAATAAAGGGCTTGGACACTTGTGGATTATGTCCATAATGTTTCAACTTTGGAGTTGGTATTACCAACTTTGCATTGCCCACAACTCATGTTTTCTAGAGGGGAAGTTCATTGGCAATGGAATTTGAATTCATTGGAAAAATTTTCCCAATAGAAAATCCTTCAATGCAATAAAAGGCCATATTCGTTATATTGAGACCTTTCGTAGTCTCAATTTTATCCTTGACTCGAGGATCAACCATTTTATCTCTTTACTGGTATTTTTTTATAAATAGTTAACAACACCAACTCTTAGAATTTCATTAGAGGATCACTATTTGAGCATTATTTATTTTTATTTCAATTCCTAATTTTTTAAATGAATTTTCCAAAAACTAGCATTCTGTCTCAAAATCTACGAAAAGTCTCAATATAACAAATATGGCCTTAAAAGAGGATATGTGAACTTTATCTAATTTTTATAGGACCAATGGAACAAGCATCTTAAGAAATGAAACTCACAATAATGCTTTTTTCTTTCAACTTAAACTCAAAATTTATTGAAAATGAAGTGGTCCACTGTACCTCCACATAAAGGGTTTATTCGTGTCAAAATATGACCTTCATTTTTTGGAGGGGGTAGATTGATGCTCCCTTTAAGCCAAGTAATGGTTTTTTGGAGCCAAATGAAGAGTCCTCGGAATTGAAAATAGTCTCCTTGATTTCGATGAGCTCAATTTCGTACCAATGGCATATGTACAAATGAAGGTTCATTGAAGCTATCCTCAAAAATTATGTTCTCATAATATTTTTGAAGAACACATATAGTTTTTGTAGGGGATTTTTTTGGCACTCCCTCCATGCCACATGATTGTTTTGGGGAGCCAAACGAAGGCTCCCCAAAACTCAACAAAGGCTCCTTGATTATGAGGAGGTATTTGGTATTGAGGACATGTAGTGTAATATAGGTTCTTTACAAGTTGCCAAAAAATAAGTTGGCAAAAATGTTTTTTCTTCTTAGCATAAACTAGAAACGTATTCAAGCTAAAGTAGTTCTTTGCACCTCAAGACAAAATGGTTGATGATCATTGGTGTCAAGGTACTATAAAGTAGGGTCTAAAAAAATGGAGAACAAATTTTTTTGCTTTCTTTTGAGGTTACCTAGGCAAAAAAGTATTGCACCATATGGTTTAGCCATGCCCAAAATCATGTATATCTATAAAGTGTGGCAATAGAAGCCCTTCCCAAAATTAATATTAAACCCTTAAGGACTGACCAGTGAGATTGGAAATCATTGCTTTTAGAAAAATGTGACATCACCTACTTTAACAAAACCAAAAATACTCATTGGAGGTCAAACTACTATGCAAGATCTCTCCTTTTTGCACAGAACTCCAAGGACGCAAAATTTCACTTTTGTCCTCCATAGGAAGATTCTTTGTCCTCCATCAAATATGAAGCATCCATGTCAATATTTATTGTTTAAGGGTTAAGGATTATAAATTCTATGTAGTGCAATGATGTAGGTAGTACCCTTGTATTCATCTTCAAATTAAGATGTAATCCTACACAAGTCTTCTGTAAGCTTGTGTTGGGAATCCCAATTATTATGGGATATTCCGGGGGATATTCAAAGGTCATAGTTTTGTAAAGATTTTAGTTTTACGGGTTTTAGAAATAAGATTCTTGAATTTAGTTGTCTAACTTAAGTAATATTTTGAATCAATAGTTCTATCCACAAATGTTAGTGTAGGAAAGTTATAATGTAATCAAAATCCCATTTCTGGTGAAATAAAAATACATGAAGGATTGTATATTATTCCACCTAGGTAATTTATCAATAAATATAATTATAATTAATACATTTGTATTAATTCTAGATGTTTTGGAAATTGTTCAAATGTACTTTTTTTACATGATTTACACTTCTCAAAATATAATATTCAAGAATGCATTCTACCATATTAACTAGTATGATACTACCAAAATGAAACATTGTAAAAGCATTTCTAATTCAAAATAGGTTGCTAAGAAGTTAATTATACTATATTGAATTATAATAAATTATTTCTATGATTCTTTAAAGATTAGGCTATGATTGAAAATCTAATCCCTTCTTTCAAATAGTATTTCATCTAAACTTCACTTGATCATCTCCAAATTTCAAGAAATTGACCCATATCTATAGCCCAAATTGAATTGTTTTACAAATAATATATTATAGTTACTAAATTCAGTTTTTTAAATTTGGCAACTACATTGTTCAACTTGTTTTATAGTTCAGAACAAACTTATTGAAATCTAGCACTTCTTGTTAGAAAACTATAGCCTCACTAATAAATACTCCCTCACGATCCTAAACCAACAACGAAGATTAAAAACATAGAATTACATAGAGTTCTATTTAAAATTTGTACTCTCATATTAAAAAGGTACAACAAAGTTTTGCCAAATTTAGATGGGTCTTATGTAATTATCCCCAATTGGAGGGGGGTGGGTCATTTTGTATTTATTCATTATTTTGATGCTCCCTCTGAATCAAGGGAAGGCTCTTTGAAGCCATATGAAGGCTCCTCGGAACTCAAAATAGGCTCCTCGGTTCCGAGGAGCCCTACTCTCATGCCATGGTCTTTTGGTTTCAATAAAGGATTGTTGAAGTGAAAAGATGCTCTTCAGATCCAAGGAGCCATTTCTTAGTGCCAACTTTAAGGGACTCCCTAAATTTTGTTCCAATGTTTCTTAAGAAACTTTAGCCAGAGCATTTCATCTGAATTATTTTTTATATAATTTTAACTATCTTTGTATTAACCTCTAAAAATATTGTATCCTTTTGTTATTTACAAAAAATATGTTCTTACATGTTTAAATGACATGAGGCTACATGTTAGAATTCCAAACATCTCTTTGTTGGACTAAAATATTCTCTTGAGATAGAATTAATATAGACTTCAAAGCATACATCTTACATCAATGGAGGGCTTAGTCATTTTCATTTTCCAAAAATGTGGATAATGTTTTACATACAAAGTGTGTCTTTAGATGTACCTTAGTTAAAAAAGGAAAATTTAAAGATTATATTTTCATTTACTACAGGACTAAAATGTAATAAAATCATAGAATTGATCATTTTAATAATATAATAGACTAATTCTCACAAAATATTTTTAGTCAATTGCACTTTAGTATTTAAAAATATACAATAGGTGCTTCAACCAATATTTAAAACTATATTTCATAAGTAGTGTCCAATTGCATTTTCGGTCCCATTCATTAGTCATCCAAACTTATTTTGATTAAATGCAATGAATAATAGATGACTTTCATCCGAAAAAAGGAAGTTCAAAAAAGTTCATCCAACTCCATTCATCCCCATTCATCTCCATTCATCCTTTCTATGTGCATTTAATTTCATACGTTTTTTTCCTAAAACAAGGACATAGGCTTCTTATGGTTTATGGTTTACAAATTTTCACTCACTTCTCTAAAATTGCTCAATGCTCAATGCTCAACGCTCATTTCTCAACACTCCCCGCTCATACTTTAGCAACCCTGGGATAGATAAAGACTTGTTCCTGAAAAATCTGGACAAGTTATTCAATGGCTCAAGAGGGAACTTCACAGCCAACAATACTATCATTGTAGACGACAGCCCAATAAAACATATAATGAACAAGTCTCATAATGTCATTCTACTAGACTCTTGGAGTTATAGGGGAAACGGTCCGTGGGATATGTTTCTCCTTGAAGTACTCCTTCCCTGGTTTAGGCATCTACATATCACCCGCGATCAAGGGTTGAAGTCATTCAAGGAAAAAGGTCCAAGAAGAATTGGGCGGCGAATGCTATGCGATGAAAGGAATCAAAAGGAATTCAACAAGCTCATGGATGTAGTTCATACATCTTCTAGTGTAAATTAGGTTAGCTCCTAAAGAGTTCATTTAAGATTGAGGTGGTTTCTCTAGACTTTCATTTCAGCTTGGCACGACTTGAATTGTATATATCTATTAACATAGTTATGAATGAAATTGTTTTCTTGGTTTCACGGATTAAATTATGTTCTTGCATTTACATTGGTTTGACTTTATTCCTTTGATACATATCTGAGCAAACTCAAGCATGGTGTGTTTTTTGATTTTGCACATTTGAATAGACCTTAGTTTTTAACTTCAATTCTTATCAGATGTTGTGCACTTCGATAACTCATGTCCTAGAAAGTGGACTTGCTTACACAGCATCCGTGGACTCCATCAAGGACTACGGGCAGTACCTAATCCTTAGCACTGGAAACTTCCTAGGATCAGCAACTACAACAAATTTCATGATGGACTTCTCACCAAAGCCCGTCTAGGACGGTGTAGTTGACAGTCCTCTTAGTAGAAGGAAACAACATCCACTCTCGTGCTTCCCATCTCCATTATGATCTATGGGCCATCCTACCTTGGCAACACCCTCAAACAAAGTCCCTCAGAGGAAGTTTTATGAGGACCTAGGATGTCAAGTTGCTTCAGTGGTGTCGAAGTTTGAGGTTCCATCTAGGACACACCAATCACTTCCAAGTATTGCACCTTTGGTTTTATGCCACCACAAATTGTCTACAAGGGGGCAAATGAAGCGGTCGCACGATGGAGTATCTCGTAGTTACTACTCAACTTGAACTTGGGATGCATGGTAGAGAAAGTCATTGGAGGTGTAGTAATGGGACTATTGGTGTAAGTACAAGAAGATGGAGACAAATTATAGTCGAGGGTCGGAGATTTTGAAGGCAGTTCAGGAAATCAAGAGCAAATTGCACACAGAATAGTTGTCTGCATTACAAATTTTGTTTTTGTAAATAAATGATAGCAATGTAAATAGATACTACATAGAACCCTATGTAGGATATGAGGATGGCTTCCTTCATGGGATCATATACCCTAAACCTAAGAAAAACTATTGTAAATTGTTGCAATCCTCATACCAAAAGACATGATGTTAGAGACTGTGTTGATGGTATCCGCACCATTGCATGTAGTTCATGATCTATTACAAACTGGGTACTCAAAGTACCTCATCTTTGTCGACTGTACTCATCTTATAAGTAAATTGCTTGGGAACATGAGGGTATGGTAATTGATAATGAAGTGGATGTTGATCTTTGACTAGATCTAGGCAAGGAAGTTATAGAATTAGAAATATTGAGGAGTCATTGTAAGCATTTTTGTGAACAACAATCCAAATAAGAATGTGAGGATTACGGTTTATGAGAATGCTCAGTGGTGTCTCGATATTTGTTTTTCTACGACTTCCTTGCCTAAATCCTACCAAAGCTCATCATACACTTCATTCTTCAATCACCATGCCCTTGTCTTCCCAAGCAATCTACTTGCAATGTTCAACACATTTAATGGAGATGAAGAACTTAGTTGCTAGGAATGTAACTTACAATAGGCCATGCTTGTATAAACATTTGTTGATAATAAATGTACATAATACATGGTTATTTGATTATTATGTTTCATTTATTGGGTTACCATTCAAATTTATTGCATGATATTTTGAATTTTTGTATTTCTTCACTAGTTTTGTATATAATTGTTTTGCTTTCTAGTGTTAAAGGACCACAAATTCTTCTCACATTTATAGTAAATGGTACTTTTTAAACTCTTATTTCAATGGAAAACTCACATTTTAATGAATATGATGTTGTATTGAGAATAAGTAATTGGGTTGTCCATCTAAAACTTTGATTTCATTTAAAAATCAATGAAAAAATTCTTCAAGAAAATAATGTGGGAACTATGTGGGTTTATTTTTTTAGTGGCTTGATTTCATTTTTGAGTCTCCCAAGATTCTTTACAAATACCCTACTAAGGAAAAAAATATGGAGAACATGAAGAGTTTATGGTGGGTGGTTATAGAGTTGTTCTATGTTTATGGCTTGCAACAATCTAAGACGAGTATAGAGAACATGTAAGCAAAGCATAAATATACATTGGAATCTATCTTGTACTCTAGTGAGAAATTGGCCTACTTGATAAAAATGAAGGATATAAAGAAATACAATAATGAGGTATTCAAAAATAGATGAATAATGAGGTACTTCGTGAAGAAGTTGGGTAAAACTCATTAAACTTGATTTGAAGAAGTGAAGGACCTAAAGATAAACCGTAGTGAACTTGCTCATAAATAAACCATGGTTGATGAAGCCCCCCAAAGTAGTTTCTCCACCAATATTTTTTAATAAAACATGATGTTACTATGTTAACATGAATAGAAATGTTAGTCACATTGCATGCTTCCAAATTTTGAAGAATAATGTAATTATATTAAGTGTTTTTTACATGATGTGTCATTAGGACAAAAATAAAGAATATTCAAAATGCATGGTGCTGAGGTCCATGTATTGAATCATGAATTTGAATTCTATTGTGCAAATATTGTAATTTTGTCAAACAATATACTCTAGTTTGTTTGCATCTAAACTATTGTGAGTGAAAATTCACAAAATATAGTTGAATCTTAATCCCCAAAGATCAAGAGTCTTCTTGAGGGGGATTCTAGGGAGTTCAAGTAGATACCTATAGTCTCAGTTTTCACCATGATTTTTTGAAATATTTTTGGAAGGTAGAATAATACAATATTTTTGTGGGAATATAATTTTTATTCAATTTTGATGTTTGAAAGCAAAAATTATGCCACCCTAAGCCAGAATTGGTGGTTAGCGAGTGGTACAAAAAGTACAAAAATCCAAAATTAAACTTTTTCTTTTTTTTCCTCAAATATTTTACTTTTTTTACATGTGAAGCTTTGATTCATTCTATTTGGACTAGTGATGAGAAAGTTATGGGCAATCTTGTTATTTAGACAATCTAAGCATCTTTTTGAAAAAATAACTTATCGGGTTTATTTTTTAATGCATTTTTCTCAATTTTTCTAAGAGATACTAAGAATAAAAAATTTCATTTAATCTTGGACCTACTTCTTAATAACAATTTTTTAAAGAATGAAAATCAAGTGTGTTTTTTATACAATTTTTTTCCAAGACTTTCAACTCAATTTTTCAACATAAATATTTTAAATTCAAAATCTATACTATATGTTGGGGTCAGGATTGGCACTTTGGTGCTAATTACTTAATTAAAGTTTTCAAAGTAAATTCTACACTTTCTGATTTAATTTCTAAAAATTCAACATTTCATTAAGTAGAATTCAACACTTCTCGCAATCAATTTTTAAAGTCATTTTATTAGATGTATGTAATGTTGAGAAGACAAATTTTTTATACAAGTGGGGTGGTAGGAGGTGAAACAACCCATGTGGGATATGTAAATGAGGATTAGTGAGAGTTCAACCACTCATAATTAAGCTCTCATCTTTAAATTATGCCATATCTTTTGAGGATTCATGGTAGACAATGAGTTCATTAGAAAATTGACCTCTTCACCCCCAATTTTCATTATATACTAGGGATATATCTCCCTCTTTACAACATCAAAAACTTCCATGTTGGTAGAAAGTAATGAAACTTCACTCTAGCCTTCTTGGCTAATATTGGACATTTTCTTTGTTTACAATAATTTTGTCATTTGATTCTTTTTGAATTCGGCAATTTCTCTCTTTCATTTTGTTTTACTTTCGGCTTTTAGAAAAATCATTATTTTTTGTTGACCCTGACCCAAAGGTACGGTAGTGCAAATAAATTCCACAAACAGTAGACAAAGTCATTTGAAATTGTAGGTCGAAGTTCAAAAAAACTTTTATTCCAACTTTGAATGCTAATATCTTTCAATTTGTACTATCAAACTTTAAGAAATTTTTACTACATGATTTTAGACAAGTGAAGTACAAGATCTTATGCTTAGATTCTAAAAATACATTTTTTCTATTTTCTTGGATAAATGCAATAGAAGTGGAAGATTTGAATTGTAGTAAAAGAAGTTGGCCCTATAAGAGGTCTCCCAATAAGAGGTCTCCCTAGCCATAGTTGCCCCATGTCGCAGCACAGGATAAGTAAATTCCCTATTATGCTCACAAAAATCACTCTAGAGCATAACTAAGTGACTCTAAAGATCGAACCCACGAGATTCTGTGAAGTATTTAGCTTTATTATGCTAGTAAGCTCTCCTAACCCCGAAAACTTCCTTTCCGGTCCTAGATCTTTGACCGGAAAATTACCAAACACCACGAGGATTAAGACCGGATCACTTCCTATCCGATTCTTTAAACCTCCGGTTAACCCAATTTTCCCAATTTCCAGGACTTGAACAATTCCGATCCTGATACTTCTCTAAACCAATCCGCTCTAGATTGTCCCGATATCGCCTCAATTCTCTTCCGGTTTAGCTTTGCCTCTGTTGGACCATCAAAGGGTTCACCACTTAGATTTGTGAGTGGTAGGCCCACCACTCCTTCCGCGGATTTTAGTGGTTGAAGGTCCACTGTTTGCTCCCTTCCTCTCCTAACTGACTCGGATCCGGTTTGGTCCCTCACAACAATCTCGATAGCAATCTGGATTGCAAGTCACACAGGGATCCCCCGTACGATCCATTCATACTACAATGACTTTGATGCTAGATCCTACCCATGCAGAACTTGGTGGTTACAAGTGTACTCGTCCGTTCCAACAGTTATCAAAACTTATTCGTTTACTAGCAAAGGCGGTGAGACCTCTCAAGAGATCGGACACTCAACCGGATTTTTCACCCGGGAGTTCTAGCGCAACTAAAGATACCCTCCCTATCCGCCTAGCCTAGCAATGGTTTTCTCACCCGAATCTAAAAGCTCTAGCTTTGCTGAGGCACTGAAATCCACTCCCAACACTCATAGGAACCCGTTCACATACACTAAGGATCGGAATCTTACGTAACAAAGGGAAAAATCTATTCGCCACTCAGTCCTACACCTTTCTAACTCAATGTCATGCAATCTTGCCACGCTGGGGGAGAAACACACAACAACAGAGCGAATGCAAAGGTACAACAGAATTGCAAAAGAAGACTCCTAGCATCCCTTGCGAGTGCTGACTTATATACAAGTCAAAAAGGTACAATTTGAGCAACAAAATCCGCAAGGGTTTCGCTCCAATCTCAGCCAAAGTTTTCGTTCCTATCTACTCCTACTGCTAATCGGATCGGATCCTGATCCGAATCCGTTCCTACTATTTACACGTCACCTACCCGAGATCCAATGGTGGCACTACCCGCTCTCGGATCCATGTCCTTAAAAATCTCGTTGAGGTTCCGGTTCCGCTCCCCCTCTTGTGGATCAGGAACCTGTTCACGTTTGGGGGTTGAATCCAAGTCGATGGCGGTTCCGAGCGTGCAGGCCTGAGTCGCCTTCCGCTCCGATATCTTCGACTTTGGGGTGGTATCCTTCCCCTCATGTGCTGCCCCATCCAAGAATGAATCTAGTAGCGAGAGATTCGAGAGTTGGATCCCTCGGGAGCAAGTAGCTCCCAACACTAGCCGACTGTTTTCCTCCATACGGTCAGTAGCTGTTTGAGCCTCTCTCATCATGGCTTCCACTTGCTCGGTGAAGTCACTGAGAATCCGGATCATCCGGGTTTCGGACAGCTTCTTCTCCTCATGCATCTTCTCATCAAATAGCTTCGCCTTTGTGACAACCGATCCGATTTCCCCAAACATAGCCTTCATCCACTCTGCTATCCTGTGAGACTCTTCTGCCATCGTGCAAGCAGCTGTAGCATTCTCCTTCAGCACGAGGAGCTCAGCCTTCACACGATCCACCTCCTCTTGAAGCCTATGGATCTCCTCTTCTTGTTTCCGGATCTCGATCGGATCAGAGATGCAGCTTGCCACCTTCTCTCGTAGATCCAGATCCGGTGGCGCTCCAACCAACTTCCTAATTGTAATCTGGATTCTTCTCTTCAGCTCCCAATCCGATCTAACATCACATAGAATTTTTACGAGAGAAGTGAATGGATCATCGGGATCCACTTCCTCCGATATGGTCTTCTCAACTTCCGGTCTCTCTTTCGGGGCTGTCGTATCTCGTGTCGGTGGCGTCCCTCGTTTGTTGGGGGAGGTAGTCTTCTGGCGCTTGATTGGCGGCATTGGCACCTCGTCTTCTTTAGACTCTGAATCCTCTCCTGGTTCAGAACCGGATTCGTTCTCCTCATCTGATCCTGATTCCCCATATCTCAAGACTACTTCCTGATCCTTCCACACCTTGTCCTCTATGTCATTCAGGAGTTGTTGGGACTTATAGAGGTGCATTAAATATGGGCATACTAGAGTTGCCCTACTCTTTCCAACTCTATTGACTAATTGGATCACTAGATCGGAAATGATCCAGGCCTAGTCGACTTTCCGGTCCCCTCTCAGGGCACCGAAAATAGTATTTGCAAGGGTAATGGTTACCCTTGTTGGCTCATCCAGATGCAGGATCGGAACGAGGAACTGTAAGAGTCGGCGGTTCCGCTCATCAATACAGTCCTCTATGGCGTATCCGTCCTTGGGGTTTACTGCACCCTCGAACTTGCCTCGGACGAAATCGTCCTTCCGGTTGGCCATCCCGAATCCTCCTAGCCGGAAACCGTAAACCGATCTCCAAACATCTTCCGTCCAGAGGTGTGGAATCGCTCTCAAAGTATTATCCCACTCATTGGACACTTTGCCCAAGAGTTCCCTCACTAGGACTTCCTCTTTGAAGCCCCAGGGCTTTGTTGCAAACCCTATACATCCCATGGAGTTTAAATCATCCATGAGTTCTGCTCTAGTGTCCTTTGAAAGAGGGACAACCGGAACTATTTTCCGGAGTTTGACCTCTATTGCTGATGATGAGCTAGCCTAGCCTCTAGTTCTCTTGAGCTGTGGCATGGACACGGATGCAAGCTCGGAGGATCCCCTTTCTGATCCTACCTCACTTTCTCTCTACTAGCCGCACGTCCCGTTCCTTTCTTTCCCTCTCCAATCTCAACCGGAAACCAAGCTAGGATACTCTCACTCTAACTCTCGCAAAAAACACCTAAACACCAAGACTGACATGGAAAGCCAAAATTGACAGACACGAGGAGCTTGAGAGCGCTGAAAACGACAAATGCAAAAGAGGTGCGATTGGCCAGTCCAGCCCTTATATACTTCCTAGACCCCCTGCCACCTCAGCCTGACCTAATCCGGATCCGGTTCCTTCCTCATATCTGGTTCATACCCTATCCGGTCAGAGATCCGCTCCTATCCGTCTTTCTTTAAAAACCGGATTGAGTAGATCTTTCCACTATCTCATTCTCCTCTTCTATTTCCGCTCCTTATGGCTCTTTAACAAAATCTGGATACCCCTATCCAGCTTTCCGGTTAGGATTACAAGGTAAAACCAAAAAAAATAGAGTTTCACGTTGCCACACCCCATACCCATAGTTTCTCCTACAAAAGTTTGCCCTACATGTTGTCATCCTAGACCAACAATCACTTGTCTTAGTCAAATTCGCACTCACCCCTAAATGTGCCATGTTGATGCTACATGGCATCAAGGTGGCTCAGGTAAAAGTGGGGTAATTTTTGGGAAGTCAAAGATAAATTTGAATCTATTGGATATCTCAAGGGCTCTACAAGATGTTGCGTGACGTCTAGTTGTTGTGATGTCATGGTGTCCAGAAAAAAAAACCTAGTGACATTAGATGGATACAAAGCTCTAAGATGTCAGCATTTTCACCAGATCCAAGCATTTTTTGTATAGACATATTAAAGGAATAGTAACAATAGAAGGAATTGCTTGAAAAGGCCAAAATTTGCATCACACAAATAATTTTGAAGTGTTATTTCAAATTACGACAAATAATTATTACATAATTGCAAATGTAGGAAGAATGGTAGTACACTCTAACTATAGACACGATCACTACCTTTTGTAAGTGACTTGGTACTAAAACATGTCCAAAGTTAATAGTGAAAAGAATATGCATGGACCTCCGCAAAGGTGTGTAACTTGAACAAGGAACATATGCTAAATGCCTATTTCATTCAATTGGTGATATATATTTGCACAACCAAAAATTGTAACATAGATCTTCACATAGGTGTGATTTCAGGCTACAAACTAGGATAGATGGAGGATTTTGGGTTTAGGCTGCCCGCTTTAAACCTCGCCAAAGGATTGGACTATCACCAATGTAACAAAATTGACATCAATGGGAAACTTTGTTAAAAGGGCAATACTTGATATGCTATGTTTCCATTCATTTCCTTCCTTAGCTCTAAATTGGTTTGGGGTTTAATTGTTCAATGGACATAACAAGTGGCTCTCTTCAATATTCAGTGATGGAGGATCATGTGAAGGAATGGAAAATCATGAACCGAATGTGCAAGTTTAAGGCTATGGTTCCTCTTGTTTGCTTTGTTTTTGAGCTTTGCCAAAACCTATTAAGGAATTTTTGTCTTTGGATTACAATTAGATCTTTTGGGTTTATTGTGGGAATAGAGCTTTATTCAATCTTGGATATACCAAACTAGCTAAGGCTTAAACTCAATCCTCATGAAGCAAAAGCCATAATGTGAGAATTCTGGTGCCAATTATTTCAACTCAAAAGATGAATTATGTTACTAATTTCTAGTCTCTACCTCACTTATATTTCACTAGTAACTATTTTCTCTCATTTAAAGAATATTCTATTGGTTGCTTTAGTAATTTCCAAGAATCCTTCAGATCATCTTCTTAGAAGGTAGAAACCCAATCACAAACCTAAGAAATAGCTTGATTAATTCTTAAGGGATCACAGTAACCACTTCCAAAGTCGAATTGAATCACTTAGAAAGTTCGAGGAAGGTGACAATATGTACCAAGGGAAAGAAGAAATCATTGTGAATGTTAGAGATAAGTATTAAAAGTTAGCTTTCAAAGTATACTTTCTAGCTTGGGCACTTAGGAATTTTAGACATAGGACCAAAAAATTGTAGTATAAGTCAATTGAAGCTTGCAAGTAAGAATGCATCTAATGTTTTGTATGGTTGGAAAGATTATTTCCCAAGTCTTTCACTACATCATCAAAGAAAATACTTGAGTCTGAGAGGAAGATGTAATTTGAGTATAATAATTATATTGGTTTGACATGTACATTTTTACTTTACAGTTATTTGTGGGATTTTAGAATGATTCCTCATTGAATTTGATGCTTCCTTTTGTAGGTGCTACAAGATCTTTGACTTCCAAAATGCCAAGTCGCATTGGATGTTGTTAGCCTTACAAAGCCTATATAGGTAAGAAAAGGGGTGTTTTAAGTATAATCCTAGTAGTGTAGTCTTTTAAGTAATGACCTATAAGGAGTCTTCTAAGTAAATATTTTTTGGAAATACATGTATTTTTAGTAAAATTTAACTTAAAGACTCCTTGTAGGTCACTAATTAAAAGACTAGACTACTAGGACTATACTTAAAACACGCCTTTCTCTTATAGTCTATAGTCAAGGATGGAACAATATCTCTTCTAGCAGATTCCATTGCTCATTTAGACCAAGAAGTCTGTGTTTCCATTCTTTATGCTTGATTTTTTTTTACATTTGGGTGAAGGACATGTTTTAGACACAAGACATTTGAAAATGTGCTAGAAAATAGGGTTGCTAATTTGTGTTAGTTTGTTAATCTGTTAGTAAGCTATGAACTTTGACTTGGGGTTGTGTATATACCCAAAGTTTTGTTATGCATTGTCATGAAAACACAGTTGGACATGCTAAAGGAGATAGTAGTAATCTATAAACTCATCTAGTACTATTTAATAGATGCTTAGCTCCCTTTAGATGCATTGTCTTTTGATCCTAATGATCCCAATCTTGATGCATATTTTTGTTTTGTTTAGGATTGAGGGAAAACCATCTACTCGAAAATAGTTGAAATTTCATGTTTTGTTCAGTAGTAGCCACTACAAGAGAAAGGTGTATTTTAAGTATAGTCCTAGTAGTATAGGCTTGTAAGGAATGACTTGAAAGGGGTGTTTACAATAAAATTTTACTAAAAAAACTGTATTTCTAGTAAAATTTTACTAAAAACACCCCTTTCTCTTGTAGTGATTTAGCTCACAATATCTAGAGAATTTTGAAATCGCCTTATCACTAGAAGAGAAAGGGGTATTTTAAGTGAGTTTTTAAGTGTAGTCCTAGAAAATAAGATTTTCAGTAATGACCTTTAAGGAGATTTTTAGTAGAAATTTACTAGAAATACATGTTGATCTTCAAAATTGATTTCTATTATTCATCTTTATTCACATATGATGAGTATCTAGATTGTACTAATTCCTCTAAAGATTTGTAAGTGCTTTACATGTACAAGCAAAATGGCCAGTGGATTCTAGTTTGATACTTGCCAAGTTTCTCCAAGAATAATGTGAGGTATGTTTGACCTTTTCTTGAAATTGTGATTCTTTAATTAGGACAACTCTTGAGATTTTTGTACCTTTTCTTGAGGATTATATTTGATTGCCTATGCTTCAGGTTGAGTTTGTATAAAAAGCTGAGATAATTAATATCAAAGTCCCAAACTGAAAATCTAAAGAGGTGCACTTCACTTCTATCCTTCTGTTACTTTCATGCTCTATGTTAATGAAAGTGTCAGGATGCAATTTCCAAATGTATTTGTTCATCCATGAGTAAATTACAATGTTTACAACATGATGAAGTATAGTGTTTTCAAAAAACAATTGTCACTTGCTTATTGTGAAAACTATATGCCTAATGTCATACATTGTATGCCTCACAGCTAAAGAGTGTCCCTTGAATAAATTGTCTCATGTACTTGTAATGGAGAAATTATATTTTAATCTTGATGTTTTGTTATGTTTTTTTGCTTTTGTTTTTAATATTTTCTATTTTACCATAGGTCAAGGATAATACAAGACTGCTTTACTAGCAAACAGAATTCAATCTTTTGCAAGAAGAAAGTGAAAGCTATGCTAAACTGGTATGTAAATGTGTTGTGATCTTATGTTTTCATTTGTTGTAGTATAAAGTTTCATTGTGATGTCCCTAAGCATTTGGTTTTGGTTTGTTTTAGTCACTTGGCCTCAAGATTTTATCCTTAATGAATAATAATGTTTTAATGAGGGGACTTATTGTGTACCTTAAACTTTACTAATATAGTGGAAAATTATTGATTATTGGCTTTGGTGCATCAATACTCAATGAAGAGTGTCTACTTAAATTTATTTGTTGAAAGTATGGTGGACAATTTTTGTTGGATTTTGTGGTTGACATTACTTAGCCAATGAGGTCTTGATGAACTAACGCATGAGAAGGCTCCTACAATCATTAGTGCAATGAAGGTTTTTTCTATTCTTTCTTGTTTTCATGTTTGATTTTTGAATATACTACTAGAAAACTACAATTATGAATATATTATGGTTGACGAGTAATTATTTTTGGATCTCAATTTTCGCCCTAAATCTCAAAATTTCTGGTACAAAATACCTAGTATCAAAGCCTTGAGACTAATTGGGTTGCACGTCTGGGTGTAATTGGAGATATGGAATGAAGCATGAGAGAATATGTTGATGATTCATCAACACTTAGGTTGCTTCTTCAATTGGAGTACTCATTTGTACATCTTACTAGCACTCGGTACATGGTTGAAGGCCATATTCATTCAAATGAGAAAAAGTGGTGATAATTAGACCTTAGGGCCCTTCGATTCAAAGATAAGTTGTTGAAAGGCAAAGATAAATATAGGCAAGCCTATGACTAAAACATGAAGAGAATATATATTAAAAATAGGCTCCCAATTTAAATTGTATTACATTTTGAGAATACTTCAAGCATTCAAAGACTCATATAATAAAGAGATGAGAAAATGACAAACGGAATTACAAATGGGAGTCCAAAAAAATGTGAGATTTTCAGAAATGGTCAATTTACATCGAAGGATGCGAACTTACTTTGGAACCATGTACACATATAATAATTTATGTCACTTGTATATATATTTCACTTCATAGGAAATGAAATCTCAATTACTCTAATGATTGGATGTATTTCTATTAACATGAAGAGACCAATTATGTGGACTAAAAGCACTCTATATTGCAAAAAATAGATCCTTTTGTATGTAAATGAATATTCTATTAATAGTAACTAAAGTTTAACTAGAGCAAACAACTCTAGAAAAAAAATCACTCTTCTAACTATCGGTCTTGCTTGAAGAAGAGCTCTTTGCTACCTCCAAAGCTTTTAGCTTAGCTAACCCCTTGAAGATATCCTGGCGACGATAAGGTCTTGGATGGTCGCTTGCACAAAGGATAGGACTAAACATCCCCATCTTCATTAGTTCATCAACCTCTCTTTGTCGTTTCTGTTCATTTCACGAAATACCGTCATGGGAAAGAGATTTACAACTTCAAGGAGGCAGGCTAGATAGTGATCTATTGACTATGCATATGTACGGATCTACTGTTGCTATTGATTGCGAGTCGTTTGATTGAAGATAGTTTCCACGAACCGTGCGACGGTAAATAGGTACAAAGGAAGGTGAAGAAACACCTCTCATAGATTTGGAAGGGAGGGAAACGGTTGTGTCTCTAAGGCATGGGCTATGACTGCCAATACATCCACCTCTTGAAATCATCCTTTTATGGACCCCCCCTCCGAATCCGCTTTGGGATCAATATTGTAAACATAAAGTCGCCCACATGTAGCTAGCATCGGGACATCATTGTCGACATCAAGATCCTCAACACCACTTTCGACATTTGTATAGAGTTTCCTATGCGAGATGATTTGAGTACGTTCAGAAGGTGACTGTGAACGAGGTCGACTTGGTGTAAAGGATGTCCTCTTCAAAGGGGATGGTGAGCAAATTGGGGTCCTAATGGGACCCCGACTGGGCGGGCTATTGACGACACCTTCCTCCACATTTCCCTTAGCGAAGTCGATAGCTGCCGACGCTGCGTCCGTGGCGGAGCAAAGCAAATAGGGCTTAGAATTTGAGAACGGCGAGCAGCTATTCGCAACTGAGTCCGACCTCTTGGACAAGGAAGCCTCTAATCCAAACAATAGGCTCCTCATCAGCAGTTGCTTCTGTTGGAGCAAGTGCATAACTGATCCTCCAACTTGAATCATCTAGAAAATACAGAGTAGCCCCATACATTATCCTCGACCCAAGGATAACTACACATCTGAAGAAGGGATGATGCAAGTGTGTGAAGACATTTCATGAAAAGAAGAAAAAGCGAAAATTTCATATGAAAATTCAAAATTTTTATAATACAAATGAATGAAATGTACAGAAAATTCCGCATTCATACAATGCACAATGAGTTCCATGATTGACCATGACAAGGAGAAGTCTATTTCTTTGTATACTTGTCAGGCTCTATTACTAAATTCAACCCCGGTAGGACGAAACGTGACCCAAAGTTCCTAGCACTTTCTCTCATACCGTCCAAAAGTTCATCTACTCTACATGAAGATTCAACCGTAGGGGATTTGCCGATTCAGTTCCTATCTACATACTCTCGCAAGTTGCTGGGCTTACAATCCTCGTGAAGTCACTTCAGCCAAGGTGCGAGGGTTTCCATGAGGACTTTGTCCCCACGCATGAAACGATTCCAACTGTCCAAGAATATCGCATTCCCGTTCTCATTGAGCACACTTTTCTTCAGAGAGTCGTCAATGAGAAGAGTATTGTCAATGCTAAAAGACGACCAATCATCAGGATCCAAGAAGAAGTGGTCTCCAAGCACTTTGAGAAGCAGAGGCTTGAATGGGTTCCCATCCTATACAAGGAAATTTCCCGAAGATATTTCTACCTTTTTGCACTTGTCCTGTCCTAGGATGTCAAAGGGCGGTCTACAATTCTGGAACAAAAATCCCGCAATAGGCTCCACCGTTGTCTTAAGCATAGAGCTCCAAACTACCACGTGATTAGCGATCTTACAAACCTCGTCTAGAAATTCCCGAACGTTAGGACGAACATAGATAGCTTTCGTCCCAATGAGAGTTGGTACTCGATCAGAAAACACATTGTCGTGGACTTCATATGCCCTCACCCCCCTAGTGGACGACCTAGCGCAGCACTCACAAAGTACTCCATTCAAGTCGAACACAACGTTTAACCACTTCGGTCGCGTTTGCGTAACTAATGAGGACACTTGCCGCGGCATAGATTCTCCGCGGCCCCTAGATACTACCTGATCAAATCAAACACAAGAAAGATATAGTTACCTGTTGAAATGCAGAATCAGTAGAACCATAAAATGGCGCAAAGCATTGAATCCCACTAATCAATTGTAGAACCCCTCCGCTAAGTGATTGTCTCAGTGCCAATGGACGGTGCACACTTCTAAGTTTTCCAGGCTGGTCACAAATATGGACAAGATCAATTCATTAGACATGAGTCCATTGAACATGTGTCACGTATATTTATTCCAAAATAAAATACCATACATTCGGAGAGCTGTTCGATTATCACTAGCTGATTCTGTACAAGTACCCACTACACTCCAATTCGATATCTACACTATTCTACAAGATGCAGTCAAGCATGGGCAAATCGTTGACGCCACACAATCAGAGACTCTCCACTCCCTCCTATCAATAAGAATGAATCGACATAAGAGTCTCTCACTAAGCAAGGGCAGCATGATGGAATCACGAACAAATATCCTTCATATAAAAAAAGGATGACTTAGGAATAATCATATGTATTTGAATATTGCGAAGACAATACTTGATCGAACACTAAGTTTGCAGAGTCATCTTCTAAGACTCCCCCATAATCAACAACTTCTTCGTCCTCATCATCAGGATTCTAGGACTCAACCAAAAAATCTTCGATAGGTGCGACACTTGTAAGAGGAACTACATCCTCGCGAATCGTTCGATCTTGTGTCTCAGGGACAGACTCACATTGTTCCTCCAAAATTGCTGGCTCTTCAAAATTATCCTCGCCTCGAGGATTGCCATGAGTAGGTTGGGTACTCTCTAGCGCATTCAATGTGCACGACATCTCGTCACATGTATTGAGAAGATTTCCATCACTGGCATTCGACGACAAAGGATTCTCGCTTGGAGCAGGAGCAATAATATTATCCAAGTGAGGAGGTAGAAGGATAGAGTTATCTTCGTCTTGAAGGAAACTCTCTATGTTTATGGCAGACAAATGCTGTCCAAGAACACTAGGGCACGCTTGCAGCCCCGGAACATGACTAGCTCCCTGATTTAAAGTCAGAGAAAGCGGGTGAGAGTCCAAAGCTAACTTCAACAAACGATTTTCTACCTCTATTCGCTTCACCCTTTCCTTTTCGATCCTATCTTCCTCTCTTTTCTTTGCCTTCTTAATCGCCCTTTCCGTCCAGAAGTCCATGACCTCCGTCTTCACAGGACAAAGAGGTACTTCACTAGCGACTTGAGGAACTCCAGAGTCCGACAAAGGTTCAATTTGAGGATCCACCGGATCAGTTCCTCCAGAGGGTCCTCCTAACTCCGATTCAAGCCCGCCAAAGTCAAATTCATCCATATCCGAGTAGCCATCTGACATATCACTAAGATATACGTCAATGTGCACGGGCTCCTTCATAACCTCTTTTCCTTTGCGCATCAACCCCTCTCCCACATCGAAATCTCCAACTCCTCCGGAAGTCAATGGCCCTCCTTGAGTCATGATTTAGAAATCACCCGCGGAAACCTCCAAATCCTCACTACGAACCACATCGGCGTTCGTTCCAAATTCATCGATGCCAAGATCTGAATCTTCCTGTCCATTGACCGCTTCTCTTTGTTCGATTGTCGTATCCTCATTGCCTATTTCAGATGGCATGGACTCCAAATTCAATTCGGGAGTCCCAAGAAGATGTGGACGAACATAATTTGCCAGATATGGCGAATTATCGTGTAAGAAATCATTCAAGTCCATTCTATCCCCATGCCTCACCATTTCACGAAATTTCTCTGATGAATGCCTCTTGGTTATCCCGTAGTAGTAGAAACCATACATCTGCAAGTCCAATAGCACTTCTAAATAATATTTCAACAGTAATTCAAGTGGTAAACTAACTCAGTGCAGTTATCCTCGATCCGATGATAAATTAAAGACATAAATTCATATCCACATCAAGAAATAAATATCGAATTACAGTTCTGAATTCAAAGCAAAGCAAACTCTTATCCTCAACTCAAAGATAAAATAGACCATGATTCAGTGTCATACCTTTGCAGCAATCATAAACTTCGATCTCGCATAAATGCCGATGACATTCTCCCCCTAGACAACGAAGCTCTGGAGTATGTCAATATAGAATTCCATCCGGAGCTCCGCTTGATGGACTCTATATTTGGCCTCATTGTTCTTACAAAATTCGGTGTAGTAGACATTCCTTGACGTTGAATACTCATTCTTCACGGCATCCTAACCATGAAGCTCGCCGTTATCCCTTTTTTTCAAAAGGAAAAGGAGTGTCACTGGGGGTGCGGTCCCCCGATTTGTGACACCATCTAAGCGCTCTGCTTTAGATGGAATGTAGGTCGACTACTTCAAAACAAACTACTTCATATGCTTTGAAGCAAATGAGGTAATTGCCTTTACGTCAAATGAATTGCCAACAATCCATAACCATGTCTCTGGAGTACACAGAGATGGCCTCAAATGATCCAAAAGAAATTTGACCCAGGGAGATTACTCTTGAGTTTTAGAAAACTACGTGAGTTAAAAGATAGGGTCCATTTAATTCAAAGGGGAAAAAATTTATATGTTATGTAGGGCTACTATAGGGTCCATGAAATTCTACATACTCTAATATATATAAATTAGACTACATAAAAACATCATGTAGTAGGAATTTTTATTAACAAGCTAGCCTAAACAAATAGGGGTTGTGCAAATTTTTCATAGTATTGTGAGTATAGACAAGGACAAATAATTTCATGTGGATGATAAAACAGACACAATCAAGAAAAACTACAAGAAAATCTATAATGAAGGGTGGTTGACAAAAATTGTGCCACAATACTAATAGCTTATATATCACAAAAATTAAGTGCAAATGTAAATGTTCACTACAAATGGCAAAAATTGCCACATTATACAAATAGGGCACTCTACCTTAGTGGATTCAATGCCCAAAAAACTATACAATACAAAGACAGAGTTTATAGTTCAATTAACTTCAATCTTTGTATTGTATGCATTAAATACACTTAATCATATTGAATGGGATATTCACAACTAATTCAATGGGGATTCTAAAGTATTCAATGGTAAATTTGTTATTAAAAATAGTCACTTGGTCTATGACACTTGACTTGACTTGATTTTTGTTGGTTTCATAGTGTATCCCTAGTCTATATATGCATATAGTGGAGGTAAGAAATTTTTTGTAAAGAAGGGTAGTTTTAGGAAAAGTTTGGACACTTGAATATTCTATGTAAGATAGCCCCATTTAAAAAATGGAATGAAGGAATTTACAAAAAAACATAGGGCATTGAAAATACACTCTTGTAGCTTTTTATGTAAAAATACGGTCATCTTAAATGCAATAATGAAGGTAAATAGCCCCACATCAAATACCCTCTTAACGCAGGTGTATACCTTAAATTACAAGGAGTGATCTCCCTGAGAAATTTGAGAAGTGGTTATGTTGGTGCAGCTTCACCGGATCCTAATTTCAGTCTTGGAATTTGCCGGAAATCAATAACTCCCAAAGGGAGCTTCCTCATTTGGTATTGCCAGTGGTGGCTGGTACAGAATGCTTGTGGGTAGCATTCGTGTCCCCAAATAAATACATCCCCCCCTGGCTTATCAACTCGCCCCTTCATCTTTAAGAATGTCTTGAACATGGGATAGACCATAGGGAACTACTTGTCTTGGTAGTTGATCGCTCTTTTCTTCTTAGCCTCATTTGTGAGGCGCTTTTTGAAGAAGTCGTTGGGCGTTGCAATTAAAAGAAGATCCCAGGATGCAAACATGAAAAGATGCACACGTTTCCAATTTCTCCATTCCATGTCGTCCATGTCCCCGTATCTGTCTTTAAATTTCAAGGATGCATCAATGGCCATGAATTCCTCAATAATGACCTTCTTGCGCTTCCTTCTCTCCACCTAGTCTGTTGCCGATTGATTGTCTTCACATAGGAACCTAGTCTTGTGAAACGACACTTTCGGATAGTCCTGAGTGCGCCTGAATGTCCTACCAAGGAGATGAAGAGCGTATTCCTTCAAATCCTTGTCTATGAAATGCCCCATATGTTTGAAGAATTCCCTCTTCGATGTGAAGGACTTCGGATTAAATGTCTTTGATGACCTTTAAGGCTTTTTCGTACATGGATCAATCAAAGAGCCCTCCATGTACCTAGCCAAGAACTCTTCCCACAACTTGTCTGTGTCATCTGCTAGAGTGATTATTCTAATCTCGTTCTTGACATCACACGCATTTTTCACATTAGCCCCATCTTTATTTGGGTTAATGCTCTGGAATCGAATCAGAACAGCATTCACAAATCTCTGCAAGGCCAAAGTAGATGATAGTGAGTTAGTTCACAACGACTCGGAGTCATACTGATAGATATTATCCTCGAGTCGAAGATAACGCATACTTCTTCAAATCAACTTTGAGTGGATACGTACGGTATTGAAATTCAATAAAACAAATTTATTCCTACAAAAAATAACTAAATTAGAAAAGACTATTCTATCCTCGACTCGATGATAGAAGTAGATAACGAAATTACCGTATGTGCTTGTTGATTCAGGATGGCTTGGTTTCCACGGGAAGCTACTTCGGTAGAGATCGTAGTAGGTCGTCTTGATGATATCTAGATATATCTACATGAAGATATTTGGTTCCCCCATGTTGGTTGACTATGTTGCAAGTGGTTGGTTGTGTTATACCATTTCGAAATCTCGGTGAGCTTCGCTAGGTCCAAACTCCATACAATTGTAGCTTCCTATGTCTGAAGCTCAACCCTACGACTCTCACAGACACCACTTGCTTGGAGCTGCTTGGTAGCTGTGATGCTATGCTGGCCATTAATAATGAAGAAATTTCCAGCCTTGATAGCATCCCAATCCTTAGGAGGCTCCTTTAACAACTTTCTATTTGCATCCATCGGTGTCAAACAAATCCTTTGCCTTTGTTTTGCATCCCCAAGATGAATCAACTCCTTCTTCACATCCTCCACGATTTTGGACTCCATCTTCCTGATAATGTACTTCTCCCTTGCCAAAAAGCATTGACTGATTAACAAATTATATGTGTGAGGATCAAAAATAAAACAGTCCTTGTGCTTTTCCCAAAATTCTTTTTGGTAAGCAATAGCGACTTCGTAACTTGCAATTGACTTTTCATCATTTTGGCTTCCACCTGCGACATTGGTCAAGGCAGAGCCTGAACTCCCAACTCTTGTTGGTCGTATTTGGCTCGCAGTCTTCCGACGCTTGTCACTTGTTTCTCCGCCAACTGAACTGATTGCTTTTCTTTTGGGTGCCTGAGCACGAGCTACACCTCTTCTACTACCTCTAGTCGCCGATCTTCCTCTTCCAAACGAGGCTGTACGTGGTTCATTTTGATTCACCTATCTCAACTGACTCCTCCCTTAGCCACTTCGCATTGGCCTCTACACATTTTGCATGGCGTGTTTCTCCATATGTCAAAACATAATGTTCAGTCTTCTTGCCACAGATTGAGCATCTTTGTGTTGCCATGGACTAAATTGTCGATTGAAATTAGCCGCCAAGACTTCCAGATTTGCAGTCTCTAGGTCTTCTATAACAGTTTTCAGGTCGAAGATACCAATCTGGTCATCCTTGTGAATGACAATTGAGTGGGTATGCCTTAATTCCTGACCATTGTCGTCGTGTTCTTGGAGAGTTATTACTACGAAGTTCTGACGATGAACTTCAATGAGAGACTCCTTCTCGTTCAAATTCCAATTTACATACATACTGGAATCTTTCACCCGATATCGAAGAAACACATAGTCCTTAAATCGGTTGATTGCAATACTCCACGATTCCACAATAGATTTGAACTGCCATGGTCTCCCGTAGAGCTCTTCCATCTCTGTAATGAAAGATCCTTCTTCCTCCCACTTGTTGAATGGCTCAAGGAATGGTAGTGTTGCAGAGTAGTTATAACCTGCCTCTCCAACCATTTTGTGATATCTGCATATTGTTTAACAATTTGTGAGGCATTTCCTATGGAACTTATCTTTGTCTCGAGGATAGTAAAAGAGTCATTCTACTTCTACTCCCATGTTATAGTGATTGGATTTCTATTTTATTAAGTTTCAAAAATATTCACATTGACAACGGATTCTAGTCTTCTGATGTTTGAAACATGTTTCATATATATATATGTCATAGGATGTTTAATGTTTTTCTGTCAAATGTTTTCTTCGACTCGAAGATCATACTACATAATATATTATGGAATATTTTATGTCATTTGTTGTATACATTTCTAGGGGGTTTCTTTATAGTGATTTAGGGGGCTTAGCTTTAATATCTTTGCCTGACGGACAGTTATCTTCGTTCCGAAGATAACCCTATCGGCAGGTTAGCTTTGCCCCAAAGATAACCATTATCTAACTATATTTTGGGTGGTGATAACTACTATCTATCTATTTCATGGCGTTGATAAATTAGTGATAGGGTTATCTTTGGATCGAAGATAACTATTTTCCCATCGAAGAACCCTATCAACTAAACAATGATAGTTATCTTCAGGGCGAGGATAACTTGATGATCGGTATCTTCGCCCCAAAGATACCTATGACCAAAATATCTTTGAGGCAAAGATAACCTGATGATAGTTATCATCGAGGCGAGGATAACTATCATCTGGTTATCTTCGCCTTGAAGATATTTTGGTCATAGGTATCTTCGAGGCGAAGATAGTTCTCTTTGTTTAGTTTTTATTTTTATGTATGGTTTTTTAATATTTTAACTTCGAAACCGTGAATTCGTCTTAGTTATCTTCGAGTCGAAGATAAATATTGTTGCTTCGAAGATAACCAAGACGAATACGAAAGTGTTGTTTCTGTTGAATTGTTAACAAAAACCCTAATTCTTACCCATCATCGGGGTTATCGTATGGGGTTAGTTTCTTAGAATGATAGGTGCAGCAATATAAATTTCAGATGACACCTACTGATTTGCTGAATACAAATCGAAAAAGCCAGAATAAACTTTGAATCAACCGAGAAGTACCTTGCAAGTACTCTGAATCGAAAGTTTTCACTATAGACTTTAGAAACCAGACTTTCGAATGAACTCACTTGACGGTGATGTACAATTCAAAATACCACTAAACCTACATGAGCATCATTCGAAATGTAGTCACTTTGGCTGTTATCTTGGGAAAGTAAAGGCGACACTCCTTCTAGTGTGCTAGCAAATGAATTTGAAAGCCAAATCAAAAAGAAAAAACTTACAGTGTACTTCATGGTCGACCGACACTTGCAATTTGTGGTCACTTGTCTGTCGTAACGGAAATCTCCTGAGAATTGAACGTCTTAGAAACGAACGTCAAGCAAAAAACTGAACAGAGACACTGACCACTATTCACGCAAATCAAAGGCGGAGACAAGGAATTGCCACCCTTGAAACTCACGAATGTATCTATGACAATACTAATGAACAACAAAAACAAACAACACAAACTGAAACGAGAAAACGTACCTCAAACTCAAGCTAAACTCCTCGCGCCTCAGCTGCAACCCACTAGCAGGTACCCGAGCAGCAGGTACAACTTCGATGCGAAGACCAAGATGCAAACAAACACAAGCTGAAGCAAACAGAAAGTGAAGCAACAACAGTAGAACCTCTCGTGCCTCGGGAGCAATCACCAACAACGCTAAACACGAAGGTGCAGCGACAAGTGAAGAATAACCGAGCTACGCGAGGAGAAAACGAGAAGGAAACCCTAAGTTTCCAAACTTCACGGTAACCCTCCTCATGCTTCCCGCCCACGTACTCGGATCCCACATACCTGTCGCCCTAATACCCGCCTCTAGATACCCTCCTCTAGATACCCGCCTCCTGATACCTACCTCTTGATACCCATGCACACATACCCATCCATACCCTGTCTAGCAATACTTGCCCCATGGGCAGACCTACATTAAATAGTAAAATTAGGTTGCGTTGACCCTTAAAGGACGGATTGTTGACCATGGAAATCACCCCTTTAGGAACCATGTAAAATCATCACCTGATTTAAAATAATCAAAACTTCATAATAGAGGTCAAAAAAATAGTAGAATGTCTCTCCTTCCGATGTGTACTAAATTCCAATTATGAATAGTTCTAGTTATTTTCTACATAGACACATTCTTTGTCATCCATGAAGAAGTAGAAATCCATGTCAAAGTTTATGGATTTACAAGTAGGGGGCATTATCCCCAAGAAACTTACTCTACATGCATTAAAATTGAAAAGAACTTCCAAAGGTGCATTTGTAAACATGAAGGTTCACGAATGCCAAGGACAAGAATATCAAATATTGTAGTAGTAATACTAAATAATTGTATAGTGCTCAAATGCAGAGATATTAGGTTGGGGACATGAACTGACTTATCAAATAATTATGCTAAATGTCCCATAACTTTAGATGTACACCATTTTTTTGTGGAAAGGCAAAGAGATTGGCTTATGCCTCTATGATATTTGAAACACATATATACTACAATAATCTAAGGGTATTTGGTATGTATCATTGCACTTGGACATTTTTTACTTCTTATTTTTTGTACGTTTAAGAGATTGTCCCAAATATACAATACATTTTGAAGGGCGTATTTATGATATTTTAAAAAAAGTTATAGGAAAGAGTTTATATTTGCACTAGAAGAAAACTATGTTGTTGTTAACAAAATCCAAGTGACATTTCCTGTAAACTGTGTTCAGTAATACGTAGTTTTCATAAAATTGCATTTCAATGAACACAATTTACAAGAAATGTCACTTGGATATTGTTAACAACAACATAGTTTTCTACTACTATTGAAAACCTAGATAATGTAGTTCATAATGTGTCAATTCTATCTTTATTTGTATGAACTACATGCTTAAGGTTATATTGTATTTTTTTCATAAAATATATTTAAATTGTAATTCTGAAGGGAATATGGACTTTAAATTGTAGAATACCCTGGCTAAACCATTGGGACATTTGTACTTCATAAAATACTTAGTTTTCTAGCATAATTAATGTACAAGGTAGTAAATTAAAGATCCTTCTACATTTATAGAACTTAGAAAAGACAGATATTGTAGTTAAACTCTAAAATACGCTTATAAGTTTGAACATGGTTTTGGGGAGAGAGTGGTAATGTATTTAATCACTTTACAAAAAGGTCATTTATGGATTTTTAACAAAGTATTTAAACTTTTTGATCAAGTCAATGGATTATCTTTTAAACAAAATTCGAATTATTAAACATAACTTGTGATCCCTTTATTAGTTTATTTGTGCTAAAACACTTTAAACAAAAAATCACTCTTTTGATTTTTGTTGAATAATTTTGGTAAACCATGATTCTATTTAGCATAATGCCATTAGATTTTTTGTTGGCACTTTTTCATGAATAGACCTATTTAACAATTTGTATTGAGCATTATTGATTTGTTCTTGCAATATTAAGTCTCTTTTCTATCATATGTCATATGTAAAGGGATTTTTCTTTCAAACTAAACATTGAATTTCTATTTTTCATTAGTATTGCTTCTTTGAATTATCCCTTTGAATAATATGGTAGTAATTATAATACAAGATCTTCTAGAACAATACACACTAAATAAAAATCATTTTGAAAATATTTATCAAGTGAATTTAAAGAACCTTGTTTGGATTCTATAATATCAACCAATAATCTTGAGCAACCAATCTGGATGAAGACCCTAAGTAAAATAGACGGTGAAGTAAAGAATTATATTATTTAGTGTTGATTAAAAAAATTTCTAACCCTAATCAGTAACTTCAAACATGGGATAGTCAATAGGGAAGATTCAACAATTCTAAGCTATAATTAAAATGCAAAAATTCAATTTTGATTTAATTTTCCCTTTAACTACAGTTATGACAAATGTTTTCCTAAACCCATTTTGTGGAACATCTTCTCATCAATTCTTTATATACTTAACTCTAATTTTCTAGCATGATAAACATGCTTTAGAATGTCAACATTGCAATTAAAGGAATATGCTTTAATTACACTTCAAGAAGAATCTAGAGAATTAGCCCCTACAAGACTAAGGAACCTACTTTGGGCATTTTGAGAATTTGGGAAGTCTCTCTTCACTTCATAATTTGGAATTTTTGCATGAAAATTTAAAAATGGATGCTACTATTAAAACACCATAATGTACAAGTGAAGCTCTATTTCATGTCATTTTCATAAGTACTACAGCAGTTAAAAGTTTTTTTCCAACTTCAATGTCAAACTAAGCACTAAAAAATATATATGAACCCCTAAAGGACCATTTGTCCTCTCGGGGAACAATTCGGGTCCGAGTAGGTTCCTACTGTCTCAATGTTTAGTGATATTTTGGGGTTTTTTTTTGAAGTTGTGTATTTTTGCAAGAGCTTTGTGAAAATATATTTTTTCTTTTCATCAATTCCCGGGAACAAAAGTTATGGCATAATAAACACAAATGGAGTTCGGCAAGCAACACAAAAAGATTCATAGCCAAAAAATCTAGTCAATGAAGGTGCAAAAAAACTTGTTTTCTTCACTTTAAATGAATATATCTTGCAATCTGTGTGGTCAAAGTTTTGGAAATTTCTTGCATGTATTCCTATACTAATCAAGTGTAAGATCTCATGCTTGGATATGCAAAAAAGAACAATTTTTAATTTTCTTTTCTCTTTCCAATAGAAATGACAGTTCTCAGTGTTTTTGGATAGGAAAATCACCTTGGTCTTTCATGGGGTTAAAAAAGTACTGATTATTTTTTGGAATTCTATAAGATCATATGTACTCCAAAAGAATTTAACCATTCAATTTTAATACTAATGTACTAGAAATTATGAAGATTTTTCTTTTGTAGGCAATGAAGGAAGTAAAAACATATGAAATCATCTTTTTCCTCTCAATTTTGAGAAATTTGAAATGAAAACGAAAACGAAGGATAATAATTTTTATATAGAAGATTCTCACCATTGGGATTAAAAATTTCCAGTTTCTTGGTCCTCTGTAGGTGTTCAGAATAAGGGACATGGCCAAAGTAGAGACTCTAAAAACTCATAATGAAATTCCATAATTAAAGATCTGAAAAACACAAAACCTCTTGGAGATAAGCTAAACCAAAATCCTAAACCCATGCACCCCATATGCTACAACGACCAAAGATACTGGAAAAGTCGCCACATCTAACAATAAATGTTGATTGGACACATGATGTGTGAAATTATTCATGGATCTAAAAATGTCTCCCGCTTATCTAAAAAATGAGAAATATGAAAAAATAGATCAAATTTCTCTTACGGCAAAAATTTCAGGATCTGACAAGTGCCAAATCCGCTAGGTAAGTGCTTCCAAGTAGATTAAACAATGTGCATGAAAAGGTGGTTGCCAAAATAGCCTGCAAATTCCTTTCTCACTATATATACAGAAAAATAATGTGCTAAAAGTTAGATTCCACTGCAAGTATTGAATGCTTGACCTTTATACCAACGTTGCAAGCTGCAAATGGGACGTGGAAATGTCACTTCACCCTGAAATGAGGAGGTGAAGCTCCCCAATGCTCTGAAAAATCTGAATCGTTCAAATTTTGCTACCTTTCCCGCTCACTTTGTCTCGCAGCTTGTGCTTCGTCTCCCTCCTTGCTAGAGTCTCATTTCCTCATTCTACTTTCACATGTTTCTTCTTCTCCTTCCCCTCTCTAGAGCTTTGCTTTGTCGCCGAAGTTGGACTTGTGCTTTGCATTCCGTTTATTGTCTTTGCATTTGTAGCGCGCATAGTCAGCCTTATTGGAGGCCGGATTCTTGTAAGTTCATATCGTGTTTATTTGTATGCTTGAGTTTTAGTTCCTATATTTCAAGTGCTTCTATGATAAGAAAACTTTCATTGTGTAATGTTCCACATGAATCACTACTTCTCTTACATTATCACCATCTTGAGTGCAATTCACAAAGTATTGCTCCTTCCACTTGCTACATTATTGTTAACATCGTACCCGACTCCATTCTCAGCTTCTGATTTTTGTGTCGTAAATTATGGAAGAATACTCTCTTCATTGTCAAAGACACTCCCGATTATCCTTGATCCGATGAATAAGCTCCAAGTTATCCTTGAGTCGAAGATATCAAGGATAGTTTGAAGTTTATTCTCCGATCAAGGATAATCGAAACCCACTGAAGTCGTCCTAATTATCTTTGAGGCGAAGATAAATATTACTAGATGACATATTATAATATTGAAATATGAATTACTCTATTCCTAGGTGACGGTAATTAAATTTCCGATTATAGTTTGAGTTATCTTCGAGTCGAAGATAATTTCGGTGTTTAGATTGGACTTCTGTGATCAACTATCATAGTCTAATAATACTATCATAAACATTTCCTGTTCTCGATTGTAAATGATGAAAACCATTGAAGTAGTCCTAATTATCTTCGAGTCGAAGATAAATGTTGCTTAATGATATGTCATAATGCCGACAAAGAAATAACTTTATTCCTAGGTAAGGGTCAATGAGATTCCCATTATAATTTCAATTATCTTAGAGTTGAAGATATATTCATTGTTTAGGTGGGTATTTGTGAACGGATATCATAGTCTGAGAATACTTTAATAAAAAAATTTTGTACATGATTGAAATTGACAAGAATCATTGACACAGTCCTATTTGTCTTTGAGTCGAAGATAAATGTTGTTTAATGATATGTGATAATTCCGACATAGGAATAACTCTATTCGTTGGTGAAGGTCAAAAAGTATCCGATTACATTTTGAGTTATCTTCGAGTCAAAGATAATTTTATTGTTTAGATTGACCTTCTGTGATTAGATTTTATAGTCAGAGAATACTTTTAGAAGAATATCCTGTACAAGATTGAGAATGGAATTTCTGGTTATGATGTAGGATTGATTTGAGAATGAAAGTGATTCGAAGGAATTCTATGACTAATTGAGACTTTATAGTTTTATGTGTTCACTTATTTTATTAGGAGGATCGTGGTGATGAATAGATATATATGTAATTTCTGAAACATATTAACAAACAGGAACTAGTAAAATCTGCTGCAACATCTGTCCCCCGGTTCGGACGTTTTCTATTTATGTTTGAGTTGATGATAGATTCTTATACGAGGAAATATCTTTACTATGGATGTTTATGTCTTGAAGTATTTTTGTATTCTGTTAGGATGAGACAAGATCAATTTTAGAATGGTTTTTTTTATCTTCGATTCGAGGATAGTGATATTTGAACGCATAGTGGGTCTTAGAGTGAGGAGGCATTCATTTGTACAGAGAATGCTTATTTGCAATTTATCTTCGTGTCGAAGATGGTAACAGAGTACCAAACTTTATGATTATCATAGTTCATGAATCATATGTTTTTTTAATGCTATCATTGATATAAATTTTGTAGTGATATTTAATGTCTGAAGAGTAGATCTTCTTCATTGAGTTTATGTATTTTTCATTTTTAATCATGCTTTAATAATTGGCTTTTGTTGTGGAGAAGTATTCTTTGTTGATGCTGTTTCATTTATGTTTGTTTTTTGTTGATCTTTCTATTAATGGGAGATCAAATATATATATATATATATATATATATTTGTCTCAATGATAATTTATAATTTGAATCTATATTTTATTTTTATTTCCACAGAATGGAGAACCCTGTTATAGACGAGTTCGATGGTGGGCTTCCAACTTTACCGTCGGGTGTTGCAGCTTGCGAGGGACTTCCTCATGCTTCATGGGGCACCAAATGTGTCACACTTACAAATGAAGATGGGGTAGAGGTGGCAAAAGGCATTTGCGATAGTGTTGATGTTGATTTCGTTGTTGACATGGACGGGAAATCGCTTCGTGACGATTGCGTTGCAATTCATATTGCTGAGTTCGTGTGCGAGGCTGAGGTTCCATCTTTGTGGACGTGGTCAATGCGGTCTTGGCACATTTCAAGGGTCTACATGTACGAGGCAAGTTTGTATGACCACGATCAAATGTATATGTATAACAGTGCAATGAGTGCATCTAGGAGGCGCGTTTGGGTTGGAAGTCGCGTCTATGAGAGTTCTCAAGAGAGGAATGAGCCTGAAAACCTTCCCAAGAAAGAAGTCCTTCTTTCCGCGCAGTCAATCATGGAGGTTTCTACAATGATTTGTTGCTGCCAAAATTTCTTGAAGCCCTTTCCCTGTGGGCAGATTCAAGCCATTCGGTCCCTCATTCATGTTGATGGTGGAGTATATTGGTGTAAATCATGTTTGCTTGATGTGCACAAACAAATCCATTATGATTCCAGTGGGAGGGAGATGATCACCTTGGCCGGTCATGAAGTTTGCCCCACTGCTTGGTGGACAATACATGGAATATCCAGAGCAACCTTCTACAGATACAAAGAGATGGCAAAAAATGAAGTGCAGTCGGAGGAGCATGGTAATCTTAGCTTGAAGAAGCGGCGGATACACACAGTACAAGCAACAATGACACTTTGATTGTTACTGGAGAACAGTGCGGACGAAATGCCACACAAGTCAAGGACCCTTCAATTTGGGGAGAAAGTTCCATCCATGGTTCTACCGTTAGCATTTCCATGGAGGGACAAATTGCCTGAGATCAACAATGGGAATTCGACATTTCAATTACAACATATTTCAACGAGCGGACTGAGCAACATTCGACATGCTCCTTTTCCAGAATATGCACCAAAGGCTCGGGGTGATACTTTTGCTCGTTGTGGACTATGCGACAGACTGAAGCAACTCAGGAGTGCTTGCACTCTTCGTTTGCGTGCCCAAGAAGTGTGGACTAAAAAGTTGAAAGTCCATCTTCAAGGATAGAAGGCACACAGGGAGTTGTATTATGCAAACCGCATGATGTTTGAGAAGTATCTTGACAAGGTGCTAACCATAATCCATGACAAAATGGATCACTCAAAGACGGCTTCTCCCCATTTCTCTCATAAGAGCAAGGCCATTGATTCTTTCATGAAGATGCCCATCGCTGTGACGGGAATGATTGCTCATGGTCATGGAGATGTGTGATATGCACACTATGGCTTAGACATCTTTCCGACAGACTCAAACCATACCGTAGGGTCTATTGCAAAATTGTTACAAGATTTAGAGTCCCAACCAAAGTTCTCGTCACGCCAATTGTTTGTCTTGGATGATATGATTCATCCTTTGTCCAAGGCTATATTGGAAGGCTCGGAGATGTGTATTGAATCCCTCCCCCCTTGTCTAGAGGAGGTTGTTGAACCTCAACCTCTTCCTCCAACGTTGACACTTCAACTTGACAATGCTTCCGGTGATAACAAAAATTGTTGGGTTTTTGCATTCTGCTCTCTCCTTGTATACAGAGCAATTTTTCGTGAGATATACATCAATTTTCTCATTGTTGGACACACTCATGAGGACATTGATGCTTTTTTTGGTCGTTGGAGTATAAGGTTGAAGACAAATGACTACCCTATAGTTCCCAAGTTGATGAAGTCCTTCATGGATTGCGAAGCGCAACCTGTGATCCCTCATCTCATTGAGAAGGTTCCTGATTTCAAGCGATTAGTGGATGGATACTTGCTTATGGGTGATGATTCTCTACAAGGCCATTCACAAGCCCAGCAGTTCAAGTTTTACAAGGATTCGAACGGATGGCCCTTGATGCAGTACAAAATTCTTTGTAGTGACAATGAGTGGTTGCCAAAGGAAGGTGGGGGAATTCGCTTGTAGAAGGAGACAATAGATGGGCGTCCAAGAGTACCAAGGGGGAGTCCTTCACCTTTGGCTCCACAACTCATGCGTTGTTTTGATGAGGTTCGAAAGGGTTTAGATGGGTACATTACATTTTGGGGTGCAATGGGTAATGAAGACTTATCAGGAGAGTTCTGGAGGAAGAATGAGGTAGTAAAAAAGTATTGGGAAGGTGTGAGAATTGCTCAAGGTAAACCACTTGTGTTATGTGAGTCATTGCGGGATGGCTTTTGGCCACATACCATGATCACCAATGAGGTGGAAGACCAATTCCTTGACGATGGCACATTGCGTGAGGAATTTGGGGAAGATGCACCTTTTGTCGGTCGTAGACGTGACCGTCCAACTCCTTCATTCCAAGTTGGCCGTGATGTTTATGTAGGTTACTTTGTCGCAGTGCGTCGAGCTCATGGTGATCTTTGTCCATTTTGGCTTGCTCGGGCACTTACGAACCCTAATCCAGATTCTGGGCATGTCAATTCCATTCAACTCCAATATTGGACGCCTACTTCTTTTCAACACATTCGTGAGGACACTTATAATGGATGGGACACAAAACAATGAAATTTATAGTGCGAGGATAAGGCTATTTCCTCAAGTTGCACACATACGGATTGTATCATGACTGCTTGGAAGCTGCGCATGAGAGCAGAGACTTCTGATCCAAGGATTAAAATTCCCAAAGCACAAATTGCTATCATCAAGGCATTAGTGGAGGCCTATGTGTCTGGTGAAAGTAACAATGCATCTTCGTCATGAGGATGAATAGTTTGTAGCTTTAGAAAGTCATTAGTAGTTTTAGGTATTCTTTGATAAGCATTTGAATAGGAAAAAAAATTAGAAAAAGAAAAAAAATTAGAAAAGAAAAAAAAAGGGCAAAGAATAGAGTGTTTGAAGTTTTAGAAGTTAATAGGTTAGTTTTTTTAATCTTTTTTCAAAAAAAATAAAAAAATAAAAAATAAAAATAAAAAATATACATATATATATATATATATATATATATACATATATATATATATATATATATATATATATATATATATATATATATATATATATATTTTTTTTTTTTTTTTTTTTTTTTTTTTAAATTAGCTGAAAAAAGTACATTTAGTTTGCAAATTTTTTCAATTCATTGTTTTGAGGTTTTCTTATAATATTTTAGGATTCTATCAAATGTGGAGGTTGTACAAAATAATAAATTTGTATTGTGTTTTTTTTGTATTACACTTTGTACTTTGCAAGTTCTTTACTACATTTTCATGGTCCATGTTCATTTGTTTTCTATTTAATGTTACTATTAGGTGCAATTATGTTTCATATTAATATCAAAAATTCTAAATTTCTTTACTTCAACATATTCCGAAGCGTTTCCATTCACATTTTATGATTAATTACTATTGTGAGTAGTCTAACTTTGAATGGCTTCGAATTCCTTTGAACATCTTTTTATTTTAGAAATGTCAAAGGAATGTACCCAAAGAGACAACAAGTAACTATGTGTACTTTGTAATGGACCCATATACAAACATGACACATAGAATGAGTAGTGTGTGAAGTGAATAGTGTTGGTGCTCTTCTTTATATTTATAGGAAATCTTAATACTCTTTGCATATGAAAGTCTCAATTTACAAGATTTTCTCAATTTAATGAACACTTTTTTATACTAAATTTAGGATCATGATTAAAATAAGACTCCACATTCTCTCATCTTAATGAATATGGCCTTGTTGCCATTTTGTGAGTGTGTGAGCATGAGCTTGTCAATTTGCGAGGCTATGAGTATATAATTTTTTAGAAATTTCATCTAAAAATTCTAGTCAAAATTTATTGTTTTTGGTAAATTTTAGTACATATTGCCATGGACCTATTATCGTGGACCTATTATGTGATCTCTTGAACAACCTTGATGTGCTACTTATTGGGCTTTGCTAGATTTGAAGAAAACAAAATTGGTGATTAATTAGGATTTGTTTGAAATCAATACAAGTTCCTTCCTAGAGAATTTAATTTTTATGGTCACTCCCCTCTTGTTGCTCAGTACCTCTCAGCATTAAAAAGATCCCCCTAGCCACAGGATTTTTTTTTAAAATTAAACAAAAAAAAAAATCCTGTAGCTAGGGGGATCTTTTTAATGTTGAGAGGTACCTAGCAACAAGATGAAAGTGATTATATCTCAAGGGATGAACCTTAGTTGATTTCAAACGAATCCAAATTAATAACCAATTTTTTTTTTTTCTTAAAATCTAGAAAAGTTCAATAAGTAGTACATCAAGGTGGCGAGTACTTGATCTTTGTCTTAGCACTAAGAGGTTCCAAGCAACAAGAGGGGAGTAAATAACCAAAGGACCATCTGATCAAAGATATAAGAATTGGACCCTAGGAGATTCTAGAAGAAGACAATGATCAACCAATCAACAATTTGGTGTAACTAAGTTCATTCCTTCCAATAATAATCGTTATTAACCAAATATTTTCTTCTAAAATCTTAACAAGTTCAATTACCAAGACATCAAGACAAAAGTGTAAGTATCCCCCATCGGATTTGAGAAGATCTACACTACTATAAAGTAGTGATCAACAAATATGAAATTTCGTGTGATTAAGCTCTTTCCACATGTAAAGAATTCCAATTGACAGTACCTTCCCATTGACCCTTAGAAGATTCATGATGATGTAAGACAATGATCATCCAAAATAAAATTCACTATGCCAAAGATCATTAGTTATAAAAATAGTTCTTATCAACAATTTTTTTTCTAAAATCTAAATAAGAAAAAATTATTGGTACCCTCCCATCAACCCCAAGAAGACCCATGATGTTATAGGACAGTGATCAATTAATATTCTATACAAATTTATTTCCATCTCCATTCATCTTTCACATCAAATGAGTTCATCATTTTCATAATGTATACTTCTAATATTTTAGATAACACTAAAAATTATAATTTTCATCTGAATTTTGCATAATATCTATATTCTACATAAAATCTATGATAATAGGTATAAGATATCCATGGTAATAGGTCTGTAGTAATACATACTCAAATTTCCTATAAATAGTAAATTTGGACCAAAAGTTTTCAATGGAATCTATTTTTAAAAATATGATTAAGTTTTCTAGTGCTTCTTGAAATTTCTAAGCTCAACGCTCACATAATCCCTACTCAATGCTCATAGGCTCATGCTCACAAGCTCACAAAATAGTACCTCTAGTGCACAATATAGTTAGAACTAGTGTAGTACTGAGCCTAGGTTTAGCGTACAAGTTTTTTAGGATTTATTGCTATAGAAGTGGAGGAGAAAAAGGAAGAAGGGCAAACAACATCAACATCGTCTAATTTTTAACTTTGGGTGGCTATGTGGCATATGTTTCTAGTGGACTTGTTCTTTGTTGCTATTAAAGTAGAAAGGGAGTTTCTTGCCAAGCAAGAGAACTCTCTCTCTTTCCTTCTTTCTTGTTTTTGAAGCTCATTCAACTACTCTATTCCATGTGCAAATGGAACTTCTATGTGTAATAAGACTTGGAAATTCCAAGGTAGAGGATATATAATCTTTCCATAATTAGTAAGCCTTTTAACCAATCAATTTTGAAGAAGGCTTATGCTGGGAGATTGCTCACATTGGTTACTTAAAGAGCAAAACTCTCTTTCAATCAAAATTTATCTATCAATGTATCAATTTCTTGTGCATTCATTCAAAGTTCAAGATCATTCATGAAGTGGTAGTAAACAATCCCATTTCCATTCAAATGATCATCAATGTATAGCTAAGTCATGCTTTCATAGCTTTGCTAATTGAAGGCCAACCACAGAGATAAGTGACTCTTTGAATAGATCACCTTGAATAGTTAATGAAACTACTTCACATACACGCACTTACCATGAAGAGTGCTTTGGAGGTACAAAAAATGCTACTTATTGTTTAGCTAAAGCTTATAGTACAAAAGTTAGTGTCTTGTTTTCAAGAGCTTCTTCAATAGAACTCGCTTGGTATTTTGTTCTCTAATTCTTGATTGTTGGCTTTGACTAGCATTGTTTTTGCTACAAAATAAGATGAAATTTAATCTTTGTATGTTGTGGACAATTTAGTTTTTTTGAAAGCTTTGTTGAAAAAGTTCAACAAATCTTCTTGCACAAATATGTCTTGATTGTACTTGTTGTATGCACATAGGAGCGTAAATATCCTTACAACACCAAAACGTTATAAAATGACTCAAAATATCGTCCCAAGGGATTCTAGTATGTTGCTATAAGCCGAGATTATCCGTATTATTGACTTAATCAATTCCTCCACTTCTTTTCTCTCTTCTAGATCTCTATCTTTTTGGAATCCAATCCGGATCCACTCCTTTCTAGAATCCGGTTCTGTCTTCTCTTAGACACATGGGTTTTCTATTGCTCTATTTTACCCTCTAAGGGTCCACCTTTGATCTTGTAGAGGGGTAGGGACTCACTACTTGTTTTCCTCACACTCTCTTCTTTCTCTAACTACACAAAACTCCCATAGCCATGTATTGTAGTAGATTAGGCATGGAAGTACTGTCGTACACGTAGCATGTGGTAAATACCATTTACAACACCCAAACGTGTAAACTAACTCGAAATATCATCCCAGGGGATTCTAGTATGTTGCTGTAAGCCTAGGTTATCCGTTCTACCAACTTAAGCTCCCTCTTTCTGAAATCCAATTCGGATTCACTCTTTTTTCGGATTCCGGATCTGTCACTTCACTCACAAATACTGGTTTTTGGTACCTTTGTTTTACCCTCAGAGGGTCCTCCTGTGATTGTATAGAAGGGTAGGGACTCACCACTCGTATTCTTCACACTCTCTTCTCTCTCAAAACTACACAACACACACTTTAGACCAAATGTTGCACTAGATCGACCGGAAACACTCTCACAACTTTTCGGATGGCCAATCCGGAAGGCAAGTCACTCAAAGCTGTAACAAGTCTTCTCCACTACAACGACAGACCAACAGCAACCGGAACTAAGATAGGGATTGTAAGTTGTGCACTAGACTGATCCTAGGGTTTGGCTGACCTTCCGGTAAGTGATATCGGGTTTCTTCCACTAGCGGTTGCTTATCTTCGCACGGAACCCTCCTTGGCATTCCGGATTTGCACTTACACCACTCCTAATTGGATTCCCGTTCCAGGAGTTTAAAGACACGTGCTCAAGACCAAAATCACTAGTCTAGACTACATCACAAATGTTCCTCGCAACTCAGCTCCGAGTTCCCTCAAATCCGGATTCCTCCTTTCCTCCTCCTTTCTTACACTTACACACACTCACAAGACAACACCGGAAAGCTGGATATACAACAAATCAATTCTTGAAGGTCCACTTAGTAGCTCAGATTAAAAGAAAGGATGACAAGATAAAAACTATAATGCTAGGATGGAATGAAAGGCAACAACCTGCCTCTCATTTAAAAACTCAAAACAACCAAAGCCAAAAAGGCAAAAAGGACACCCGGAAATCCAGGTGACCACTCACAAACTCCCCAAGAAATCCAGAAAAGTGAGATCCTATAAATCCGAAACTCAGTCCCACACTTGGAAATCCGGATTCGGTTCAAAATCCTATCTGCTGAAAGAAAGGTCCTATCTACTTCCCCTTCCGCGCTTTCTTCTGGCTACTCCCACCTTGACTCGCTGGTGTTCTCATAGACAATCTTGGAGTTGCCTTCGCAATTGCCTTGATTGGTGTCATCCGCAATGTCGCCCGGGTCTGTATCTTCTGGATTTCCGAAGGAGAGTAGTTTGCTTCTTCCTCGTCCTCGTCCTCTGATCCGGTTCGGTACTCTTCCTCTTCAGATTTCTCAATCTGAGTTATCTCCCTCTCATTCTCCTCTCCTAGAGATGTCTCATCCAACACAATGGGCTTGATCTCCTTCCATGGTTGCTGCTCTTCCAGCATATGCTCAAATTCCTCCGGATGGGTCCGGGTCGGATTCATTAGTCCCCCAATCTGCTCCGTCAGTTCACCTTGGGTCTAGGTGCGAGGTGTCGGAAGCTGCTCCTTCTCCGGAAGATGAAACACCGGAATTGGCGGAGAAACCGTAATCCCCGGTGGTGCCAACTCCCGTGTTGTATCCGACTACTTGCTTGGCTCGGGCGCTGTCTTCACGCTCCCTCGGATTGTCTTCTCCAATTGCTTGGAGAACGATTTCGTCAAGTATCGGAGAGTTTCTTATGGGGCTTCCGGTTTCGACGGCAATGGCATCGAGGTTGTTAGCTTGACGGGAGTCTTCGTGTCAAAATGGATCTCCGGAAAGTTGGAGAAGTCCATTACCCAGTCGGGGTCGATTCGCCCAAGCAGTTGACTCATCTCCTTTAGTGTAATCTCCATCTACGAGGAGAAGTCCACCAATATCTGAATCACCTTGGATTCGGTGAGGTGCCCTTCCTCGATCAATCGGCTCTAGGTTAGAGCTGCCTTCATCACTAGGTTGGCCGGCTTGTCCACCAACCCGGATAGGTTCTTCAACAACTATAGGGCTTCCTTCTCTCTCTGTTTTGCTGTAGCCATCTCCCCTTGAGCCCAATTCAATCTTGCCTAAAGATCCGCTTTCTCCTTCTCTAAGGCTTCAATCTGCTTGTCTTTCCGCTCGAGGACATCCGGATTCAGAAGTTTCTTCAAGACGTTGAAGATGTCTTTCGGATTTGTCTTCAGCTCCCAGCTAATCCTCCTTAGCAGATCCGCCAGGTTCTCATGGTACTCTTGCGCTTGGAGTACCTAGTTGAACTCGGTCTTAAAGAATCCGGACATGCTTCCTTCTTCCTCCTCCGATATCTTCTGCTGAGCTGGAAGCTTCCCCCACGATGTCGGATCCGTCGATTTCCGTCGCCTCCACTCCAACAGTTGCTCGTCCTCTTTTGGATCCTCCTCCTCTTCTACTGGCGGCTGCTCTGCTGTCACTTCTTCCGTGAGGCCATATTGGAGGATGGTGGCTCCGGTGTTGTACTCCACCATTTCCGCATCGCTGAGAAGCTCTGCGTGGTGGTATAGATGGAAAAGATACAGCCCTATGGGACTGGTCTTTCCTTTTCCTACGTTGGCAGCAAGCTTGGATACTATTGATCCAATAACCTTGCCCCAAGTGACTGGTCTACCCTCAAAAGCACCAAAGATGGTGTTTGCTATCATAATCGTAACTTGGGTAGGCTTTTCCGGATATAGGATAGGGATCAGGAACTCTAGGACATGCCTCTGCCGTGCATCCAGGTAGTCACCAATCGCATACCCTTCCTGGGAATGGGCAGCATTCCTAAACTTCCCAATCGTAAACTTATCTGTCCGGGAAGCTAAACTGGATCCCTTTTTAGGGAATCCGTAAACCTTAGCCCACACTTCATCAGTCAAGGTTGCAGGCCTTCCTCTCACCGTCAACTTGTACTGGTTGGAAGCTCCTACTATCAGTTCCTGAATCATCCGGTCGTTCTTTACGGTCCATGGCTATAAGAACAGACCGACACACCCTATCTCACTAAGGTCGTCCTCTAGTTGTGATCTCTCTCTCAGCCTTTCCGGAATGGTTGGACAAACCATGCGGCCAGTGACCAAAGTTTTCTGGATATCTCCCTCTACCATCTTAAACCACTCTAAAATCTAAGCACACTATAACTTCTCACCCGAGCACTAACTCACCACTCTTTCACTCAACTATGTGCGCACAAAACAGTTGTGGAGAAAGAGGAAGAAGAAATGAGAGTGGCGGGATTAAGTACCTATCAAAATACCGACCGTTCGTAAAGCGGACCGTTTACCTATAACGGGTCCCTATTTTATAGACCGGAAGTCTAGTCTGTAGGCTGTCGCTATCCGGGTTTCCGGAATCTGGATCCAGCCTGGACCCCGTTACAGATTACTTGGAGTATCCTCTTAGTCTAAATGAGTTGTTTAGGCTAAGAGTGTTCTAATCCTTTCTGTCTATTAGAAATTTTGAAAAATTCTATATAGTTATACATTCTTAAATACTAACATGGTGACTTTTAAGATTACGGCTCGCGACAAGTACCCTCACAACTTCTTGGATGGCCAATCCGGAAGGCAAGTCACTTATAGCCATATCTAGTCTTTTCCACTACAACGACAAATCAACAATAATTGGAATAGATGGGGGATTGTTAGTCATTTACTAGACTAAACCTAGGGTTTGGTAGACCTTCCGGAGAGTAGGATGGGGATTTTCTGCTCGTGATTGCTTATTTCTACACAAAACCCTTCCTAGTAGTTTGGACTCGCACCCACACCACTCCTTACCAAATTTCCGTTCCAGTGTTTTAAAGGCACCGCATACAAGATTGTATTCACAAGCCTAAATTACGTCACAAATGTTCCTTCCCAATCAAATTTGATCACCTAAGATCCAGATTCCTCCTTTCCTTCTTATACTTCAATGCTCTCACAAGCAAAAACAACAAAGTTGGATATACAACAAATCAATTCTTGAATATCCACATGGTGGCTCAAATTAAAGAAAGGATAACAAAATACCAACTACAAGTGCTAGGATGGAATGAAAAGGCAGCAGACCTACCCACCCCTTAAAACTTAAAAACCCAAAGGCAAAAAGTCACCCGCAAATCCGGGCAACCAACCATTGACCTCTCAAGAAATCCAAAAAGTCAGATCCTAAAAATCCGAAACCCGGGCCCACACTTGGAAACCCGATTCAGATCTAAAAATCAAAATCCTAACAAATTGAAACCTAGCTAGTTGACCTTCCTCGCCTTCTTCTGACTACTCTCGCCTTGACTTGTTGGAGCTCGGACAAGTGCCCACATTGGAGTCGTCTTAACCGCTGCTCGAGTCTGAACTTTTTGGATTATTGGAGGCAAATCTTCTTCTTCCTCCTTGTCCTCCGTTTCCGATAGGTACTCTTCTTTAACACACTTTCAAATGAGCTGGACCTCCTCTTCTATTTCCTCCTCTGCTGGAGAGGTCTCATCCAACACAATGGTTGTCCTCTCCTTCTGAGGTTGGGACTGCTGCATGTGTTTGAAACTTTTTGAATGGGTCCGAGCTAGATTCGTCATGCTTCCCATTTGGTCAATCAAATCACTCCGAAATGGAAATCCAGGTGTTTAGAACACGTCCTTCACGGTGAGATGAGTGGTTGGCGAGGTGGAAACTTCTAGTGGCACTAACTCCCTTGATATGCTTAGCTACCTGGCCAACTTTGGTATTGTCTTCACGCTCCCCCGGATGGTTTCCTATAATTGACTTGAGAAGGGCTCTGTAGATTGGTGAAGGGCCTCCATGAGTCCCTCAAGTCGTGGCTATGGTGGGAGTACTAGAGTCTGCTCAACCAGAGTTCTTATAACGAAGGGAAGTTCCAGAAATTGTGTGAAGTCCATGACTCGATCGAGATCTATGCACCCTAAGAGTTGTTACATCTCCTTCAAAATGGATTCCATCTAGGCTGAGAAATCAACCAGAATCCTTACTACTGTTGATCCGATTAGATGCCCCTCTTTGATTAACCGGTCCTAGATGAAGGATGCTTTGATGATGAGTTTTGATGGTCTATCCACCAAGCTAGACTAATTCTTGATGAGCTATAGGGCTTCCTTCTTCCTTTGTTTTGATGCGGCTAGCTCTCCATCTACCCAATTCACCCGGGATTGGAGGTTATCCTGCTCCTTTTCCAAGTCCCGGATCTGCTCTTTTTTCTATCTTAGCTCATCCAAATTCAACAATCACTTTAGTTTGTCTAAGACATCTTCCAACTCGACCTTAAGCTCTTTGCTGATTGCCCTTAAGAGTTCCACCAAGTTGTTGTGGTATTCCTAGGCCTGTAGTACCCAATCAATTCCAGTCTTGTAGAAAGCCGAAATGCTTCCGATCGTCTTCTCCGAAATAGGGAGCTTTCCCCTTGAGGTTGGGTCAGTGGACTTCCTCCTTCTTTCTTGACGGTCAACAAGTACCTCCTCCTCTTTTGATTCTTCTTCCATTTCCTTGATTTCAAGCTACTCCGCTTCCACTTCTTTTGTGAGGCCATACTGTAAGTAAGTGAATCTGATATTGTATTCTATCATCTCTGCACTACTTAGGAGTTCTGCTTGGTGGTAGAGATGGAACAGGTAAGGACTGATGGGACTAAGCTTGGTCTTTCCCACATGATCCATGAGTTTAGATACTACGCCCACTATAACTTTCCCCCAATGTACTAGTCTACTTTCCATTGCCCCAAAGATGGTGTTGGCCACCGTGATCGTAACCCGGGTAGGCTTTTCCAGATACAAGATTGGAATGAGAAATTTTAACACCTGTCTATGACTATTGTCCTTACAGTCACTAATAGCATATCCCTCCTTTGCGTGGGCCAAATTTCTAAACTTCCCAACCGTAAACTTATTTGTCCGAGAGGCAAATCTGGACCCTTTCTTCTAAAAATCGTAGACATCCGCCCAAATATTTTCCGTCCAAGTTACGGGTCGACCCCTTACCATCAACTTGAACTAATTCAAAGCTCCTACAATGAGCTCCTAAATCATTTCCTCATTTTTGAGGGTTCAAGGCCTATGTATTAATCCGACACACCCTATGCACATCAAATCCTCCTATAATTGTTTCCGATTGTCCGAATCATTGGGGATGGCGAGACACACCATCTGGGCAGTAACGGTAGGCTTCCGGATACTTCCCTCTACCATCAAAACCCGTCCCTAAGTACAGATCCATTGTGGACAACATGGTCCTTACTTCTCTCTTTCTGAAATAATCGCTATCTCACCACTCTTTCATTCAACTACCCAAGCACAAACATTTGTGGAAGAAAGAGGGAGGAGAAATAGAGGTGGTGGGGTTTAAGTACCCATCAACCTACCAAACATTCCCAGTGATAGACTATTTGTCGTAACGGTTCCCTAGATTTTTAGACCAAAACTCTAGGATATAGGCTATATCTATCCGAGTTTTCGGATTCCAGCTTTGTCCTGGATCTAGTTACAGAACACCTAGATCATCTTTTCAGCCTAAGTGTAATGCTTAAGCTAAACGGGTTCTAATTTCATTTTTTTAATCAAAAATTTCAAAAATTCAATACTATAATAGTTCTATTTTGTATTAACTCAATCCGTTCTAAGTTTCCATCTTGCAACAGTACTTGTTGAATATTGTACTTCAAAATGATTCAGATTGTTGGCCTTCTAGTTATCTTGACTTTGTCTCTTACTTCCCAACCCATTGAATACAAAGTAGGATGAATGTGAATTAAGGTTATTAAAAGGCATGATTTTGAATTGATATTCTTATCATTTATTGTAGTCATTTTTGTGGTTTGTCCGTTATCCTCGTATAACTAATCACCATCATTCTAGATTGATGATTTATGCAAAACTACAAGGATTTATGGGTTTTGTCAGTTTTTTAATATCTTTTGTCTCATGCTTCATCTTCTATTATTCCTACAAGCCTATGAATTGTCAATGTTGATTGAATTTGATGTATTATGGACAAACTCTAGGTCTTCAAGTTCTATAGTCTTTCATAGGTACATTTCTTCAATATTTACTATTGGCTAATGTTTAGGTATATGCTAGTCATTGAGTGCAAGCTACCTAAATACTAAGATTTTTTAAAATACAATTGTGGCAGGTGCTAGAAATGTTCAGTAGAGGAAGTGAATTTTGCAATATTATTTTGTTTGTGGCAGAATTGCAACCTACTTGTCTATGCAGAAGTAAAGACATGTGCATATGTTTGTATTGCAAACTTGGAGTTTGACACTATGGCAATAATGTGGTGTTACTAAGAGCACTTCTTACGAAGACCTCTTTTCTGGTATCCAACCATCTACAAGTATGTACTCAACATTTCTTCATTTATTGTACTATATTTATCATGAGTATTTATTAATTTATTGTATATTTAAAGGCCAACATTATCCATACTTTATGGAGATTTGTACAAAACTCTTTCACACTTTTTCTGTGTGTGCTTTGCAAAAGTATTGCCTTGGTCATTGTGTGCTTTTCATGCATTGAAAGACGGAGTTGTTCTCCAAGCAAGAGCATGTTCGCATTTTAAGTGGTAACCTAATTTTCCTTGTAATTGAAGGCAACCATGAAGTACAAAAAGTTTTGGAGGTCCTTTTTCCTAAGGTTGGTTTTTCTTCTTTCAAGGATCCATGTAGATTATTAATGCTTGTGAGCATATTGTTATATTTCTTTTTGCATACAAACACCCCCAACTGCCTTTAACATGTTTGACAATGTTTTACTAAAGATGAAGTCTTACTCAAGTTGTCTCTTGATATAGCTTGTGGTCCTACTATTGATTCTATCTTTGTTCATGGGGTCATGTTACTATATGCCAATAAGGTGGCTAAAGTGAAATTGGCAGGCAAGGTAAGTAACATATGATACCGAAATGCATTTGTTAATTTGGCCTATGTGCTCTCACTTATGATTTGATTGAAGTTTGGTGATCAATTGGAGTTGTCCTAAGTAGTTTGTGCTTGACCATTCTTCTTTTCCCTACAATTGAGCAAGCATTCTTCATTCTCATAGTGCCTACAAGCCAAGGCAAGATGAAATCTTTTTGTATGGATAGATACTTTGGAAGTATTGCAAAGTCAAAATCTTCAAACACTTATTTTAGTATGGAATGATCTTAAGCATTTGGAACTCAAAATTGTTAGTATATTTGTTAGATCTTACTTAGTTACTCCTCGAAGCTTGTGAAGTATGTAGTCATTATTTAAATTTCATGATCATTGTTTGAACTACTAGATGTTTGCAAGCGTGATAACTCTTCTACTTTGTAGGACATGAAGTTTATACTGCCAACTCAAATTCGATTTAGTAACGCTCATTCCATATGTTTTTGCATTTTTTGAACTTGTATTGTGTAGGTTCTTCAAGATGAGATAGATGGATATTATGAGGCATTGACAAAGGGTCACCACCTCTTTTATAATACTTTAGATTTGCAACTCATTTATTCTCCTATTAGTGAGGGGGAAAGCTTTGTGGTTGGTAGCATTCACTTGTAACTTCTTGTGGACCATCCTCTTCCTAATTCAACTAACAACACTTTTTAGATGGTATGTGTAATTTTGAGAATTGAATGCTTAGGAATGAATGTCTTACTGAGTAACTCATCTTCAACAATAGTGAGTGTAGGAGAAAGAATCAGGTCTCTAATGACTTTAGTATTTCTTTCTTCTTTACAAAAAGTTGTAATGGTTTGAATGGTGATATTTTAACAAACTAACTGGAATATAATGTGATAGATTTTGTTGGAGATCACAGAGGAGGAGAAGAAGCATATTTTGCAATTGGACAAGGACAAATTCTGGTAATAATTCCTTGCCTGCTTATTTTATAAATAGAGTTCACTATGGGATTATTGTGTAGGGTTTGTTGCAATGCCCATCAAAACATACATTGGGAGGGAGAAGTTTATTACATCCCAAATGGATGCCAAAATAAAGGCTACCTTCCTAAACATATAAACTATGATCAACATCATCATTGTTTTGAAATCTTGTTTTATAAAGTAACCTAATGAATTTGGTGTTGGATAATTATACTAACAATGCAACTATTGTTTTTGTGCTGAGACAATGTAGTAAATTTAGAAGGTTGCATGTAGCAAATACTTTTTCTTTGGCCAAAACTGAAGATTGATCAAAAACATTTTATATGTAGTTCTATTCATTGCTAGAGTGATAGAAATAATAATGTATACACTTGACTATTGTTTGTAGTGTATTGTAGAGTGTCTATAAATGTCACATGCATTCCACTTTACTTGTAGGCTTATAAGTTTCAAAATCATGCATGTAAATTAGTCTTCACGTGCTTGAATTCATTATAGACTTCATGCACTTGCATTCAACTTCACACAATTGCACTTGAATTCACATGCTTGCAATTGCATTGGACTTCATGAACTCGCACTCGACTTCATGTACTCATACTCGACTTCACACAACTGCTCTCAACTTACAAGCACTCGCATATAATTTTAAGCACTCACAATCAACTTCATGCATTCTTAGTTGCAATGGAATATATTGAATTGGCACATGTAGTTGACTAGCTTCACATGTTTGCACTTACACTCATGCAATTGATTTTGTGTTCTTGTAATTAGGTGCAAGTAAGAGCATTTGACTTCATACACTTAATTGTGCTAGAATTTACACACTAACACTAACAATGGAATTTATATACTTGCACTAAACTTTACGCAATCACAGTAGATTTGCACTTGCATTCAAATTTGCATGGTTGTAGTTGGCTTCAAGTATTTGTACTTGACTTCACAATAAACTACAATAGGGTTCACGCAATTTCAATGAACTTCAAGCAATTGCATTGTACTTCTTGTAATCACACTTGATTATGCACGATTACAATAGCTAGACTTTAACTCGATGCCACTTGATTCTAAATGTATGCAATCTACATGGTTGTTTGCCTAAAAAACTCAACAAAATGACATCAAACACATTTAGTAGACCCCCTTGTCCATCTGATAAAGTCAACTTGAAGGTTGACTTTCAAATAAAGCACTTTCTATTTCCAATCATGACATATTATAGTTTCATTTTATTGAAGTGTCTAAATTTAATAAACTTTTATTACATTCTAAATTTTGGATCATAACTAAAGTAAGATTTTAAGTTGTCTTTGCAATTAGAAGAAGGCCTTATTAGTCAAAATTGTCACGTATACATGACACTTGTCATATATAACATATGGCATTAGACAAACAACACGAAACCAGGACCCAAAAATGCATTCAATAGAACAACCTTCACAATCCAATATACACTCATACTAGCACCCAATCAACTTCACGCAACTTTTTGTACTCAATTTTCCACACTTGCAATCACTAATATCTTGCATGAGTCGATAATGGACTACATAAAATTATACTTGATTACCAACCTTGCACTTGTTTTCAAATAGTTGCATTTTGTGCACTCATATTCAACCTCAAGTGAGTGAATGCTATATAATTATGGTTGTGATATCATTTTGCACAATGTTTCCAAGATCAGTAATGGCACTTATAAATTAAAATAACTCCAAAATTTTGAAATTCTGCATTTAGTTGACTAAGAATAGGAAAATCCAAAAGCTACAAAGCAATTTCCAAAAAATTTACATTGGATTCAAGTGACACAAACTAGTGGTCAAAAAAACCATATTAGCAAATCGAAAGTGGGTTTTTCTTACCAAGCTTTGTTATAGTGAATGCCTTGATGAGCATCAAACCCTTTATCAATGTAATACACATTTTTGAGTTGGGTTTGCCTCATGCTATTTGATATTTGTTGTTGGGAAGACATTGTCAGATGATAAGGTTTGGTACTTCATTTTCTTCTATGATCCTCTTCTCCATAATTATCACCATGGTTGTTCCGGCGGACAGTTCGACAACTCGACAAACACGACGTCCAACACGTCAAGTAGACCCTCTTGTCCGTTTAATAGAGTCAAACTTACCTTTGACTTTTAAAAAAAATTTTACCCTGCCCGTGAGGCCACCTGGATGCCATGTGGCAGACACGTGTCTTCCACGTAGCATCCTAAAGGGGCGCATGCGGGTGTGGGCGACCTCGGATTTGGGCGACCACGGGTAGGGCGACTTCGGGTTCAGGCTGGTGGGCAATCGCGGGTGTCGAGTACGTGGCAAGCTGCGAAGCAAAGACACGAAGTGAGAACCCAAAGAGAAGTAACGCCCTACAATTACCCGCGGTCGCCCCCAAAGACCCGCAGTCACCTCCCAAGGGACCCGCACGCGCCCCCAAAGACCCATAGTCGCCTCCCAAGGCACCCGCACGCGCCCCAAAGACTTGCAGTTGCCCCCCAAAAGACCTGCACGCGCCCCTGTAACTACAGTCGCCCCCCAAAAGACCCGCACGCGCCCTTGTACCTGAGGTCGCCCCTCCCAGGACCCGCACGCGCCCCTGGACCCGCAGTCGCCTCCTCGAACCCGAATGCGCCCTACTAGACCCGTAGTCGCTCCCCGAGATCTGTGCGCGCCCCCTGGAGACCGCGGGTTCAACCGGTGGTCGCCCACCCGCACGCGCCCCATGACCAACTCTCACCCGCGCTCGCCCCATCTATTTATCCACTCGCCCAAGACCTTTTGGGCACCTTTCATTGAGGCTTCTTGTCTTGTATCCTTTAGTGGCTACATGCGTGAACCTTGACTATTTACTATTTATTACATTCATCCACCCTTCTTACCTTAGTAGTTGTGGACCACCTAAACTCCCAAAAGAGTTTTTTGAGCCTTGGACATGACAATCATTGATGGCCACTGGAGTTAACAATGCCAGGGCATTGCCTATCTCCGTAGCTGCACAGACCGCCGGGGCATTACGGAAGGCTGCCAAAGACAAACATCGCAAGCGTAGGGGCACTATTCATCGGAAGCAATTGCACGTGCTCAATAGTGAAGCCCACCTTGCTTTTAAGGGTTGGAATGAAGAACCAGAGCCTTGGACAATACAGACCTGTGAAGACTACATCGAGTGGTGCCACATCGGCAAGTTCTTTCCTTTATGGCGTCATCATTATAATCGGCACACCAATAAGGCCAACTTGAAGTACTGTGAGAATCCAGCATTCCTTCAAAGATGCATTGAATTGTGGCAAGTCCTCTACAAAACCGCCTTTGTAGATAGGAACGAGGTCCCCCTCTTCCTTGCTAGAGGAGCATATGTTGAGGTCGCTCTAAACAAGGAGGTTGATTGGAGCATAATCAAGGGAAGTACGTATGTCACTCGTCCAGAGAGTGGTTTCATCCCAAAAGGAGTTTTAGCTTTTCCTGAGGGGGGACTCGGTCCTATTCGAAGTGCATACAAAACGCAAACCCCTGCCACTGAGGTTGACACTGAGGAGTCTGAAGAAGATGATGACTCTGATGGTACGCGTGTCCATAGGGTCATACGAATTGTGGAGCAATCTGTTTGCCCCAATGAGGTTCAAAATGAAGTTGTAGAAGGACCCGCGACATCCACGAGACAACGACCACGGCAACCATCTAGAATACGGCGTTCAACAACACGAGTGGGACCCGCATCGATTCCAACTATAGTTCCTAACCCATCACTGCCAACACAGCGCACAAATGACGTCTTCGACTTTGGGCCCGATGAGGACACGACTATGGAAGAAACTAACCGTGTTCCCATTTCTCCATCAACAATGGGCTCAAGCCATGACATTATGACTTTGGCAAAAGCTCTGGACCTCCTCAAGACCAAAGATGTTGAAATTTCTTCACTACAGAATGAAAAGAGGAAATTGCGATGTGAGTGTGAACAAAAAAGTACACTCATCTCTCAACAAACTACAGAACTGCAACGCCTCCGTGAGAAAGACCCTGACACTTTCACTTTGTCGGATATGGATGACGCCTTTGTTGAGCAGAACCTCTAAAATGTGGACAAGGTTGTGGGGGACCTTACCAACCATATCCTTCAGCGTTCTCCTCTTGCCAAGCGTACTAGACACTCCCCCATCATTCCAAATACACTTCCTACTATTGTCACAAGATATACTACCAATGACACAATTGACCTCAATGGGACCCAAGACTCTCTTTCGTTTCCTGTGGTTCCATCAATTATTCAATTGGAGAAAGACCATGGACTTCAAGAAGAAAATAAGATGCTTCGAAGAAAGTTGGCTGAGTTGACTACCACATACTACCATTGGAAGGTCGCCTGCATTCTCTCCGTGGATAGATCCCAACAAGTTGCGAAGGAGCTAGAGAAAGTTTCTAGAAACTTTGTTGCAAATGCTCCTAAACGTGAGAATGGACTAACGTCATGGGCATTGTTGGAGGACATGTTTCCCAATAACATGTGCATGGTGGAATTGCCACAAAAGGAGGTCATAGATTGGAGCAAAAATGGTTGGGACCACCAAAACCAAATGTCTAGCCACATAGAAGAGAAGAAACAAATGCTACTGTGGCCCAAGCCTGCACCTTTTGTTTTGGACCATACCAAATGCCCCATATGTCTTGAACAATTTGGCCCCGAAGGGGGTTGGGCACTAGGATCTTGTGCGCATGTATACCACCCCCAATGTCTCATCACACAATGCTTGATTAGACAACGTTGTGTGATTTGTTCAACACCATTCCATGATCGCCTATATACCATGTTCAACTTGACGACCTATATGCCTCCTTCTTGGGAATACACATGTGATACTACGGCTGACACAACCTTGTGGGGCCGAGATTTGGTTTGGAGTTGGCGAGAAGGACAACATGATCAAGAAAAAGGACCTGCTAGCTCGCAATTGAATTGGGAAACAGACCCAGACGAAATTGCCAAAGTTGCACCAAGGCTCATGGGAAAGGGGCCACAAAACGAAGGGAGGAGGGCATTCTTCTTCCAATGCCTTGGTGGATATTGGGACAAGACCTCCTCAACCTTCAAGTGGGGTTCTCATCCACAACGACACCGTTGGAATTTAGAAGGAGAAAGGGTGGCTAATCAAGATGATAGTGCCTCCCTAGAAGACTTGACTAGTATGGCTTACCTGGACTCTACGTACAGACCATATTACCAAAGTCAAGCACTTGACTACTTGTTGGAAGCACATTCTCCGCAAACAACAAGGACCCTCCAAGCTCTACAGGACTCCAACGTGTTGCAATCAATTTTGAAGGCAGACGGACCAGCTTCACGAACCCATGCAAAGCGAAAGCTAGGGGTTGGGGAAGCATCGACCTACGAAGAAGGTGAAGGAAGTGGCTCTCAAAACAACCCAAATGTAATTGACTAGACATTCGTAGGAATCATGCAATTTAGCCTTACCTCCCATCATAATAGATGACAAGTAAGGGTTAGGTTTTAGTTACACTATGTTTCTAGTTGTTTTGGCAAGTACGATGGAGTGGTTTAGGGTTTGCTTCTTTCATTCCACTTCTACGACTTCCTAGCATACCTATGTACGGCAATTCCATATGGCATTGATTTTTATTTAATACTACCTTTTTTTCCTCTCTACCAAAGCACCAATTTCTGAAATCATGTCGAGAATGATCTTTTCGAGTTCTTCCAAAAATAGTTTGTATGAATCAAATCAACAAAGCTCCTAAAGTTTAACTTTTCAAATTAATTTCACTTGCATTGAGAAGAAAACTAGGTCACTACTCACTAGAGTGGAGCATCATTGTCCAATTGGATATTTCCTTTCATATTCTTTAAAATCGTGAGGTTCTAATTATACAAAGCTTTTCCTCTAAGCTTTCAAGATACTTGGCCAAAGAAGGAATAAAAGGGGTTCAAATACAACATGCCCCTTTTCGTGGATGTTGACTTGTTGACTTCACATTACCATACCTTCAAATGGTTCACCCTGTCCTTGGAGGTCAAAATTCAAATTCATAAAAAACATTAGTAGGCTAACTTACATATAAAACCTACCTAATTCCTCAATATCCATTGTAATTTTCTTCAAATTACGCTAAAGCTAGAATTCTAAAAAATCCTATATACAAGGAGGAACAATGCAGCAAATCACCTGAGACAAATAAGCTCAATAAATTTCCTCGATTAATATGGTATTTGGGGCATAATTGGTTTTTCGTTCTCCACTATTCATATGAAAATCATCAATACAAGTTGTACTGTAGATTTCATGACGACATTCTCACAAAATAGTGAAAATACTATGTCAACTTTTACAGTCAAGAATCAAGAACTTCCCATCAATCCCATGTTCCTATTTGATTGTAATTATGTGCAAGAATCCCATTCCATTCATCATACCATCACCTTCTCCCAAAACATGAGAGAGACATATTCATCCATATAGAAAAGTTGTAAGATCCCAAAATGGTGTGGCATTTTCTCCCTTCCATGCACACCACTAGTGTGCCCACACCAATTTAACTATTCTAGTACACACATTGCTTCAAGACACCATATACATTGTTTTATCTGAAAACATTGCATTTCTTTAGAACACCAGGATAGGCAAAATACAAAATAATCATGATGAAAGTATTTATCCTCATTGTATTCCTAGGTATTTTATTTTGTGTTGAGGTAGTCCTTCAAAATGGGCTCCGGACCCATTTGTTGTAATTCTGCATCAGACTTCCCTATGCTAGCTCTATTCCACTCATACCAATCCGAAAAAAACCCGACTTTCTGCCCTCAAACCTTCCAACTTCGATACCATCAATGGTAATCTTTGCTCATGGAACTTCACCAACTTCTCAAGCGTTGCTGCTTCTCCAGCAACACTACCATATGTTGAGGAAGAAGCCAAAAGCTCTACTTTTGGAACGTGCTGGACGGCAGCCTCGTAATATTCTTTCTTCTTCTCTATTATTTGAAGTTCTAGGCTTCGCCTTTCATTCTCTGCCTGCTGACGTTTGCGGACAAGGGTTTCGAGTTTTGATTCCCATATCAAATAATGGTCCATTTTATGCACCTTCCCACTCTTCATTTCCTTCAAATAAAAATCGCGATTTCTTTTGAAAGAATGGAAGCCCTTGTCATTCTCTTCGATGACGTTCGTTATGGCCTTCAACCGTTGCTTCAACACCTCTACGAAAGTGGGATTCATTTCTTGCTCCTTCAAAGTTTTCAATTGCTCGTTCTTTGCACGCAATGCTAATTTTGCACTTTCTATTTTGGCAAGCAACATTGCCTCTTCATTTTCTGAATCGCTTCCTCCACCACTCCCGTCACCCTCTCGCAAAACGGGGTCCACTCTCCTAGCCACCCCATCATCCATGCCTTCTTCATCAGTATCTTGTACTATGATGGGCTCTTGAGCTGATTGTCCACTTTGGTCGACTCCCACATCCACAGCCAGCCTAGATTCTTGTATGGCAACCTCCTCCTCATCGCTGTGGAAAGAATGTCCATCGTATTCATGGGTGTGTAGATCAGAGCTAGAAGTCTCTGACCAAACCACGCTTTCATCGCGAACAAATGACTTCCCACGCTTCACCTTGGATAACATCTTCTTTACATCCACAGGTTCATCTGGTGGTAAAATTTTTGCAGTCTCTGGAATGATCGCAATAGGGACCTCCTTCAATGTTGACCAATCCACCTCCTTCTTCAACACATATTCAGCATACACCATTCTCACAAGAAAGAAACAGAAATTGTCCTTTCGGTAAGTTGAGTCCTCCAAATACAAGTGCTTCCACACCTCACAACATCTAAGTATGAAGCCCTCATCCTTGGAGTATGCAAGATTTACTTTGTTTTGCTTCAAATGCTCTTTGTGCTGACACAAGGGAAATAATTTGTTGATGTGGCACCAATCCACGTATTTGCAAACGGTTTTGTAACTCCAAGGCTCAGGTTCATTTCTCCAACCTTTAAATGCCTTAATCTTTGGATGGATCAAAATGGCCACACGCTTCTTGTGAATTTTACCGGACCGTTTCCGACCCTTGTCGCGGATGAGCTTCATCTCTTGTCGTGTAAGGCATTTGATTGTGGCAGGCGTCAATGGTGGGGGCTCATTCTCCATAGTGCTCAATCTATACGATCAATTCTACTCGGATACTATGCCAAATATACCAAGCCTAAAACCGTGGTTGTCCAAACTTAAATCTATTACCTCGTGGTAATTCACATTTACAAATACATCAACATGAGCATTTACAATCACAATCAAGTTTCAAACAATTCGGTGTGATTTACAATCAATGGATGAAAGTGACATGAGGAGACATAGAATATCCTCCTCACAACACCCACCTCCCCTCTCAAGCCTGCAATTAGCCACTTCTAGGTGGATAAAAGACAAGGTGCAAAAGGGAAAGATGGGAGACTGCGGGTTTAGGGTCTGATTTTATACCCACAGTCGCCTCAGGGCGAGCACGGCTCTGGATGGGGCGCGTGCGGGTCCAAGGGGGGGGGGCGCGTGCGGGTCGGGAAGGCGACCGCGGGTCCAGGACCACTGCCAGCGACCGCAGTTGATGGTGACTGCGGGTCTGGGGGCGACTGCGGGTACGGTGGGGTGACAACGGGTCTAGCGCGACCACGGGTGAGGGGAACGCACACTGGGGGCGCATGCGGGTCTGGGCGACCGCGAGTCTGGTGCAACCGCGATTGGGGGCGCGTGCGGGTCTGGGGCGACTGTGGGTTCCAAACCCCCGACCGCAAAGGCACATACCTTCATTGAATAGTGAAATTAGATTGCCTTAACAATTAGATTGACTTACCCCCAAATGAACCATGCAAAGAATTCATATTCAAACCCAAATGCATGCAAGTAGGTGATGTGTCTGTACAATACTCAATATTTTGGGTCCAAACATGCACTTCACATTAAAAATAGTTTATACACTTGCATTGCTTTTCCAAAATGAGATGCTCATAAGGTGGCCAACGTTACTATTCCCACTAGAAAACTATTACATCAAATCCTATGAGAAGACAGAGTCCCGAAAGACGAATTCGGGTGGTTTCATGAACCATGGTTTACCCATGAGGAAGTCCACCACTTGCGCACATGTTGGTCTTTTGTTAACATCAACATCAACTAGTTCACGTAACTTCATGGCAAAATACCTTGATGACTCATGATTTCTAAATAAGTCCTTGTCGTATTCAACCATGTGTTCTATGTTCATGCGTTGGGTCAACTTTCCAATGGAATAAGAGTCGGACTTCACCGAATATTTGTAGGTCGCTTTCATCACATCTAAACTCATATGTGAACCCTCTGGCCCAAACAAATAGAACAACTCTGGAGCTGCCCACCAACGGCCCATCCTCTCAGCATCAAGTTTTTCCTGTTTTTCATATCCAAAATGAGAGGGAGCTCCTTCTTGAATACGACTTGAAATTCCCCAATCACAAATCCCAATGTTGATCTCTTCGTCCGAGAAGGGGGGATAATGCAACAATATGTTCACAGGTGACAAGTCATTGTGCAGCACCCCAGCATTGTGCACGAGACTTGTCACATAAACCAGGGCCCACGCCAACTTCGCCTTGTGTCTTCGAAAGAGGCTAATTTCTTTTTGTTGCTGGCCTGTAAGTTGCTTGACCAACTTGATTTCATGCCATTCCGCATGCGACACCACCTTCTCATTCAAATGAAGCAACTCTTTGAAATTACCACCATTCCACCACAAAGTGTATGCTTCCATTGTTTGGTCATAGATAGCTAGGAATTTAATAATGGACGGATGATTCAATGGGCATACCAAAGCCTCCACTGACCGTTCCACCCTCGCATCGCGTTTGTTCCTTTGCTTTGACAATTTCCCCGTGAAATGTACATGCGCTGGGATCGTGGACATCCCTTCAATGCGTACCTTGTGCACCTTTGCATATCCTCCTTGACGGTCAAATCCAGTAAGTGGGACCACCTTGGCCTCTGAGTAGCCCCACATGATACATGAACCACTATCTCTTGTAAATGCAGGCTTCAATGCATCTATCTGCCACCCCATACCCCTAGCTTCAGACCTTGACAATCTTTTTGCTGCAATTTGCCACCAATCCATCTTCTCACGGAACTCCTGGGCCCTATCCGTTTCTCCAAATCCAGGCACTATAGGTCACAACTCAAGCATCAACTTCTTGGTGTTGAATATACCAGTTTGTAGGCAATTGCCAATCCATGTTTGCCATTGGTTGAAATACACTTCATCCACATCTGCATAGTCCGAAGATTCCTTGCATTTCCTTGTAATAAATTCCTCCAACTCATCCTTCAAGGATTGGATGCCTGCCTCTTTATTTCTCAAGTATTTCCTCTCCAAATATTGTACACTTTTTTCCTCATACCATTGGAGACAAGCCTCATGCGCATAGGTCGTATATTGTGTTGGAGGATAGGTAGGGTCCTTATCGTGTGCTATCTTGGACTTCTTTGTCTTGGATGGTCCGGCACCCCCAATTACCTCCTTGGTAGTTATATCTACAACAAATGCTGCAGGATTATCAAGGTCCTTCTCCCAAGCCGATATCCGACCCGTACTACTTCCTTCCTTTGAAGTAGACATGGTCCTCTTTTGAAAAACGAGGCGTTCTTGACTTGAACTTGGAGAGAAAAATGGGCAAAAACTTCCCCTTCTAAAATCACCTTGGCCCATGAGCACGCATTCAGCCACTTCAAGGTGGATGAAAGCCAATGCGCAAGACCAAGAATGGTGACCGCGGGTCTGGGCGACCGCTTAAGTACCCGAGGTCGCCTTGGGGCGCGTGCGGGTCTGGCGCATGCGAAACGGGCAACCACGGGTATGGGGCAACCACGGGTATGGAGGCGACCGCGGGTATGGAGGCGACCGCGGGAGGGGCGACTGCGGGTTGGGGCGACCGCGGGAGGGGGCGGCTGCGGGTTCTAGAGGTCCTCGGGGATGGAGGTGACCATTCGCGTGGGGGCGACCGCGGGTACAAAAAGGATGGACCATCCTAAATAATAGCTAAAAGAAACCTTCATATGGGGTAGAAACATTGGCATTACAACTTCCCACTTCTATTTCGCTTGCTTTCGAATAGAATCATAAGACCACTATGATATGGTCTAGAATGTGGAATTAGATTTTGACTTGTTTCTTTATGGTTCCAAATATATGTCTACAATGTTCACAAAGAAAAAAAAGGAATGGGCCAAAACGGAAAAAGGGAATCAGAAATATAAAAGTACGAGACACGATTGACTTCTATTGAAACAAAAAGAGAGAACTTGAAATACTTACATTCTACCTTTGCATAATGATATTATAGAGGTTACTTTAGAAGTGTCCAAAGTCTTTTTCTAATTTCTTCAAGTTTGCTCTACAATGAACATGAATTCGGCTTTTTTACACAACCCTAAACCCTTTTGGGGTGGAAGAGGTCATAAATGCAAACATTCATGTTGTAGAGCACATTGAAATGAAGTAATGAACAATAAATGAAGCATATGCACATCAAGTCAAAAGATTGTTATCCTTGATGAAGACATTGTACAAACCATCAAGGGTGTTTGAATGCTATCATTTCTTTTTTTTGCATGCTAATCCTTCAAAATTGGTCACCCACAAAATACAAGAAATTTCTAAATGGACAAATGGGACACCTTCGAAATCATCCTTCTTAGACATTGTAAATTGTTAAGTTACAAATTATAGATGTGGTCTTCGGAAGTAAACTTTCCAAGGAGGACCACCCCTTCTTACACTACAAAATTTACAAGATGATGAGATTCTCTTCTATCCTATATAGAGAGTTTCTATCATTTATGGACTCAAAATTAGCCACCCCATCATTTAAAGATGAAGAACCGTCACATGCAAATCCTTATACAATGTACAATTTCTTTGGCTAAGTATTCTATGGAGGACATTCAATATGTTCTTGTAAAAGCTATCCAAGGCTTACTTCAACTTTTCTATACAAAAAAATAATCTCTCTCCAAAAAGACAAAATGTCAGGTTTGGTCACTCCGATAGGTGAGCAAGAAACATCATTTGATTCCCAAGGTTTCGGAGATGTGCTATGAGGGTTGAGATGGTCAGTATTGAATTTCGTATGGAAATGTATGAGGTGCAAGGTTGCACCACATACATTTCCATCCGAAATTCAATACTGATTTCTTATAACTCTCATGGACCATCCCCTAGACCTTGCGAATCAAATCACCTTCCCTCCCACATACCACAGGGAACTAGCTTGATGTCTTTTTTTTTCTTTTTTGTCGGTTGGCTACAAGAACCAAACCAAATTGATCTCATTGGGGATCGAACCCGAGACCTCCACAAGAACAATGACTTCGAGGAAGCCAAAACCTTCCATGCATCACCTGAAGATGCCTTGAAGACCCCAAGGTCCTAATGAAGTGACTTGTTCTTAGATGTTAAAAGTTGAACTCGTTATACTTATTAAAACTTCTTTGGATTGGAAGGCATGCCCTCACCCGCGGTCGCCCCCCAATCCACGAAATTGGGCTCGAAACCACCAGGACCTGAAGTCGCCCCCCACCCGCGCTCGCCCCCCCCCATCCACCAAATTAGGCTCAAACCACCAAAACAGAAGCCCGCGCCCCCACCCGCAGTCGCCCAGGACCTGAAGTCGCCCCCCACCCGCGGTCGCCCCCCCCCTCCGCCAAATTAGTTTGGAAACCACCAAAACAGAAGACCGCGTTCCTACCCGCGGTCGCCCAGGACCTGAAGTCACCCCCAAGCCGTGGTCGCCCCTCCATCCACCAAATTGGGCTCGAAACCACCAGGACCCGAAGTCGCCCCCACCCGCGGTCGCCCAAAACCTGAAGTCACCCCCCACCCGCGGTCGCCCCCCCCCCTCCGCCAAATTAGTCTGGAAACCACCATAACAGAAGACTGCGCTCCCACCCGCGGTCGCCCAGGACCTAAAGTCGGCCCCAAGCCGCAGTCGCCCCCCCCCTCCACCAAATTAGTCTGGAAACCACCAAAACAGAAGACCGCGCCTCCACCCACGGTCGCCCAGGACCTGAAGTCACCCCCAAGCCGCGGTCGCCCCTCCATCCACCAAATTGGGCTCGAAACCACCAGGACCCCCACCCGCAGTCGCCCAGGACCTGAACTTGCCCCCCACCCGCAGTCGCACCCCATTCCACCAAACTACCCTCCACAACCACTAGGACCTGAAGCCGCCCCAACCCGCGGTCGCCCAGGACCTGAAGTCGCCCCCCCACCTGAGGTCGCCCCCAATCCACCAAATTGGTCTCGAAACCACCAGGACCTGAAGTCACCCCCACCCGCGGTCGCCCAGGACTTGAAGTCGCCCCCCACCCGAGGTCGCCCCCAATCCACCAAATTGGCCTCGAAACCACCAGGACATGAAGTCGCCCCCACCCGCGGTCGCCTAGGACCTGAACTCGCCCCCCACCCGCAGTCGCCCCCAATCCACCAAATTGGCCTCGAAACCACCAGGACCTGAAGTCGCCCCTACCCGCGGTCGCCCGAGACTTGAACTCGCCCCCCACCCGCAGTCGCACCCCATTCCACCAAATTGGGCTCAACAACAACAAGCCAGAAATCCAACCCCCACCCACAGTCGCCCCATTCCACCGAATTGGGCTCAACAACAGCAAGCGAGAAGACCAAGCGCCTACCCGCGGTCACCCAGGACCTAAAGTCGCCCCCCACCAGCAATCGCCTCTATCTTAAAGTCACGCCAGTCGAGAAACGACAGTAGCAAAAGATGTGAGCCATCTCCAACACTAATGAAGTCAGACTGAATTGCGTGCTTCATTGACTACAACTGACCTGTCCTTCAATATTGGTAGCGAGTTAATACTACAAAATCAGTCTATAAATACAGAATTATAGTAAGACTAATTAGAAAAATTGAAGAGGGTTTTCCAAACCCTAAACCCTAACCCTATACCCTAAACCCTATAGAAAAACCATGGACCTTCTCCATGTATGCCACCCCAAAAGTAATGTACTTCTATTTTTTAGGGTAGATAAAATGATAAACATATGTGATTTGCTTTTCATTATATGTCATAAAAAAGTTTGAACTCCTAAACCTTGCACTTGTAAGATATAAACCATTGAAGGTGTCATTTCCGAACTTTTTAATCTTCAATAAATTCAATATTCATTCACCCGTTCAAATGTGTTTTAAATCCCCTTGATGTATCAAGAGGAGGACCCTATTCAAATTCCTATGTTTAAAGATGGAAAATGAAATGACGAGGAGAAGGGCTTTCCCAAGTCTCCATTTTTAAAAAACACTTCCTATGTAGATCAAAAGATTTATTCTTCATGCATCTCATGGTGTTAGTATTTTTTTTGTACATCGTTTCCCCCCAAAGGGAATGTCTCCTCCAAATGTACTCCCTCTAAAAATTAAAATAGGAAATGGTCATGTTGAATTTTACATGAGCACGAAGAAAAAAAAATTGTGAAGGAGAAGAGCTTCCCCAAGCCTCCATTTTTAAAAACCATTTCTTATGGAGATCAAAAGATTTTTTCTTCATGCATCTCATGGTGTTAGTATTTTTTTTGTACATCATTTATTCATTTCCCCCAAAGAGAAGGTCTCCTCCAAATGTACTCCCTCTAAAAATTAAAATAGGAAATGGTCATGTTGAATTTTACATGAGCATGCAGAAAAAGAAAATGTCAAGGAGAAGAGCTTTCCCAAGTCTCCATTTTTTAAAACCACTTTTGATGTAGATAAAAAGATTTTTTCTTCATGCATCCCACAGTTTCAGTATTTTATTTGTATATTGTTTCCCCCCACAAGGAAAGGTCTCCTTTTAATGTACTCCCTCCAAAAATGAAAGTAGGAAATGGTTACGTTGAATTTTACATGACCACATGGATGGATGAAGAAGAAATAAAATGTTAGGAAGAAGGGCTTTTCCAACTCTCCACTTCGTCAACCAATTCTCTTTCTTTATTACTTAATTAACTTTTGATCACTTTGTCTTGAATGCCTCATTCTTAGAATTTTCTGGAGTTAATCCTCAGAAAAGGGGGGAGCGGTACTTGAAAAGTTTGAACACCTTCCCTCCAATTTGTTAGGGCGGAAACTCAAACTCATGTTTTTTGGCGCCCCTGACCCGTGGACGCCCCTGACCCGAGGTCGCCCCATACGCAGCCGCTCCCATCGTCATGAACTGGGGAAGACCTTTTGGAATCTGAGACCCGCGGTCGCCCCATTACCCGAGGTCGCCTAGGAAAAGACCTGTGGTCGCCATATGCAATCGCCCCCCTATACCCGCAGTCACCCTGCACCTGAGGTCTCCTTCCAGAAACTGTAATTTTTCCTGAATGGCAGTTTCTGAACAGTGGGACCCAGACCCGCGGTCGCCTAAGACCCGCACGCGCCCTCTTCCCGCACGCGCCCTAGGCGACTTCGGGTATTTAAGGGGATACTAGATTCCCAAGTCGTCACTTCCTTCGTCGCACCGCGCCTTTCATCCGCCTTGAAGCGTCTGATTGTCGGTTCGTGGGTTGGAAGTTTGGGCATCTACACGTGTTGTGGCTTCCACGTTTACGAGTTCATTTCTTCGGTTATATTATCAACAGAAGTCTAGTTCTCTTTACGCTAGAGTGACACGACAAGATGACGAAGAAGAAAGGAGATCGCCATAGCAGGCAACGATGCGCCCTTCTTGACCCAGCAGCTAAGGCATATCGGGGATGGCGTCATGTAAATTCCGATTGGACCTTGACGACTTGCAAGTTATTTGTGGATTGGTGCCATATCGACAAGCTCTTCCCTTACCATCGACACATTCACCATGTGAAGCAAAACCAAGCAAATCTTCATTATTGCAAGGATGATGCATTTGTCCAGAGATGTATTGAAGTGTACCGAGCATTGTACGGAAAGCGAAAAATTCCACGAAGCGAAGTCTCAATGGGCATATGCCAAATGGTATATGTAGAGTTACAATTGGGGAAAACGGTAGATTGGATGACCTTCAAGACATCCAAGAATGTCACGCTTCCAACTACAAAAGACATTCCAAGAGCGGGTCCTTCAAATAATCCTCGAGAAGGGCTAGGGCCCAAAAAGAACATTATAGAAGGAGTGGCAGATGAGGATTATGTTTGGTCAACGTCAACTGGAGAATCGAACTCCGATGAAGAGCCATTGCCTGAACCTAGGGACAGGATGGAAGATACATCAATGGAAGAAAACTTAGCATTGGTGGTCTCCGAAGAAGGCAACATGCAACGGACCACACCAACGGATGGAGAACCTTTTATGTCTGTGGAACCGATAGGCGTCCGTCCTCCTGAAGATGACGAAGTGTTCCATTACGTGCAAGCTCGCGTGCAAGAAATTAATGAAGATAGGTTGGATGGGGAGAGTGAAGCCGAAGAAGAGATTCCTTTGACCTTGATGAATTTGCCTTCCATGGAAGGATTGCGTGAAATGGAACAAGAACATCAAGGTGTACTTGGAGAAGACAATAAACGGCGAACGAAAGAATCCTATAAAGTGGAGTTGGAGATGCTTTTAAAGGATCTTGAAGAAAAAGAAAGGGAGTGTGAGATCATCGAGAAGCGAAGCGCACAAGAGATTCAGGTTGAGGATGTGGGCACCCTCAAAGAACTAATTCAAGCTGGACAAACTCGTTTGGCAGCCCAACAAAGAGAAATGGAACAACTGGAACAATTTTACCTCAAGTTCAATAAGGGAGAAGATGGAGGTTCTAGTTCAAATGTCAATCCTGTTATGGATGAACGACTTCAAACAATAATGGGAAAATGTAGGATGGAAGAAAACAACCTTGCCATTGAAAAAGGAGGTGTGGAAAAGGCAAGATCGACATTGAACCGCTTGAAGGAGATGAAGGATGCAGATCCTATTGACCGGTCGTTGCAATCGGATTCATTGTCTGTGGATGTTGAAGATTCATCATCCACTACGGAAATAGAGAAGTTGAAGATGAAGTTAGCGTCTGTGAAAAGATTGGAACAGAAGTTGGAGGAAAAGATGTCGTGGCCGAAGGCACACATCAGGTTCATGTCATTGTTCAAGAAGTGGTGGATCCAAAATAAGATGTGGAACCATGACCTGACTCTTTTAAAGAGGGAAGAGAGAGTGGCAAGAGCCCAAATAGAATTGGAAAAGAAGAAAAGGGAAGAACAAGGGGAAATGGATGGAGTATAAATTAGGTGGCTCTTGTTTCTTTTATGACTATGTACTTCTTCCAAGATATATGAAGAAAAAGGCTTTGTCCTTATTTTTGCTGAAATACAAGAATGTTTATTTTTATTTTTTGTGTATGAAAATGTGATTGCATTTGGATCCAAACATTTGAATTTTTGACAAATTTTGATGATTTGAAGTTATGTGAATGTTAATTTCTTGTTAAATTTGTGTAGTGTTTTAAAAAAGAAAAGAATTCTAGTAACTTTGAGTCTACACAAAGAACCCTCAATAAATTTAAGCTGCATCATCCATGAGAGTTTCAATATAAGTTTATATGGTTGCATTTTTCAGTATTTTAACATATGGTTTGAACATATTGTAAATGACAACATTCCCATGCCCTTCACCTCGTGAATGTATGGATTCTTCTTGAGATTTATAATTTGGGAAAAAACATCCTAAAAAGGTACTCAAAAGAATACTTTTGGAATTGATAGAGAAATGGAAGTTATACATTTTGAGTTGTGGATTCCATGTATATGGTTTGATCAACCAATGTTGTCCCCCATTTTTCTTTTTAATTTGAAAGAGAAAGTTCTTAATTTTTTCCACATTTGAGTACAAGCTAATTCTATTTATTTTTTATTAAGTTTGTTGGAATGGATTTGAAATGAGTTTCCCTTCATGTGGTTGTTTAAAAAAAAAATTGCATTCTTTAAGTCTATGACCATACTCCCGAAAATCTTTTTTTGAAGTATCTATAAATACCATGTGAAACCCTTGGATAGTGTTTAGGGTTTAATAAAATCTCTATCTAAACTAGGATGACTTTCATCTAGAAACTCAGCAATGGAACGCTAACGGGATAACAAAAATGGCCTTGGGTCCTAAAGCGTAAGCGCGGTCGCCCTTCAAGTACCCGAAGTCGCCTCTTGAGACCCGCAGTCGCCCCCTTCTACCCGCAGTCGCCCCCCCTGGACCCGCAGTCGCCCCCTTCTACCCGCAGTCACCCCCCCTAGACCCGTAGTCGCCCCCCCCAAACCCGCGGTCACCTCTTTCTACCCGCAGTCGCCCCCCCTTCCACCCACACTCGCCCCCCTTACCCGCAGTCGCCTCTTTTTCGACCCACAGTCGCCCCCCTTGGACCCGCAGTCGCCCTTTGATCTGCATGCGCGCTCCTAGTGCAAACCGTTGACCTGCAGTCACCCACGGGGCGAGTGCGCCTGTTACGATGTTGCCCGTTTCCTGCACCCATTTTGGCTCTCAGGGGGCGACTTGCGGTGCTAGCAGGACGGCAGTATAAAGCTGAAGGCCCGGACTGTGGTTTTCACCTTGCTTCAGGGATGAACTCTTGCCTTGAATCTTCGAAAGAGGCTTCTTGCGGATGTTTGGTTCTTTGGAGGGCAACGACTTGGTTTGTGTGGTTTAAAAGACCGTTCAAAGCAAGTGGCTTTGCCATTCTTTTTTCTAAATCAAGGCTTTGATTCATATGATAATATTGTTTGAAGAACTCATAGGTGAGGAACAATATGGCTAGTCGGGGTGAGGGGAGGAGGACTACCATTAACGATACAAGGAGAGCCACGAAGGAGTGGGACCCTTGGTTGGTTGTAGACATTGACCGTCAATTTGCGGGAAATACACGAACATGTGTTTTCTGTGGGTGGACCTCCATATTTGTACGAAAGCGGGCATTTTGTCACTTTGGATTTGGCGGTAGGACTGCATCGGAGCGATGTAAGAAAATCCCATGGGTAGTATTGCAAAAGTTCAGGACTTGTGGTGGGGTTGTTCCAAAGGAAATGAGCTTTGAACAAATGTATGAGGAGGTTCCAGAATTTGATGTTGTAGACGAGACTGTGGTTGAGCCTATGTTGGAGGGGGATAGGGAGAGGTCAGAGGAGCCTAGTGCTACGAATGAACCAATGCTCCCTATTACAGATTCAGGAGATTCCACTCCTCAAACAATTTTGAGAAGGAGGAATAACCCTTCCATTTCTAGGCAAACTAGCATGGATGAAGCATTACAAAGTAGCACAAGAGCAAAGTTAGATACCATGTGGGCTTCCTTTTTTTATGAGGCTAGCATCGCATTCAATGTTGCGTGCCATCCTGCCTTTGTGAAAGCAGTGAAAGAGACAGCGGCATCAGGACTACGATACCAACCGCCCTCATACAATGCTTTGCGTACAAGAATGATAGAGCCAAAGAAAGAAAGTGTTTCTAAAATGGTCACTGAGCGGACAAAGCACTTTATCAAAGTTTATGGAGCGACTATTTGTTCAGATGGTTGGTCTGATACTAATAGCCGTCCATTACTAAATTTAATGCTCGTGTGTCCTGCGGGGGATGTGTTTCTTGGATCGGTGGACACCACGGGGGAGAAGAAGGACATTGCGTACACAACCAATATGATGGCGCAATACATAGAAGAGGTTGGCCCCCAAAACATTGTCCAACTATGTACGGATAATGCTGCTGTCATGACGGGGACTTTGAAGGCATTATAAGAGAAATATCCTCACATGTATACCCAAGGATGCGCAGCACACATTTTGGACTTGCTTTTGGAAGACTGGGCAAAGGATGTCAAGGTGACGAGAATAGTATGACATTGTACGCAGATAGTAAAATACATCAAGAGGTACCATTCCACATTGGCTCTCGTCCGAAAGTACTCCCCAGACAAGGCATTGCGAATGCCTTCTCAAACATGCTTTGCAGTGAACTTCCTCATGATATCACATGTGGTGGAGTGCAAGTCAGCATTGATGCGAGTGATAATGGATGAGACATATGTGCAATTTGAGGCTAGTTTGGAACGTCGCCAAAATGGAGATGTATTGAGTGCGTGAGCCCGTATAGCGCGGAATGACATTCATGCGGAATCTTTTGGGGTGGAGTGTGAGAATTTTTTGCACATAGTGGAGCCCGTCATTATTGCTCTCCGAGTGTTTGATGGGAAAGCCCCGGCAATGCCTAAGGCTTGGTTGGTTATGAAGACTCTTCAAGAGCACGTGTGGAGCTTGAGAAACGAACCTTTTTTTTCTGAATGATGAAACTGCAACGAAGTTTGAGACGCAATTCGAGGCTCGTTGGAAATTGATGCTCACAGACCTACACTATGCAGGGGCACTCTTAAATCCTTTCTTGATTGAAGTAGGAACCCTTCATAACGATGGTGTGGGCAAAAGAGCCTTAAATCGGGTGCTTTGAAAAATGAGCGAGTCATTGGGATTATCATACATGGAGGCATTGCAGGAGCTCACGCAGTTCGAAGAGAAGACAGGTCCTTTTGACCCCTTAGAAGAGGCTCCTGATATTACACAATGTAAACTAATGCCTCATCAATGGTGGAATCTTGTGGGTGCTAATGTTCTCCCAAAAATTGCAATGAGAGTTCTATCTTTGACGTGCTCAGCATCATCATGTGAAAGGAATTGGAGCATGTATTCGTTTGTGCACAATAAAGTGTGAAATCGCCTAACCACATCCAAGGCAGAAGCATTGGTGTATATCTACACCAACAGTAAACTTGAACGTGAGAAACGTGGACGCAATCCTATAGTGTTCTACGAAAAGTACCTTATGGATGGAAATACCTCGGAAGAGAATGAGGAGCCATTAGGTACAGGATCATCAGGGGATGGCGACCCAGTTAGAAGGGCTCGAGCTAATGAGAACATTAGGCTGGTAGAAGAGCGTCTACGTGGAAATATTTGGACAGGACTGATTCGTAGTGAAAAGAGTCCTCCACGGAGACACAACTATGGAAATACATTTACAGCTGAGAATAATACGTACTACTCTGAGGAGGAGGAGATTCAACGTGCACCGCGAAGGCCCCTGCAACCCTACGTCTTTGCTAGGGATAGGAATGTACCTCCTCCAATAAATTCATCACCAACTCGGGCAAGTAGTCCCGACAACCCCAATGAAGGCATACATAGTCCAATGCCCATAAGAGCTGAGGAAGCAAGATCTCCAAATGTCGTAGATCAAGGTTCTACAAGGGTAATGAACCTACGAAGTGCTGCTCGAGTTGCTAAGGTAAATGAAAGGCAAGAGGAGGCAACACCGCCAACACACGTCGAAGATGTTGTGCTTACAAGCGTTCCACTTTCTCCATTACGAAGCCCCTTAAGAACAGAAAATGTGGAATATGATTCAGACTTGCCCTTGCAAGCTGTTATGAACCGGAATCGTACGGTGCCCTTAAGTGGAGGAGGAAACGCAAACAATGCTAGGGCGACTAGGTCTATACCAACCCGTGCGACTAGGCCGCCCTTGCATAATAGTCCTCTTAGGACAGTTGATAATGAAGGCCATGCTTCAGCTCTGCAACCCACTCAACCCTCCTCTATTTCTGGCCCTAGAGAATCATCCTTGCTCGTGCGTGAAGGCACAAGAGGACAGAAAAAGCGATTGAAGAAGACGCAAGAGAGGCTACAAAGAAATCCCAAACAACAGAACCATGTTGTCCAAAGATTCATCATGGGTGAAGCCAATTTGAATCGAAACATCGGGCAATCCAGTAGAGGCGGACGACATCCTGCATCCAACCTTGATGGAACAAGAGATGCATTGAGGTTGACTAAACGATTGGTGCAAACTAGTGGCGATGGCGTCGTGGATACTGAAGTGCGGAACGTGAACTCAGAGGTAGAACATGAAGTGCAAAATGAACGAATACGAAGGGAGGACGACGAGAATGATAATCGTGATGATAATGATAGGGGGGAGGAGTCGGATGATGATTCTGACCCTGACGCTGATGAGGTGCCTAGTGATTACACATTTTCACCGTAACTTTATAAATATAGATTTAGAGGTAGTGAAGTGGTAATGTAATGCTTTTGCATAATTTTGGTGTGTTGAAGTTTTCTAGCTTAAGTTCATAGGCAAATAGCCTATAGATGAATTTTGTGTAGTATCTACTTTAGTATGAAAGCATGATAGTGTTAGAATTACAAAGTTTTGTTCAATGTCTTTAGTGTGGACTTCTACAGGTATAGACGTGGAGATCTTAACAAAGTTCATGGAAGTACAATTGAAGTAGAAGTTCATTTATAAGATTGGGTCACTACTCTATTAGTGTGTACAACTTATAAATATAGTAATACTAATTATCCTTACTTTTTTCTTGTTTTTGTATCTATTTTTGGTGTAATTATTATATCCAATTGTGATATTGGCTTCTACACTTCAATAGGAGTAGAAAATTTGAATTAGAAATTCCCAACCATATGTAATAAAAACATGTAGAACTCGGAGGCTCCTATGAATGAGTGAATGACCACAGAATGTGAAATACTTAATTTAAGGCTTAGGAGAATGCAATGGCACATGGAAACTGAAGGATCCTAAATCGTGAGCAAGATTGAAATGGTTGTTATATCCATGTTTGCAATTGCAACGGCACATGAGGTTGCTCTTAACCTTTAACGGATGGACTAGTGAGTATGAAAATCATCTCCAATGGAACTCTATGATGTGATGTACTTGCCTTTCCCCTCACAAAAATACTCATTTCCGGTATGAGGACTCAGTAAGATCTTTCTTTTGGGAATTGGGACCCAATTTTCAAAGATGGACAATTGCATTTATGTCGTATATTAGAAGTTCTTATCATCTATGGAACAAAAGAAATTCCTTGCGTATGGGATAAAGCCAAGATCGCCCTTTTCCTTACACCCGCGGTCGCCTTTACACCCTCAGTCGCCCTGAGTTGGACCCGCAGTCACCCTGGATTTTGGACCCGTAGTCGCCCTCATTTTGGGACTCGTGGTCGCCCTAGATTTAGGACCCGCAGTCGCCCTCATTCTGGTACCCGCGGTCGCCCCACCTTACCCGCACGCGCCCCACCCGTAGTCGCCTATGGTGACGTGGTCAAAGCTTTCCACGTCACTATTGACAACCCGCCATGTAAGATAAAAATTTTGGCTGCCCTGCCCGAAAATTCTAAACCCTAATTTCGCGCTCGTCAAATTTGTCTCGTATATGCGACACTCGTCTTATACGACATGCGACATCAGACGAACAACTCGACACCCAAACCCGAAAACACGTTCGACAGAACAACCCTGATTATCACACTCTTTATTGCTTTTTAAGGACATGAAGTGTATCGTGTCGACAGACAACAATACTAATGGTTGAAGCCTTATGGTCCATATAAGTTTAATTAGAACTCCTATCTTTTTGAAAGTTTTGTATACATGCATGCAACATCAAAACTAATCCTCAATTTGTGAGTTTCTCAAATTACATGCTCATAAAACTAGGTCACATTGTCAGAAGATAGATATGGCAACCTAGCTTCTCTTGAACTAGCAATCATCATTGAGTACTCTATATTGTATATGGGCATTGTAGTGCTAAAAAATTTAAATGAAATCGTCCAAGTCAGAATTGAATTGATGAAGAATTTCTGCATTGAAAATTATTGAACAATATTTTATGAAATTGAAAAAAAAAACCATTAGAAGAGATTTCAGAACTGTGGAGGGCTGTGAGTTCTCAAATTGTAGGGATCATGGGAACTACACTAGCAACTTGTAGTAGCAGTCTGACGTGGCCAACATTTGACTATGTCATTTTTTCTAAATTAAAAGGTTTTTTTCTTAACCTATTTTTACAATTTCAGAACACTTTTTAATTAAATTTTTTCTAATAGCGGCCAACCTTCCCTCACTTTATCGAGATTAACTAAGGGAACAAGCCTAAAATAGCCCTTGACGGGCCTAAAATCTCCTCTAATGCTACAATGTCAAAAAGTGGAAGGCAAAACTCACAAAATTATAGTGGCACAAGAGTGGTATTTTTACCTCTATCCCTCAATATTTTAGTCACCTTCATGAATTATAATTGTGAAAGACCATCTACAAACGTTAAAGATTCAGCATAAAAATAGACAAGGGTGAGACCTTTGTAATTAAAAAGTCATTCATTTTTGAAGCTAAGCACAATGGAGAGAATCACATGCAATTTAAAAGTGAGGTGTGGCAAGATAGAGCATGAAGTTTTGTTAAAAGGAGACGTAGAAGAACTCCAATTCCCATACGCAAAAGATACAACAATGTTAGCTATTTGAGCTTTGGGGGGAAGAGTAGAGACAGACATGCATTTGACAACTTTCAAAGTGTTCAATGAGTATACAAAGGTTCTCCTCAATTGAACTCGCTATTGAATGAATATAAAAGCTTCAGGTGCTTCAAATACTAGCAAAAAACCTACATGAAATGATATTCACCAACTCAATGTATGCATGGAAAAGAGGTTCAATGTGGACATCATATTGGGTATCATAGCAGTCTAATTTACTGGATAGCAAATTCCATTGAAATTTATATATTATGATGTATTTGGCAATTGGTATAGAAGAAATGAATGAAGCTAAGAAGAGCACTTTCATTCAAAGTTCGTGGACATGTACGAAATCCACACCTACTTCAACCTTGGTATAAGAGGCTAGCAAAATGGAAAACTATATATGTTACTCATTATAGGAGAGGTCAAAAGGGATGAAGTCTATAGTGGATGGCTGATGTCTATCGTGCATTCTACTGCCTTTTTTGATCACTACTAGAAAATCTAATTTTTCTGTTGTTTTGGTCACATTGATTTGGTTCACTTTTCTATTGATTTGGTCGCGTTTTTGTCCAAATCAACAGAAAAGTGAACCAAATCAATGCAACTAAAACAATAGAAAAGTTAGATTTTCTAGTAGTGGATAGAGCTTTTGCAAAAGAACCCACACACAAATGATAAGTTTAATCTACAGATTGAGCATATAACATGAAATTTAGAGAAAGAAGAGGCAAAGTTGATTGGCAACAAGATTAACATAGTCTAGTAGAGGTAGATGGAGCATTTTACGAATGGAGATATGAGGAAGTACAACCATTTTTCTATTTTTTGCCAATACCTTCAAAGTAGAATTGTAGGTTCTCGTGAAAACCATTCCTAAACATGTAGGTTGTATCAGTAGGTTGATTGATTACAATTTTTTGTATATTCTACAGCCTTTACGTTGTGTCTACTTCTACATGTTGAATCATTCCACTTGAAGTCTTCCAAATGTGGCATGGTCTTTGAAGGTTGCAATGAAGATAATGTCGACCAATTCAAACAAAAGCAAATATGAAATGGAAAATTTCAATCTCGTTAAAGTAATAAGACTATACATTGCTACTTCCATAGATGATAATCTGACAATAAATGCAAAGAATTAGCCTCTCAAATCACTAAAGGAAAACAACTGAATTGACGTAATGTATAAGCAAGTGTTAGGGTTTGCCTTGGCACATTCTACTTCCAAGCGAGGAGATTGACACTTTCACAAAGTCATGCATAATAGGAACTCTATATTTTTGAAGGAACGTAGAATGCAGTTGCCGATCTCCACGCAGGAATATCCATTGTTTTTTGAAGTCATACATTGGCGAGCGCAATCAAAGCAAACTTGAAGCATAGACCGCTTCTTCTATGCTTAATTAACATGTACATATTGAGGAGGATGACATGTTTATTCAACTGGGAGTCTAAATGTTACACTTGATCACAAAATGAAGGGTTTGGATAATGAGCTCAAGCAATACAAGACCATAATGCAGAAGGAGGCATTATTCATTAAAGCAAGTGCCATGGACTAAGAGCCACTACATTGGCTCACAAATTAGAATTAGAAAAATTTAGACAATTTAGGTGAAATAGTGAATTAAAAATTATTTGTTGGGTGAATTTATGCTTTAATCATGTACTGTTGAATTTCTAATAGGTAGGAATTGTCGTATGCGCATAGGAGCGAAAGTATCCTTACAACACCAAAAAGTCGTAAAATGACTCAAAATATCGTCCCAAGGGATTCTAGTATGTTACTACAAGCCGAGATTTTTTGTACTATCAACTTAACCAACCCTTCCACTTGCTTTCTTTTTCCAAATCTCTATCTTTCTGGATCCACTCCTTTCCAGAATCCAGTTCCATCTTTCTCTCAGTCACACAGGTTTTCTATTCTACTATTTTACCCTCTGAGGGTCCGCCTTTGATCTTGTAGAGGGGTAGGGACTCACCACTTGTTTTCCTCACACTCTCTTCTCTCTCTAACTACACAAAACTCTTATAACCATGTATTGTAATAGATTAGGTATGGAAGTACCCTCACAACTTCCCGGATGGCCAATCCAGAAGGCAAATTACTTAGGGTTGTAACCAGCCTTTTCTACTACAACGATAGATGAACAACAACTAGAACTGATTGGGGATTATTAGTTGTTCACTAGACTGATCTTAGGGTTGGTAGACCTTCCAAAGAGTGGAGTGGGGATTTTAGTGTTGGTGGTTGCTTATCTCTGCACGAAACCCTCTCTGGTATTCCAAACTCGCACCCAAACCACTCCTTGCTGAATTTCCATTCTAGTGTTTTAAAGGTACCACGCATAAGACCGTATTCACAAGCCTAAATGTTGTACATGCAGTGGAGCATAAGTACCATTACAACACCCAAACATCGTAAAATGACTCGAAATATCGTCTCACGGGATTCTAGATTGTTGCTGCAAGCCAAGATTATCCATTTTACCAACTTAAGCTCTCTCTTTACCTTCTTTTCTCTCTTTCCGGAATTCAACCTTTCTGGAATCCAATCCGGATCGACTCCCTTTCGAGATCCAAGTCCGACACTTCTCACACACATTGGTTTTTGGTACCTTTGTTTTACCCTTTGAGGGTCTGCCTTTGATCTTGTAGAGGGGTAGGGACTCACCACTCGTATTCCTCACACTCTCTTCTCTCTCTAAACTACACAAAATACACTTAGACCAATTGTTGTACTAGATCAGACCAAGAAACACTCTCACAACTTCCTGGATGGCCAATCCGGAAGGCAGGTCACATAGAGCCGCTTCTAGACTTTTCCACTACAATGACAGACCAACAAAAACGGGAACTGATATGGAGATTGTTAGTCGTTTGCTAGACTAATCCTAGGGTTTGGCTAACCTTCTAGTAAGTGGTATGGGGATTTTTTTGCTAGTAGTTGCTTATCTCCACACAGAATCCTCCTTGGTATTCCAGACTCACACCTGCACCACTCCTAATCGGATTCTTGTTCCAGTGTTTTAAAGGCACGTGCTCAAGACCAAAATCACGAGCCTAGACTACATCACGAACATCCCTCACAAATGAGATCCAAGTCTCCTCAAATCCAAATTCCTCCTTTCCTCCTCTCTCTTACAATTCAATGCACTCACAAGAAAACACAGGAAAGCTAGATATACAACAGATCAATCCCTGAATGTCCACTTGATGGCTCAAATTAAAGAAAGGATAACAAGATGCAAACTATAACACTAGGATGGAATGAGAGGCAACAAACCTACCCCTCACTTAAAACCCCAAAACAACCAAAGCCAAAAAGCCCCAAAAGGCACTCGGAAATCTAGGTGACTAATCGTAGACTTCTTAAGAAACCTGGAAAAGTCAGATCCTACAAATCCAGAACTTGGGCCCATGCCTGGAAACCCGGATCAGATTCAAAATTCAAATCCTAACTAACTACATTCTAACTACTTCGCCGTTTGCGCCTTCTTCTGACTACTCCTGCCTCAACTTGTTGGTGCCCGGATGGACGACCTCGAAATCGCTTTCACAGTTGCCTTCATCGGAGTCGTCCTCAACGTTGCCCGGATCTGGATCTTCCGGATTTCCGAAGGCGAGTTTTCCTCAACACTGTCCTCTTCATCTTCTTCTAATCCGGATTGGTACTCCTCATCCTCAAATTTCTCAATCTAAATGACCCCCCTCTCATCTTCTTCACTTGGAGAGGTGTCATCCAAGACAATGGGGATCCTCTCCTTTCTCAGTTGAGACTACAGCATATGCTCAAAACCTTCTGGATGAGTCTTGGCTGGATTCATCAATCCACCAATCCAGTCCGCCAGGTCACTTCGGGTAACCGGCTTGGGTGTCTGAATTGTCTCCTTTTCGGAAGATGGAATGTCGAAATCAGGGGGAGACTGTAGCTTCTGGTGGTGCTAACTCGTGTGTTGCTTCCAGCTGCTTGGTTGGCTCTCGTATTGTCTTTAGGCTCCCTTGGATGGTCTTCTCCAGTTGAGTTGAGAAGGGCTTGTTTGAATGCCGGAGAGTCTCTTTAGGGACTTTTGGTCTATTTGGCAAAGGCATTGATGCTAACAATTTCATTGGAGTCTCCATATCAAAGTGGATTTCTAGAAAGTAGGAAAAATCCATGACACGGTCCGGATCAATCCGTCCCAATAGCTAATGCATCTCCTTTATTGTAGAATCCATCCTCGATGAGAAGTCCACCAAGATCCAGTGAGATGTCCTTCCTCTACAAGTCGGTTTTGGATGAGAGTGGCCTTCACGACAAGATCTACAAGTCTATCCACCAACCCGAATAGGTTCTTGACCAGTTGCAGAGCTTCCTTCTCCCTCTACTTTGCTATGGCCAACTCTCCTTGTACCCAACTCAGCTTGCCTTGAAGGTTTGTCTTCTCCTTCTCTAGACCCTCAATTTGTTTGTCCTTCCTCCCCAGCTCTTCCGGATTCAGAAGTTTCTTCAAGGCATCAAGTATGTCCTCTGGCTCCATCTTCAACTCCTTGATAATCCTCTTGAGAAGATCTACTAGGTTCTCGTAGTACTCCTGCGCCTAGAGTACCTAATTGAATCCGGTTTTGAAGAACCCAGAAATGTCTTCCTCCAGCTCCTCCAGAACCTCCTCTTGAGTCGGGAGCTCCCCTCATGAAGTCGGATTAGTGGATTTCCTCCACCTCCGCTCTAGGAGCTATTCCTCCTCTTCTGGCTCTTCTTCCTCCTCAATTGCTAATTGCTCCGCCTCCACTTCTTTTGTGAGGCCGTAAAACAGTATGGTGGATCCGGTGGTGTACTCTACCATTTTTGCATCACTCAAGAGTTCTGTGTGATGGTAGAGATGGAAGAGGTAAGGACCAATTGGACTGGTCTTTGCCTTCGCTATATTGGCGGCAAGCTTAGAGACTACTACTCCAATCACTTTGCCCCAATTGATTGGTCTACCCTCCATGGCACCAAAAATGGTGTTGGCTACCATAACTATAACCCGGGTAGGCTTTTCCGGATACAAGATGGGGATCAGGAACTCTAGGACCTACTTCTACCTTGCATCTATACTGTCGCTAATGGCATACCTCTCCTTGGAATGGGCTGCATTCCTAAACTTTCCTACTGCAAACATATCTGTGCAAGAGGCTAATCTGGATCCTTTTTGGGGAAATCCGTATACCTTGGCCCAGACCTCATCTGTCGAAATTCCGAGTTGCCTCTTCACTGTCAACTCATACTGATTCGGAGCTCCTACTATGAGTACCTAAATCATCCTATCATTCTTCATAGTCCATGGCCTTAAGAATAGCCTGACACATCCTATCTCACTCAAGTCATCCTCTAGCTGTGACCGCTCTCTCAACCTTTCTGAAATGGTTGGACAAACCATCCATCTTGTCACTAAGGGTTTTTGGATATCTCCTTCCGCCATCGAGAAACAAAAAGTAAGCTCGGATCTAGTGAAGGCAACCAACGAGTAGCTCTTGAATCGATCACTAACTTACCACTCTTTCTCTCAACTATACGCACACAAAACAATTGTAGAAGAAAGAGGAAGAGGAAATGGGAGTGGTAGGATTAAGTACCTATCATCCTACCGACCGTTCCAGAAGTGGACCGTTTACCTATAACGGATCCCTAGTTTCCTAGACCGGAACTCTAGACCATAGATTGTTGCTATCCGGGTTTTCGGAATTCAGATCTCTCCTAGATCCTTTTATAGAACACTTGGATCATCTTCTCAGCCTTCAATGAGATGTTTAGGCTATGAGGATTCTAATCTTGTTTGCCTACTAGAAATTTTGAAAAATTCTATATAATTATAAACTATTTAATACTAACCCGATGGAGTCTAGGTTTCCGGCTCGCGACACTAAACTACGTCACAAACGTTCCCTCCCAATTAGATCTGATCACCTAAGATCTAGATTCCTCCTTTCCTCTCTTTCTCTTATACTTCAACACTCTCACAAGCAAAAACAACAAAGCTGGATATACACAGATCAATTTTTGAACATCTACTTCATGGCTCAGATTAAAGAAAGGAGAACAAAATAACAACTATAAGCGCTAGGATGGAATGAGAAGGCAATAGACCTGCCCACCCTTAAAAACCAAAAGGCAAAAAGCCACCCAAAAATCCAAGTGACCAACCATCAACCTCTCAAGAAACCTGAAAAATAGGTGGATCCTAAAAATCCTAAACCTGGGCCCATGCTTAGAAACCCGACTCAAATCTAAAATTCAAATCCTAACTAACCAAAAAACTAACTACTTCAGCTTCCTTGTTTTCTTTTGACTACTCCCATTTTGACTTGCTAGTGCCTAGATAGGTGCCCTCACTGGAGTCGTCCTAACCGCTACCTAGGTCTAAATCTTCTAGATCTTTGATGGAGAATCTTCTTCTTTGTCTTCGTCTATTTCCGTTCCAATTTGGTACTCTTCTTCATCAAACTTCCTAATGAGTTGGACCTCCTCCTTTGTTGGAGACATCTCATCCAACACAATGGTCGTCTTCTCCTTCGTGGATTGGGGCTGCTACATGTGCTCGAAGCTTTTTGGATGGGTCCAGGCTAGATTCTTCATGCCTCCCATCCAGTTGATCAAATCACTCCAAATTGGTAATCCAGATGTTCAAAAGCGCCCTTCACAATGAGCTGGATGGTTGATAGAGTTAGCAAGGGGGAAACTCTCAGGGGTACTACTTTTCTTGATGCACTTGGCTAGGATTGTTCTATCGAACACATTTTGGGGTTCGGGTGTTGAGTTGTTTGTCTAATGTTGCATGTCGTATGAGACAAGTCTCGCATACACTAAACAATTTTGTCGCATAAGGCCTTATCTTAGCAATAGAGACAATTTTAAATCTCCCTTTATTTATGATCCATAATTTAGAATGTAATAAGTGATTATTAAATTGAGACACTTCAATTAAAATGAAAATCAAATATGTCAAGATTGGAAATAGAAAGTGTTTTATTTGAAAGTCAACCTTAAAGTTGACTTTATTAGGTAGACAAGGGGGTCTACTAGACGTGTTGGACGTCGTATTTGTCGTATTGTCGAGTTGTTTGGCCGAGCAACCATGGGCTCGATTGCTTCATCAACTCCGATATTGTATTTCCGCTCTCCCGTATGACCTTTTGAACTTAACTTGAGAAGGGCTCTATAGATTGGCGAAGGGCGTCTCTCAACCCTTCTAATAGTGGTTGCAATGGAATCAATGGAGTTTGCTTTATCAAGATTCTTGTCACAAAGGGAAGTTCTGGAAACTGTGTGAAGTCCATGATTCGATTTGGATCAATGCGTCCGATCAATTGTCGCATCTCTTTCAATGCGGATCCCATTCGGACTGTAAAATCAACCAAGATTGTTACTATCTTCAATCCACCTAGATGCCCTTCCCTAATCAATTGGTCATGGAAGAGTGCGGCTTTATTGATGACTTCAGTTGGTCTCTCCACTAGGTTGGACAAGTTCTTAACGAGCTATAGGGCCTCCCTCTCTCTTTGCTTTGACATTGCAAGCTCTCCATCTGCCTAGTTCAGTTGGGATTGGAGGTTATCTCGCTCGTTCTCGAGGTTCCGAATCTGCTCATCTTTCCATCCCAGTTCATCCAATTCCGGCAAACGCTTCACTACATCCAGGACATTCTCCATCTCAACCTTGAGTTTCTTGTTGATTGCAATCAAGAGTTTCGCCATGTGGTTATGGTGCTCTTGCGCTTGCAATATCCAATCAATCCTGATCTTGAAGAACGTTGAAACACTTCCCGTCTTCTTCTTCGAAACATCCTCTGGAATAGGAAGCTTCCCTCACAAAGCTGGATTGGTGGATTTTCTTCTCCTGCAATCCACTAGCAATTCATCATCTTCCGATTCTTCTTCTTCAAATTCCGGCTCCTTCGCCTCGACTTCGCTTGTAAGGCCATACTGTAATATAGTGGATCCAGTATTATACTCTATCATCTCCACACTACTCAAAAGTTTTGCTTGGTGATAGAGGTGGAACAAGTAAAGACTGATACGGTTGGTCTTGGCCTTTCCTACATGGGCAACAAGTTTAGACACAACTCCCACGATAACCCTCCCCTAATGTACTAGTCTACCTTCCATTGCCCCAAAGATGGTGTTGGCCACCATGACCGTAATTCAGGTAGGTTTTTCCGGATACAAGATCAAAATGAGGAATTCTAACACTTGTTTCTACCTCTCATCTTTATAGTCACTAATAGCATACCCCTCCTTTGTATGAGCCGAATTCTTAAACTTTCTGGCCGTGAACTTATCAGCTTAGGAGGCTAATCTGGATCCTTTATTCTAGAATCCGTAGACATCCGCCTAAACCTCATCCATTCACGTTACGGGTCGACCTCTCATTGTCAACTTGTATTAATTTAGAGCTCCTACAATGAGCTCCTGAATCATCCTCTCATTTTTCAAGGTCCATGGCCTAAGTATTAATCCGATACTCCCAATGCTGCTTAGGTCGTCTTCTAATTGTGTTTGATCGCTTTGCTTTGTAGGAATGGTGGGATAGACCATCTACGCAGTGATGGTAAGTTTACAGCTACTTCCCTCCACCATCAAAATTGTAACTAAGTCTACATCCGGTGTGGAAAGCACCGTCCTCACTTCCCTATTCTTGAAACAATCGCTAACTCACCACTCTTTCACTCGACTACACAAGCGCAACCATCTATAGGAGAAAGAGGGAGGAGAAATGGAGGTGATGGGGTGTAAGTACCCATCATCCTATCAAATCTGCCCGGTAGAAGACTGTTTTGCATAATGGTTCCCTAGATTTCTAGACCGGAACTCTAGGATATAGGCTGTATCTGTTCGTGTTTCCGAATTCTGGATCCGTCTTGGATCTAGTTATGGGATACCTAGTTAATCTTTTGAGCTTGAATATAATACTTAAGCTAAGAAGGTTCTAATTCCTTTTGCTTAGCCAAAAAAATTGAAAATTCATTACTATATTAATTCTATCTTCTACTAACTTAACCCATTCCAAGTTTTTGTCTCGCGACAGGAACATATGTTCTCTAACAATGGTATGAACTTTAGGAAATTGCAATTATGCAAAAATGATGTGGCAATCCTAGAGGAAAATTTAAATTTTAAATAAATAAATATATATATATATAATAAGTAAAAAATATGAATTGAATTAAATTAGGCAAATGGTTAAATGAGGAGAAATTATAATCAAAATACTATATGAAGAATATTGCTTAAAAAATGAATTGGAAATACAAAATACAATTACAAAAAAATACAAGATTAATCAGTAGTTAGAGTAGAAAAACTATTAGAACACTAACATTGTGAAAAACACTCCAAAATAGGGGAAAAAACAACAAAGTACTTAGATTTGTAGTAAATTAGGTAGATTCACAATAAAGTAGTGCAATTTATAGAAAATTAGTGTGATTTTCTGCAATTTAGTGCAAATTTTAGTAAAGTAGCTTAAAGATGAAATTTTAAAGGATGAAATATACAATCATTGGGTCTTAGGATAGGAGATTGGGTGTAGGAGCTCTCTTCTCTTCTTCCTCTCGTTCTCTCAATTTGTGTGTGTGTGTGGAGAGTTGTGAAAAATGAAGCAAAAAGTTTTAGGGTTGTAGGAAAATAAGTGAGAGGAAAGATGAAAACAATTTGTCTAGTAAGTTTTCACCATGTGAGGGAAAAAATGGGTGGAAAATGGAGATTTTTTAGGTTAGAAGGAAAAAATGCTTGAGAATGAGGTAAGAATTTTGAGTGAGATTAGACTACAAACTTTGACGGAAGATTGAGGGAGCATGTAAAATTGGATGGAGTTGAATTTTGGTAGGGTAGTGCTCCTTAAAGTTAGCTTTCCAAAAAGCTATAGCTCCCCCTATTTTGAGTAAGGACAAGGTCAGGGAGATTTATTTTGTAGGAGAATGTATGCTACTGTTATAATTGAAAACTACCAACTTTGACGAGCACTATTTGAAGAATAGTGATGTGAAATGGGTTGAAATTTTAGGAAAGTGTATCTTGACAAGTTAACTTTCTAAAAAGCTAAGGCTTGCTGAATTCCAAGCAATGACTGAGATGGAGCATCCATTCTAGTAAAAGGTAGTTTGTTGCCATGGAAGAAACAAGGTTCTTCTTGCAACAAACACATTTCAACAAGATGCATGTATTATCTAGAAATCTTGCATGATAGAAAACAAAAACATGTGAGTTAATCTCTAACAAAATTGTTCCAAGTTCAAGTTGTTTTTCCATGCTTTAGAAGCAATGTTGTGAGAATGATGAACCGTGGTTGTAAATCAAGGTGTGGTGACTTGGAATCCATGTGATGATGTTACAAATTGCATGTGAATGGAGGTATTGTAGTATGACTGAGGGTGTTGGAATTCTTGGTTAGTCTCATTGAGGGCCCCTTTCAGTGCACAAATGATGATTTTCAGGTGAGATTAGGTCAAAGTATTGTACTTTAGGACTTAAGTTGAATTGTGAGTGCATTTGTGTTTGATTTTGGAGGGTTTTAGGGCATATGAAGAAGCACTACACAGAATTAAGTTAAAGTTAGGACTTGGTGCTTGAATAATGAAATGGAAAGAAAAAAAGTATTCATTTGCCTAAAAGAAATGGATGAATGTTGTAGTAAGTTTTAGATTTAAGGACTTTGGTGAGGTTCATGGGGTACAATGCATATGTACTTCAATGTTTAGTGAAAATGATGTATGCTAGAAATAGTATTTAGGATCAAATTTTGGCCCCTTTCTACTTGAGGTAATTTAGGTGAAAAATAACCAAAAAATACTCAGAAGTCTATTGCTTGGAAGGCAATTTAGATAGAGTTCCCATACACTCTTTGCCATCTTTCTCTAGGGGGAGGTGCCACATGCAGTGAAAATCTCTCATATGGATATAAAATTGTAACAATGTAGGATTAGTCTCTTTTTTGTTGTTGTAGGTGGAGTGGTCCCAGTGAGAAGCACACTTTGTCCTAAAGCGCATGAAAATCGCCACATTTGGTGCAAGTTAAAGGTAGGTAGAGGCACCTATATCCTTTCGGTAAGCCATTGAAAATCACATTGCCGACACCATGGCTGTGCCAATGAATGTTGCAGGTTCAATGGACCAAATCTAGTAATGTAGCTAACATAGAATATGAGCATTGAAACACATGGCAAGAATTCCTTGAAGTTTTGCAAATTATTTTGAAAATGTGGAGAATGTATCATAAATTTAGGTCAAGAGTGGATGAAAACTATGAAATGATTGTACAAGCGTTGCTTTGTTTTTGGATAATGTGCCTTCTCAATAGTGTGAACCAGAGGTTGCTTCCTTTAGTTCTTATGGCTTTTCCTTTGTGGATTTACTACTGGTGAGTTATATAGTATCTTTGTTGTGTAGGTATATTCACTAGAAGAAACTTGCATTGGTTTCAACAAAAACTTGCTAATGTAGAATTCTGTATTCTACCCCAAAACGTAGTTTCTGCATTTCTTGCAACGAAGATTTTTGAAAACTGTGTTGCAGGAAATGCAGAAACTGCATTTTTGGGCAAAACATAGAATTCTACGTCAACTAGTTTTTGTTGAACCAACGTAGGTTTCTTCTAGTGATTACATAGCTACACTCAATGTGCAAGAAGTTGAAGATGCACAATTGATGTTTCTCACAGTGGAGATCAAGATGCCTTCAATAGGTATGTTGGAGTCAAAAGAAGACAAAGGAAGTGATAGTGGTAGCGCTATTTGAAGCAATAGTTTTCCCAAGAGTTCCTTCAAAAGCAGCCTAAAGGAGTACATTGTCTCCATTATAGGGATTGAAGACGACTACAGATGCATCTCCACCCTACTTGAGCATGTACATTTTTATAAATCAGACTCATTTGAAACACGAAGAAGTGACTCTATGGGATCAAACAAAAAAGAGTTTAGTCTTCTGCAAGACAACAAATCTTTGAGCAAACAAAGTGTATTGCTGTAAGCCATTCATTTATCCAATTTAAGAAGATGGTGTGTCTCACATGCATGTTTACAAGATATGTTTATAGATTCAGAATACTCAAATGGAGTTATTTGTTTCTATCTTTGTGGAGTACAAGTCATCTACTAGACATGGGTGTTGTAAGTGTCTTCTTCATCATTTTGTTAGATATGCAAGTAGAGCATAAGGCAAAGAGAAGTGTGCACACATGTGATGAAGAATTAGTAGTAGCAAATTTTGAATCTAGTTTATCTCAAGTATTATAAAAAAAGCAATAAGTGCATAAATGATCACATGTTTCAAGAGTTTATGTGATACAATCTAATTCTTTAATACTAGCAAACAAAGGTTGAAATTCAGAGCAAGCATACTCACATGTTATGCAACTTAGCATTCATGTAAATAGAAATGTATGAAGATTGTTGAAATGGAAGAAGGCAAGATATTCAAAATGTAAAAGTGATAGATTTCATTTGGAACAATGTATGCACAAAGTTGTTTCCATGTGTAGGCTACATCATATCTCATTAGACATGTACAATGTGTTACCTAAGTTCGTTCTTTTAGAAGTTGGAGTGCATTGAAATGTCGTATTGGGAGATTAGAAGGGGTCTGTACATTCTTCTTAACCCTTTTGGAGCTTAAAGAGCGCAATTATGATCTCCATTGTTGATGTAGAATGCTTCTATAGGGGTGTTCTTGTAATGCTAATGTATAACGAATTCATTGGATGTAGTGTTGTATAAGTATCCCCTCAAGCACATACACTTTTGGGGAACTTGTAGGTTGGTCAATTCAAATTTGAATGTGCACAAAATTTTAAGGAAGAAAGTTGCAACAAAGGTTGAAGAGCATGATAGTGTAGAAATAGAGTATAAGAATAGCAATGAATTCTTCTGAAAGATAAGTGGAGTTGTGAATGATAAGTGTCAGAAGTCATTCTTTGTAGTCAATATAGTACGGTGTTCTTGATTTTAAGATATAGAGAATTCCTTACAAGGACATAATCACATATATATTGTGCATGGAGAGGACTAATAATGGGTTCCACATCCAAGCAAGAAATGTGCAATCCCATGTCTAGCTTTGAAGAAGTTGTCAAAATCCTTTGTACGATGGAAAGACAATTGTGCATTACAAGTATGAGGAGATCATGTTAGTGCTACCACCTTTTAATCAAGAGATTTACAACCAAAGAGAAGAATGCCAAATTCTTCAAGCAACAGATCAATTCTAGCAAGTCAATCTTCACTTTAAAGACAAGGTAGGCAAATTTCAAAAGTAGTCCGTAGTTTGAGTCAGTTCCAAGGAAGATGGGTACAAAACTCTTCATTGTTTGCAAACTATAGAGGAATTGATGAGGAAATATCACTCAAGAGGAAGGAAGGTGAAGAATGCATAATAATAGTGTTGTTTGACCATAGAAAAGGGGAGGTGAGATGAATGTAATCTATCATTGAAGAATTATTGATGAAAATGAACTTTTGATGTTGAAAGAAATCATTGAGCATGTGAGAGACAAAGTGCAATGAGAAAAGGATAGAGAAAATGATAAAACAAACAAACAAACATATATATAAGTTCTTGGTTTCAAATGAAGTCTCAAAGTAGTAAACTAAAGTTGTAGGTTACTTATGAAGTGTTAGAGTGGACCAATGAAGTGTGAATTTTATTATAGATGATCTTCAATTGTAGGTCCACTAAAATAGCAAAAAAAACCTCTTTATAGGTCTACAATAGTGGACTACCTCTATTAAGTCATGTTCAATTGTAATGATTTGATTGTAGAAATCAAATTTTGCATGAACCAAATGTTGTACGACTCCCACTACATGTATGTCATGCGAAGCTAATGATGGTAAATGAGGCAAGACAAGAAACCATTTCTTAGTTCCAATTATAGTATCTTGTGAACCACTAGTTCATGTCCACAAAAAAAAGAATTTTTTTAATAGATGAACAAGTACAGAGGGACAAACAAGGTATTGTCTTTGTCTCACAAATTTTTTTAACAATTGCATTAGTGTGGATCAATGTCTAAATTTGAAGGAAATCATAGAAATTTTTGGAATATACAATGAGTAGGCAAAATATCTAAATAGACTAAACTCAACACTTTATAGTATAATTCAATATTAATAAAAAATAAATTTTTAAAATGCACACTAAAATTTTTATGATAAACATGTGAATGGGTATACAAAATGTACGTCATATTTGTTGACTTCCTTGAATGGAGAGATTATTATTCTCTAATGACAATGTTTATATATGATGAATAACATTTTGTGTGAACTCAAAAGTGGTAGGCAAGGACTTTTGGAATAGAAGTGCAAGTCAACAATACTAAGCTTCATAATTTTTGGAATATAAAGAATCCTCTGTACACATGTCTATTAAGGACTTGGAAGACATGAGCTTCGCATTCACCCATTTGAGTGTAAGAGTGATGTGTTGGCACTTGCTTTTAGTGCATTAGGTGTGAGGTCTTAATGATAGAGCACTAAGATGTTACAGTTTCGTAGTCTCTACTATGTTGAGCAATGCAAAGGTGGTTGTTGGAAAATCATCAAGCAAGGGACCTACAACTTCTCTTGTGCGGCAAAAACAACTAACCCATAAATAATCAACTATGAGCACAATGCTAGCCAACTCAACGAGCACGGTAAAGAAAAATAGTGGCAATTGGAAGAACTCTATGAATTCATCTAATGCACATAATGCTCAAAGGAAAGTCATGGATCACAATGGAAAAAGATCACTCCCCTAGCAACAAATTCTCCAAAATATGGAAGGACTATCTTTGTGTTGGAGAGGGTGAATACATGCCATTCCTCAAAGTCTACGGACATTGTAGACAACAACAATCTCAGAAGAAGAAGGTGAGGTAAGTGCTCTCTTTGTTGATGTTTTGCTTAACAACGTCTATTAAGGTTATTTCTCTTTTGTGGTTGCATGGTGTGTTTTGGATTGCAAGTATATAGTTTCGAGACATGTCAACTTAGCAATCGTAATGATTACAATTTTATGCAAAGTGAGTAAGGGAAGTCATATTAAATATTTTGTTAAGTGAACTTATGTAGTAAGAGGTGTATGAGCAGGACAACAAGTACAGAGGAAAGGTTTTTTTCATTAACACCTTGCAACCTCATTCTCTTCCAAGAAGGTATGCCTTCTACAACGACCCGAATGACAATGTCATGTCAAGCAGCTGAGAGGAAAAAGAGGAAGCAAATAGAGTGTAGGAGAGGGCCAATGAAGATGGAAAGGATGTCATGGCCATAATGACAAATTGAGATGTTGTCGATGAATCAATGAAAAAAAGAGAACATGAATAGGCACAAGCAGCGTGAGCTAGAGAAGGTGAGAGATGTCATAAGGAAGGATTGCGTTGCAATTACCACTTGGTCGATGAATATACAAATAAGTTGTATGGCACAAGAGTGGGGGAGTGGAGGAAGGAGATCATATTACTTTCTAAAAGTCTTGACCTATTTGTAGAGAACATCAATAGACAACTAGATGGAACCATGACTTAAATTGCAAAGCAGATACAACGTATGTGGAAATATAGTGTGCCGGTGAAGTTGGATTACGTGAAGGAAGTAGAAGTTTGTAGGGTCACATTGCATCTTGCTAAAATTTGGAAGAAAATACAAAATAACAAAAGTAAACCAGATCAATGTTGGCAGTCGATGGAAAGACAACTTAAAAGCCCCACCACGATTAGAAAGTCGAAAAATTGTAATAGGGCAAATGCTACTAAGGTTAACTTCAATAGAATTGGCCCTTTAGGTGAGGTTGGTGTGTGAGAGAGACTGAGGAGGAGGCTACGAAGGTCTATGGAACCAAAGGAAATCTAAAGGGAGATGTCTCACAATAAAGGGTATAGAGGTCGTTTTCAAAGGAAGTTGGATTATTATAGTATCATGCATGGAAGTGAAAAGCATTCTTGAATCAGCATGCAACTTACACACATGAGTGAACCCATTGAAAATGTATACAAAAATACAATAGTGGATCAGGGATGTTAATAGACTTGAAGATGACATCAATGATAAAGGGAAAGCAGAAGTTCATTTTAATGGAGGAAGTGGTGAGTGAACCATTGAAGGAGGTGTGATGAATATGTCAACAAAGAAATTTTCCAGCATCTATTAGTAATGAAAATGATTCAATGCCTAGAAGCCCTTGAAGGACTATAGAGAACAGGAGTGCTTTCAGACATAGACAACAAAGAAAATGAGAAGGTGACTACTAAGGAGGCTAAAGACTAAGGGTAAGAAGTGAGTCTTTATGATGTATAGGTGTGGCACTAAGTACTAGGGAATTGCACTTCCTTACTTTCTATAATTTGCAAAAGTCCTACTCGGTTCCATGTGCATGTTCCATTTACTATGTGTCAATGTTCAGCTACCTATGAAGTGTTGTTGAGGCTTCAAATGGATTGTGTGCATGTTTGCAAAATGATGAAGACAGTTTGGAATTGCCAAAAGCAAAAGCACTTTGTAGACTAGGTTGCCCAAGGAAGAAAGTTCAAAACGAATGAGTGCACTACATTGTTGAAGTAGTTCATTTTCAAAAGTTCTCTTCTACAGGGGATGTTCGGACAAATTCTATCCAAATGCAAAATGGTCTTGTAGGACTTAGATATGTGAGCACTCTGTGAAAAGAAGAAAGGAACTAGAGAGTATTATTAAGTTTAATCAATCCTGTATATATCCATATAGCATTTTACTACAAAGACATTGACTTCAAGCACAGTGTTGATATTGTTGATTTATTCTAGCATGTACACTACATATATTTTAGTAGTAGTGATTTTTAGGCTAGTTGTTGTCAACGACACTTTTAATAGCATCAGTGAATGTTTTTTGCAAATTACTTTGTAATTGTACAAGGGGAACGCTTTCAATGTTTTGCAATGGTCATCATAATCATGAAAATGTAACCAACTAGCATAAATGGAAATTCTTGTTCATAATACAAGAAGGCATTGTATCTTGGGAAAGTGCTCCTAAAATTTTGTATGGTATTTACATGCCAGTTCTTAAATGTGCCACATGGTGATAGGATGGCGACAACTATTTCTAAAACATGAGGAACTTCACAATGGAGGAAGCTTCCTTAAAGCTAACCAAATTTTCATCATTGTTTTCCAACATGAGCACCTGCTAACAAGAAAAAGTAAATCCAGCATAGCAAGGGGGAATTAAGGGATAGCTATAATGTTTATTCTTGACCTAATTGATAGTTGAATCAATAAAAACGTGTCAATTAAGCATATGAATCACCCGTTCCGAATTGACAACAAAATTAACAATATTATGTTAATTTTTTTTCAATTATACTAGATCTTCCCTTGTTGTGTGGATAAGTTGCATAGATGAAATTATGTAGATTTATATATATTCTTTTGTATACTTCAAGGCATATTGTACTTAAGTGATTCTTGACATCATGAAAGATTTTTTTTTAATCCTAAAACACCAATGCATATTTTTGGTAAAAATTGTGAAAAGCTATCACTTTTCAAGGTAGTAAGAAAAAAAATGAAATCTTTTTTTTTCAAAATTCAATCATATACATTTGTAATAGACTACCATAGGAATGTATAGAATAAATTTGAGAAACTTTGACCACATGAATAGAAAGATTAGAACATTTGGGATTTGAAGGCAATATAATTTTTGCCTTCACACCCAATTGGATAAATATATATATTTTCACCAAAGGGATACATGTTTATACCTCATGTCAAAATATCATCAACATCCATCTATAATTAACTTTATGCACCACTACCCAAAATCTCTTACATATGTTCAACAATCATTTAGTCCTTCAAGGATTAAATGATTGTAGTACTTGTAAAGGAGTCTAAAATACAAATCATGTATCCCACTTTCTTCCCATTTTGCTAACTTGGTTTCATTTTCTCACAACCGTAATTTTAATTAAAAGATATGAAACAAATTTAGTGGAACCACCAAACTCGTTTGTTAACGAAGAAAAATTCTCATCCATATCCAACATTTCATGAATTACATGGATTTCCGTGCATGCAAGAAAGTTCACTCCTAAACAGGAAGCAAGTGTACGACAATCCTTTAGTGGTTGGCTGGATTATGCAGTCGAAAATCACAAGATCAGCAAAATCGTGAAGTTCGTGCACATCAAATTTTCTACACTTAAAAAGCACTCCAGAAGCTGTACGACTTCAATGAAAACTACATCTACTCTTCCAACAATCTCAGTTTTGACAAATTCCTGGTGTAAGTGCAGTAGAGGTGTAAGGGAAGAAGACAAATAGAGGAAGTCGCTGATGTCTACACAGTATCCCATCAAAACCAACATGAAAGGACCAACATCGAAGAAGGACGTCTAAGAAAGTATTCTAGGCAATTCCGATATCCATTCCATAAAACCGAATGTCCACATTCCAGATTTCACATGCAAAACGCAATTAGAAGCCGGACATCCTTCGCTTCTTCAAAGTTCAATGGCATAAGCCGGGGTTGATGCTGGGTCCAGCTCCAGACACTCAGCGGGCACTCCTTTGATGTTTTCCTCAGTTACAAGTAATGCAGGTACACGATGTGAAAATTTATGCAGGTCGTATTTCACTGTCAGCGGGTACGCATCTCCATTAGGAACCCACAGGGTTTTGAAACCTGCAAGTTTCTCGAGTCTTACCACTCTTCCTGCGCCAGTAATTGCTGAAAAATCGCTTCTGATTAATACGAAGTCATACCGAAATTGAACTCTTCCGAAAGCATTTGAGATCGTCTGCTCGTTATCGTAGTCTCTGTAAATTGCCCAGACTTCAGCTCTCTTTGGATAGACCTCGTATCCATTCTTGTATCTCTTGATCGTCATCGGATGTGAAAACATATTTATCGAGTCGAATTCAACTTCATCACCAAGTTTGAACTCACCACAGCTGATAGAAAGATCACGTTCATTCAACCATTGAAAGGAGTCTTTGAATGGATGAACTGGCTCCAGCCATACTGCTTCCACGGCGAATGGATCTCGACTTACTTTATTCACCTGACAATAGAACCGCGGCATACCATCTGTTTCGTCAAAGACTGCCCAAACCTGGTTCTTCCTCACATGGCGTTCAGTACGATCTGCATCAAAGTCATGGAAATCGGGATCAGGCACAACTATAGCTTCTTCTGCTGAAGCTGGAGAGGAGGAGCAGTTTGTCCCATTGGCTGCTTCCTTGTCATGTCCACCAGCACCATTAATCTTGCCATGGCAAACAGAGGAATTCCCCAAATTCTGCACCGACGTAGCATCACTTGTATTGACAGCCTTTCGACTCCATCCATCATCCATCTTCGATCGTGAGACTCGTGTAGAATCACGAGTTGGTATGCCTAATTTTGCTGCAAGCTCTCTTCTGAACCTTTCTGCCAATTGCTCCTGCAAGGGATCCTTCGATCTATCTCCTACAAATCCAGGTTTACGACCTAAACTACCACCATCACCCCATATATCCTCATTCTCATCCTCATTATCATCACCACCACCATCATCACATACCAAAGACTTGCCCTTCTCCATCCTACTATCGCTATGCGTCTTTGCCACTGGGGTAGCTTCGAACTCATTGTCGCTTCCACCGAGTTCGTACGCCACATACCTTCTGTGACGGGAAGACTTCCTAGCAAAATCTGCACCGCTCCCATGAGCTGAATTGGATCGTTCAAGATCCGCTTCGTCCTCGTCCCCGTCATCACTGTCTCTCTTCCGCTTCTTTAGACGATTCTTAGTCCCAGCCTTCATAGCGGCTTTCCTTATGGCTTCTTCCCGCCTCTTCATTAACCGCTCCATAGCCTCGTGTGTCTTAGCATTCTCACGAGCCTTCTTTATAGCTTCTCTCTCTTGTTGCCGGAACAGTTTCTCCTTCTCTTTCTCTTTCCTCTTCAGTTCCCTCTCTGTATCTACTCTGTCTCTCTGAGCCTTACGATATGCTTCATGCACCAGGCTTGCAGCCGTTGCGGCTGAAGCACCCACGCCTGCAGTGCCTCCTGGTGCGTTATTTCCAACACCCGTTGTGGGTGTACCTCCAGGGAAGTGAGAATATCCATTGCCAGTCACATTGCCTGGTGCCACTCCACCATTTCGTACCCAGGTTTGAAAATTAAATGCGTTTTTCTTAGGAACAAGAGGAACAGGGCCAGCCTGGAATGAACTGTTGTTCCCAAACGACCCACGGGACCACGCGAACGCACTCGCCCCGTTTGCAGGGTGAACATTGATGTCATTTGCTAGGAATGGTTTGTGGCATTTCTGGCAAAGAAGTTGATAGCCCAAGTAGGTGCGCATGTATTGGTACTGCATTCGACAGAGGGGACAAGCCGTCCAGAATGTGTTGGAGGCTTGAGGTGCCTGAGCTCCTGTAGCAGTTGTCTGCGCAGTTGCTTGATATTGCGCTTGATAAGCAGAATACGTAGGTTTCGGTGTCTCCGTTGCCTGGGAGGCCATCTGAGAAACCCTGGACTCTCCACCTCGTTTCGAATCGTGCAGAAATCTTTTAGCCTTGTCCGACAGAACTCCAAAAGCCTCCCCAATCAACTTAAATGCAGCCTCCGCTCCAATTGACTTGTTTTTGTCAGGATGCAGCATAAGAGCGAGCTTCCGATACTGCTTCTTGATTGTGCTATCATCCGACAGTGGCTCCACCTGAGACAATGTGCTCACGAGGTTTAAGAACCGACCCTGATCCTGCCTTCACTGCCGTCCCAGCAAAGTTATGATACGATCTATCTATTTAACTGATAGTGAAAACAGGGGAAAATTAAGCAATTATAACCACGCTGTTAACGATGCCACAGCCATCCTAGGTCAAGGAGTTCTCTGTTCTCACCTCCGGGAGAACCACTCCCTGCCAAAAACAGCAAACAGAGAGGAAAAACCCTCATGAGACTAGTACAAAGAGAAAGCTTACGATCAAGAAGTAATTAAGATTTAAAAAGTTACCTGAAGAATGCCATACCAATCCGTCTCATTGATCCCCAGTTTCACCTGAGCTGCAATATGGACATCCAAGACGGCTAACATTTGAACAGCACCATCCAGAGGAGGATACAGCTGTTGAGCTTTAATAATAAACTTCTTCGCACCCGCAAAATCCAGCATTGCAAATTTCTGCTCCGCAATGTCTCTCGCCCGAATTGCTTCATCTCTGTTGCACTCCATCAAGCCTCAAGCCAGCGAGGCGACAAGTGCCAACTTGCCGCCCCCACTTACACTCTCTCAATTTGCGCGTTTACTCACCTGTACACTTTTGGACCTCCCACTCCAACAACACCGTGCAAAAGGTGATACAACAGGATTCGAGTTCCACACTCGGAGAATTTTCCCGTCACAAAGGTCCACCGATAACTACAATAAAAAACTGCTAGGCTTGGCCGCAGAGCGCATTTTTAGAAGAACCCACCGTAAAGACACCTAAAATCCTAATACTCCCGAAACACCGCCACCTCATGTCCCATTCTAAACGCCTCCTCTCCAATTCAGTACCTCTACAAGTGCCCCTGCCATGATCGTCCCCTACCAGCGAGAAATTCCTGACGCTCAGCATGGCCTCGCATTCTAATTCCCCACTGAAAGACAGCAAACACCTGCAGAAATCGACACTCCCAAAAGCAAATCCTCATGTCACACCCGCTAACACGAAAAAAAACGAAATCCATCATCGCCTCTCCACTAGTTACATTTCAAACCCTAACGAACCACCGAAATTTCTCCGCCACTGAAAAAACCGTAACCTACACCAAAAACCCCACTCCTGCAACCGTAAGTCCACCATCACTCTACTATCACCCTCCTCGTCGTGTTCGAAATACAGTCATCTCCCCGTTCCCCTGTACACCATGCGAAACAAGCTACTGCACAATAGCTACCGTAACTTCAGTCACTCAGCAAAATGGAGCCTACTCTAGCAATCCCGGGCGCCAAATTTCAAACCCCAGCACTCACTGGAAATGCTCGCAGAGTCTCTGCTCGAGTCCAAATTGGCAACTTACACAAACATCGCCATTGCGAGAATCTGCGGTCGCGGAAACACAGGCACCCATTAGATGGCCTTGAACATGCGGCGTCGTCAAGAGCCTCCCCAGACGCTCACCGAACCTATTCCTTCTCCGGATCTATTGTAAATCCGAGCCTACCTTGGCCCAAACCTAGTACTCAAAACGGCGGCCCGTAATATTTGCAGGGGAAACTGAACCCTTTAATTCTTTGAGCAGATCCGATCCCGGGACCCAGCAAGCCAACCGTATAATGACGGGGCAACTAAAAACCCATGCCCCAATGCAACCGGCATTGGTCTTTCTTTAATCCTGGCCTTGCTATTTTCCATCCCTAACCCGGAAATTGGGCAAAATATAAAGCACTTGCAAGTTAGCTCACATAGAATCTTTGCTTCTTTTTTTTTATAATGTAGAAAAGTCCATTTGAGGTTTGGATTGTCAACTTTACATAGGGTCGATTTTTTTTTTTTAAAAGTTGCCAAAATGGAATGAAGGCCAACTTTGTCTACTTTAAAATCTCCATATTGTCTCTCCTCCCGTCTCTGAATTGGAGATGCTCTTGGGCCATCTTCACAGCGCAACTTCAATGCACTCCTCCATAAACTCCTAACTTTCACTGTTTTAGTTCGAACTTCTAATTTTATATTTTTTATCATTGGAATTTCTAATCATGAACCAACAAAAAGTTAGAAGTTTATATGGAGGAGCAATTGACAAAAAGATGCTCTTAGGCCATCTTCACAACACAACTTCAATGCACTCCTCCATAAACTTCTAACTTTTCACCATTTTAGTTAGAACTTCTAATTTTATATTTTTATCATTGGAATTTCTAATTAGAAACCAACAAAAAGTTAGAAGTTTATTTGGAGGAGCAATTGGCAAAATGGACTGAGGATGTCCTTAGAGTCCATGATAGAAGAGAGAAAGTAAAATGGTTTTCAAAAGATTTCATACACTTCAAAAATTGTCATGACTATTTAAGAAAAAAAATTTCAGCAAAATCTCGACATATCAAGGTAGAAGTGAAGCACTTAGATTAAATCATTTTTCAAATTATTTAAATAAAATTTTGACACTTCTCAACTTTAACTCAGATTTAATAGTGAAAAATATTTTAATTACAATAAATAAATTTCAAGATTCTTCAGTAAGAATATTGAAATTATTTTAGAAATTTGTGGTATTCCTGATTTTTAAAATTTTAATTATTAAATTATTGTTGATTGAATATGACTCCAAATATTTCTATTTTTCATAAATTATTACAAAAGTCTCCAAAAATTTGTGAAAATTTTGAAAAGTATATACAACAATTACATATAGTTTTTTATGATCTCTTGTATATTTTTGGAATGAATTTTTAAAAAAAAATTTAGAACATATTTTGAATCAATCATATATCAATGAATGAAACCTTACATGTCTAAAACTCTTGCCATAAGTTTTTTAAAATAGAAATTTCATTACACTTACTAGAAATTCTGTTAAAAATTTACTTGTATTAAAAGGATTTTTTCACTAATAAATTTTATTGGATTTTTTTAAAATAAAAAATAAAAAATCTTTAAAGAATAATTGAATTTTTTTGCATAGTCCGCCATTTGTACTACAACATGTTTAAATTTGTTTAAAATATCTAAATCTTCAATTTCACTATAGCAATTTTTATGAGTGTATAAGAAATTTTGAGAGACACTATAGTTCCAGAGCTTTTTGGATAAAATGATTTAAGATTAGAGATGAATTTAGCCAAAAGAAATGAACTTCATCTTCGTAAATTTTTGTTATCTTTCCATCTCTACATGAATTATATTAGAACCTTGCATCAAAGTCATGAAGCAATGAGTAACCATACTATTCACATTCCTAAAGATTAAGTAAAAATTGTTTTTTCAACACAATTGGATGAACTTCATTTGTGTAGTTCATCCATTTCACTCTTCAAAGTAATCAAAAGCCTTTTGTTAGATACAATGTCTTTTGGGGATTAATGAACCTATAACCTCTAGCTCTCACTTCAACAAACTTTCCTTAGTATACTTCTATAAATGTGAAAATTTCAATTCTAATGACTAATAGCAATTTTTGTTTGAATAAAGTCAAATTGGTAGTTCATTATCTACTTGTCCTAGTGAATTAGAGTCAATTTCTATTGTAAATCCAATACACACATATAGATTTGAACCAATTTTAAATGGATAGATAGGAAAGGTGTCAAGTAGATTTTGTGATCTTTTAATACTAAGAGTCATCTTTTCATTTTAAAGACTGAAAGTCTAAAAGTCAAATTTCAAGAAGATAATTCATACAAGTGGTATGATTGGCATGCAAATTGTGTTATATTTATATTCCCCTTCAATTTGAATTTATTGTCAAATTAGCTTGTACTTCAATTTTGTAAAGTATAATCCTTTTGTGTGCCCCATGTAGGGTGTATGCCAATTTAATATTTGTAAGACAAATTGAATATTAATTGTGGAGTTTGAAATCCCTGTGAGTATATATGAAGGAGAGCCATTAAACAAAGTCAATCTTATCATTAATTTGATCAAGTAGCAAGATCCAAAGATTCATTAGGAAAACAATGAGAACTCAAAGGGATTGCGAATCCCATACAAAAGAGGATAACATAGAACTTTGGTCAAAAAAAGAAATTTTAGAAAAAAAGATTTTTTTTTTCTAGCCATTAAACTGCAAGGCCTGATTAGCATGGGACAATTCAATTACAAAAAAATTTAAAAAAAAATAATATGAAAATTAATTAAAATTTTTAAAAATTAGAGATTTGATTTAGCATTAGTGCGACCACATCAGATTGCTATTTTTTATATTTCAATTTTTTTATGATTATTTTAATATTATTCTACTCATGCAAAAAAATCTTCATATTCAATTTTTTCAATTTTTTTTCAATACTCCCTCCGTCCCAAAATGATCTTCCTGTTGGACAAAGTATTCTAGATTAAGGCGAAAAATAACAATTTTTGAACCCATTTCACATTGTAAGTAGGTTGTGGTGCACTTCTAATGTCCTAGAAATTTTGAGTTTTGGAACCCTTGTCAAAGTGCAGTTTGGGAGTTTTGAAAAGTGGAATTTTTTAGGCATTTTCAAGGAGCACAGTGGACACATAACTATTGAGTGTGAGGTCATTGTTTTTTAGGCACTTAGAATGTGCCCAAGACCATGTGTGGACCTTTGTACCACCTTCCAAAACTTCATCTCCTTCAACCAAGAAACACGCAAAGAGATGCAAAAAATAAAAATGAAGAGTGTTGATTGACATCTTTAGTCATTTAATTTGAATTTTGATTGATGATTGCATGGATGGAAGGGAAACTATTGCTTAGAGTTGTTTTGCTAGTCCCAATTAGCAACCAAAAGTCGAATTTGACTAATTCTCACTTCATTAAGTGCAATAGGAAGATCATTTTGGGACAAAAAATTGAGTCCAACAAGAAGATCATTTTGGGACGGAGGTAGTATTTTTTATTGTGTCTTTATTTATCATTGATGATGAATTGTAGCCATTGTTCTTCAAAGGGGCTATGAGTTCTATTGAGGGGAACTTCTCAAAGGGAAGCACCCCTTTGGAAGATGTTTTTTTTTCCTAATGGATTCCTTTGAGAAATCAAGGAAAAATTAATTGTTGAGGAAGGAATGTCAAAGTTGGCCAATTGCTAGGGATTGGTTGCTTGAGTTTTTTTTGTAGAAATTGACATAGTCCTTGATCAATTTGACAAAGAATAACAAATTATCAAATTGTTTGGAATTATACAAATTTATATAGTATAACGAATGATTGAATGTATCGCATATAAACTATTGGACTTCAAAATTGGTTATGAGTCTAATTGAAAGTGTAGTTTATACATGTTGATAAATTAATTGATTACGATCTAATCAACCAAAAATTAGCTTCTAGTTGAATAGTAATAGGAAGTATGACTCCATTCATGGAATTTGTGTAATACATGCGGAGGATGTATAAATTAATCTAGTTTAGTTGTCAAATATTGTGAACATCTTGTTTTCATTGCATAGCAATTTGATGAATAGAATTGGAATGAATGCTTAGAAAAATTGTGCATAGCAAGTGAATTGTAGTCATCACAACTAATTAGATGCTTACCATTATAGTTGAACTAACTATGGTAATGGATGAAATGACCTTGCCACAATGCCACAACTATGCTAGAATGTGAGCTTGGAGTTATGAGCCTATAAGCTATGAGCTTGGAGCTTGGGAGCCTAGAGCCTCCAAAACTTTTTTTGGAGAATTTTTTGCCATCCAATTTTTTTTCTTCATGTAATTTTTAAAAATAGAGAAAAACATTCTATTTATAGTAAGTATTGTGACCTATGACTGCGTCCCCTATAACTATAGATTGTATCAAATGATATAGTTTAATGTACTAAATTTTTTTTGCTATGTAGTTAGGCTTTCAAATTTTTATGCAAAGTTTTAGCATTTTGTTTATCCAAAATAGCAAGGAACATGTCAAATGCTTCAAATCTTCAAGCCCTCTGTCATTTTTGCAAAATTGTATGGTATAATTTTGACTAGCTAAATTGAATACAAAGAACCAAGATTGCTCAAATATCCCATAACAATTGGGATTTCGGATATGAAGTAGTTTAAGAAGACATGTGGAGGATGAGTTTATAACCTAAATGTTAGGGTGAGATGACAACCACAAGCCATTGTGGATTTGTGGTAGACACCTCACTTAATCTTGAGGTGTTTTACTTTATGTAATTTTCAATTTTAAAATAGGGCTTTCGAGATAACAATAATGTATTGCCAAGTGTTGACATCTTAAAAAAAATAGAAAGAATCACCCAAAAAAGAAGAAATTAAAAAAAATGAAAGACAAAGAAAATGGGGAATGAAAAAAATGGGGAAAGAAAAATAATTGGGAGAGAAAAAAATGGGGAGAGGAAAAAAATGGAAAAATGAAGAAGAACACATTGGAATTAAAAAGAATATGAAGAAGTTTTGAAAATGGAAAAATACTTGGAAAATATGGAAAGAAAAAACAATTCCAAATTCATATATGCATTATTGAAATAGGGGGTAGGGTGGTACATTTCAATAAATTATATATACTAATTGCAAAACAGTTTACTAATGAATCATGCTTTTCTATTTTATGAATGCTTTTCTATTTTTAATTCCATAAGCTCTAAGTCGTTTCAATCTTAATATATGTGAATGAATACAATACGAGTGAAGTATATAGATAAATGAGTTCATGCTTACTCTAAAACTATGATGATTCTTGCTCGAATTAGAAGTAACTTCGATTCGTTGAAGCTATAACTTGGTGCATGAATGAATTTGTCAACGTGGATGTCCATCTTGCAAAAGTAGCGGTACAAGTAGTATAGTTGCTTGCAATTCACATATTGATGACAACCTCTAATAGCAGAAACAACCATGTTCATGAAGTTTGGTGTCGAATACAGAGGCCTTGCTTTGGGAAAACGCGGGGCTTCTAGCTACAACTAAATGTGGCTCAAATAATGGAAGATCTTGTGGTCATATAAAGTCACAAACATAATAATAAACCCCCAGATGATGCCATATAAACCAAAATATTATCACATTTTCATATACCCCTCAAAAGATGTCATTCAGTCTCAATATACATCATGTGTGGTAAAAAATAGTAGAAAAAAAGTCATATCTTTCATAAACTCCCCTTGAAGAAGTGTATGATAGATGAATGAGTGCCACGTCCGCTCTACAACTCCAAACTAAAAGTGTCATATGTCCTTGAAAAGATAACAAAAAGTTCTATAACCCCTTCAAAATTCACTCAAAACTAAGATATTGTCCGACTTTTATGGTTAGTCAAAGTTCACCTTTCCCAACTCAAAAGCAGCTCACCTATATTTCACTCTCAAGCTCATAACTTTCACATACTAACTCCAAATGAAGAAAATAAACCCATTTTGGAAAGATAAAATTGATATCTACAACCTCTTCAAGTTTCACTCAAATCTAAAAGACTGTCCACATTTCATAGCCTTTCAAAGTTCACTCTCTTGAAAACCCGAAAGTATCTCTTCACCCTTCCACTTTCAAGCCCATAACTTTCACATACTAACTTCAAATGAAGAAAATAAACTCATTTCGGAAAGATAAAAGAAGTATCTACAATCTCCTCAAGTTTCACTCAAAACTAAGGTACTTTCTACCTTGTATAGTCTACCAAAGCTCACTCTCTTGAAAGTTTAAGGCAACTTCACAGCACTTCACTCCCAAACTCATAACTTACACATACTAACTCCAAACTTAATGAGTGATAACTTTTTGAAAACACAAAAATAAGATACACAAGCTCTCAAAATTTCATTATCAAACTCTCCATGTACAATGTGCAATGCCCTCTCAAAGTGATGGGTTCCCCTAAGCTAACAAGGAGGAGGAAGAAGATGACCCACCACCTCATCCACCACCTCAATCTCTATACCATCGACCACCTCAATCTCCATACCATCCACCTAAGCTAATGGATTTTGGCCACTAAGATGCTGCATGGGCCATAATACACCTATAGGCCACCTCCTATTCTAGATAAGTCTATCCACATCATCTACGTGGACTTTTAATCCATTAAAAACATATGGTTTTATTGTTCCTAATCGTTGGGTATCGATTTGGATTTGGGGCCTGAAAGTCTTGGACATGTTGAAGAGGCGATGAGGTGACAATGTAGGTCGCTCTTGGAGATAGAAGCCCACATGCTATAGCAACAAGGATTCCTCTCGGTTGAGATTGGTTCCACTCAAAATTGGCCAAACCTCTAGTACCTTAGGCCAATCAATTATCCACTTTCACTTTGTACCTTTCATACATCTTTCAATGTCATCCCAACAAAACCAAAAGTCTGCCACTACCTCTCACTTACTCCTATACTCTTCTTTTCTTTCGCGGTAGGTGAGAGTTGGTATTTCCTTTCATCTCCTTGCAATTTTTGCGGTGCACTTTATATTTAAATCACGTTGTTGAGTTTTGCATTTTGCATTTGATTTGTAGCTAATCCTTGCTATTTGCCATTTCGAGGTGTCACAATCACTTTCAAATGCAACTGTAACATATAGGGAAAGATTTACCTCTAGCTATTTTTTTTTAATTCTCCATAGATCCTATAGAAGCTATGGTGGTCCTTGTTTAAATACAAGGTTGAGAAAAATTGATTTTGTTTGGTTAATGCAAGTCTCTAGCATTGTTAATTGGTATTTTCAACTTCCTCTTTGTATTTCCAAAAACTCCTTCTCCTTCCAAATATAGTACTTGAGTTCCACCCCCCTCAACTCCACACAATGTATTTAATGCTTCAACCATTTTGGGGGGATCTCTACTTCATCTTGCAACTTTCAACTTCTATTCTCCCTTTGATGGACTAGATCCACATGAATGTCCTTTCAAATAAGCACAAAGTAAAATGTACTGTATTATTGCTGAAATGCTTCTTTGATGTATTTTTGAGTGTGTTTTTGCAAAGAAGTAGTCCAATACAACAAGCATGTCCTCTATTGGTTCTCCATTTTGTCAATAGCAAAACCACTTCCGTACACAATCTGGACCGCATTCCAATTGGCCATTGCAATATCTGCCATGAATCCCTTGAAATTTGGGTGTTGTACTCCGTGTCGTGACATTACAATGTTTAAACACCTCCAGGATTGCATTTGAATCTCAGTATCTTCTTATTGCATGTTGCATGTTGAAATGGTCATTACCTTCTTGTATTTAGGATCACATACGTGACAAGCCATCATGGTCCACTCCTTTATATGCTTCACATGGTCAAACATCATCCATGCATTTTGTAGATTACCTTCGAGTTGCATGTGCCTCACCAAGTCTATACCACTTCTAAATCTTTTGGTAAGCATCTTGAAAATATACACCTTCTTCTTCCCTTGTCTAAAGAATATACTATCATGAATGTATTCGAACCTTGACTCTTTTTTCATGGTCATGATGTTGTCGATGACATCTCTTTGATTGTTTGAGCAAAATGAAGAGATCACATTCCGTATGTTTGGACTACTCAAATACTAGAAGTGATCTATGACCTCTTCTATTTCCTCCCCCTTCAACATCTCCTTCTTTCCCTCTCTATCATAAAACATATAGTTTGTAAGCAAATCTTTGCTAGTAGATAGAGCAATTATGGAATTGGTGGCTATTGGCGTCTTGGCCACCTACTTTGCAATGAGTCTGCAAATATTTTCTGTAGAATCTCTATACATGCCCTTTGTTATAGGGCGAGAGTGTTCTCCAAAGTGAATGGCTACCCTAGTCATTTTTGTATTATCACTAGAAGAGTAGCAAATCCTAGCGTCGCATGTATTTAAATACGTAGGGGATTTCTTACAAATTTTGCAAACTAAAGTACAATCCTTGAGATGACTAACTCCTACTCCAATAGGCAAGGATACATAGCCAATCCATTCTGTTTCATTGCGTTTGGAAGCTCTCTTCAAATAATCACAATTTGGATTTTCACAAGCAAGATGACCATCACAGTATGACTTATGGAACTTAAGGTTGTTAGAGTTGTGAATGTTTGTCATCACCAACTTGCACCACAAGTGGCCATTATACCACTTATCTATTTCTTCCAAGTTTTGGGCTAGAGACGAAGATGAAGATGACCAATTTGGAGGCAGCTCGAATATAACATTTCCATCAAATATAGGAAGAAGATACTGCATGCAATGGTGCTTCAAACTATCGAATTCCATTGTGAATAATTTGTTATAGACCAATGTGTAGTAGCTAGTCTCCTCAATCAGTCCATTATGCTCACACGATCAACAACATTAGGATACAATAGAGGGCGGGAAGAAAGAGACTGGGTAGAACTATTAGATGGGGTGCTAGACAAGTTCAAAATAGCATTGTTTTTTGTTGTGGTTTCGATAGAAAATGGTCTTTTTTGAAGCATCATGTTAGGGGAATCTGTATCTAATTCACTAGACAACTCTATGAGTGGATCTAATTTCTCAATTTTCATTGTATGAAGAAGTGTATAGTTAAGAAGACTTGAGAGAACTTCTCGGGGTGGACTAGGTGAAACTGTACTTTTGATGTATGGCATATCCACCGTGGATGTATTGGATTAGTGACTAAGAATCTCAGTTGAAGTTGCTAACATGGATAGAGGAAGACCATAAGCTCTATAGTTTCCAAAAGCAAGGTTCCAACAATGCCCTTCCTCTTCTATTGACTTTACCATAGGAATAAATGGTAGCAATTCACCTAATTTTGACTTCCTCTCTTCTTTGACATAGATTGAGGACTCTACAAATTTGAATCGAACATGGAGTAGGTGACTACAAACACAAGCATGTTCATCATTATCTATTGGAAATACAAGTGGAACCTCATGACCATCTACTCAAATGGACACCATGACGACAATACGCATGGGAATGCGTATGAAAGAAACACAATTGATACTCTTAATATAGAGAGGTAGAATTCAACTTTTTAAAGGACTAGTAGTTGTCCAATACTTTCAACATTACTAATGGAGGAATATAATATAGAGGAAGTATATGGATTCACTATTAGTGTGACCAATTTGGAAGCCGCCATCGGAGGCTTTGTACATCGCCTACATTTAGAAGTGCATTGAATGCAAAGAGATGATTGTGTTAGTGGCCTTAGATAAGCGCGCACATCAAGTTGTCAAAGCATACCCATCATTACTTGACCATCTTGGCATGTCAAGTATATTAGTCAAATTTAGAAAAGACCTCAATTCCTGTGTCCTTCCACTTTCACTACAAGGAAAACTATGTTCTATTTGACAAAAAATTGACAAAAGTTTGTCAATTGCTTTGTCAGTGGGAACTTGTAGATTCAGCCAATAATTTGACAAAATTTTGTCAACCATTTTGTCATTTTTCTAGAATTTTTGTCAACTTCTATTCCCTAATACCCTCCTTTGTTAGTCGTCTTGTTGCCATGCTGGCATGATGGCTTAACCCCTAATTGCCTTCACAACCATATATGGTTGATCTGAAATTTCAGGCCCATTTTTATGTGGGCAGTTAAATTCCTATGACTAGTCTAAAATTTTTTTCAAGCAGTTTTTAGGGTTAAGTATGGAAAACTTTCATTTTTCATTGAGAGAGTACATATTCCATTATTGAGAGGTCTTCAAAGGCATATGTGTACTGAGAGTGGAGTATAAAGCTTGCTAATTTTACTTCATTTCCTAGCTTCATGCAAAGCTTGGCAATTTCATTTGATTTGAGATCTAAGAAATTGTACTTATCCATTTGCTTTGAGAATGGTCCCAATGAAAAGTTTAAAGTCTTTTCATGATTTTCACCCTTGAAAATTTCAACATGCAAGTGTTTATTTGAAGCTATTTGCAATTTCTACTTAAAAACAAAAATTGCATTTCAATAATTGCAAGGTGGACTGTATAATGAGTTTGATGTTTTTTCATGTGAAATTAAGTTTTTTGGATGTGCATTTTAGTGTGCAAACACTCTTTGAAGTTGTTCATGTTACCTCCAATCCCAAAGAACATTTATATGCAAATTTTTGAAACATTCTGGACAAAGATAACATACTAAAAATAAAAAATGTACATTTCCCTTGGTAAATATCACAACTCCTAGGAAATTTTTCACTCAAAATTGGTGTGCGAACTAATAAACAAGCTCTATTAACATCTATATAGTTAAATTTCCAAAAAAACACAATTTGCTTCATTGAGGATAACTACAAGCTAATGCACTTTTTTCATAGTCAAAATACACTAGGAAAGGCTTAAGCACTTAGGGGTTAATCAATGGCTACAAGTGTCCTTATTCTTTTTAAAAAGACAAAATATCAAAATTGAAGTTGCTTTAAATTTAAACCTTCATATATTAAGTGAAAATGCAAGTACAGACAACCTATTGCTACCTTGACATTGCACTTCATGAACTACTTTTGTTTTGTGATTTTGGAAAGATAAGAGAGCTTTCTATATACAGATGGGGTGGTAGGAGGTAGAACAATCCATATGGGATATGTCATTTACAAGTTGCAAAGCTCAACCGCTCATAATTAACTTTGAAATAGGATTTGTATTAAAACTATAATTTCAGACCTCATTTAAGCATAGTAGAATAACTTTTCAAAAACAACTTTCAACTAAAACAAGTTGGGAAATCAATTCAAGTTTCATGTCCAAAAATCCATTTGATATTTTAATCCTCCAATCAAAAGTTATGGACAAATTTCAAAGAGGTGGTGGAAGGAAATTTGGTTTTACTTTTTCAAACATCCTCTTTGAAATTTGTCCATAACTTTTGATTGGAGAATTAAAATATCAAGCGGATTTTTGGACATGAAACTTGAATTGATTTCCCAACTTTTTATAGTTGAATTTTTTTTTGAAAAGTTATTCTACTATGCCTAAATGAGGTCTGAAATTATAGTTTTAATACAAATCCTATTTCAAAGTTAACTATGAGCGGTTGAGTTTTGCAACTTGTAAATGACATATCCCACATGGGTTGTTCTACCTCTTACCACTCCATATATATACGGAGAGTTTGACTTCTACATATAATTCAAGCTAAGATATCTATGGCAATAAATAAAAAGATCAATGTATAATGAATCTAATGGAATGTTTATGTTTTTGGCAATTAGGGAGAAGAGAACCAAACATCAACTACAAATTTGACAAAAAAATGACAAAAATTTGACAAGTTCTCACAAATTGACAAGATGAGGTAGCTATAATATGGCTATTGTCATTTTTGACAATTCTCTATCAAAAACTTGTCATCTTGGATTGCATTTCCTTGTAGTGTTTAGTCATTAATCACAGCCCATAAATTGTGTAGTGCATTCATGTCAATTGAAATATAGGATGAAGCCAAAAAATTTAAGAGGGAGAAAATTTTGAAAGGTCATTCTTTGACAGGCTATGAAAAGGGTTTAAGATGATATTGTGAAGTGCATGCAATGCTTTAAATTAAAATGTGAAAATTGACACACTTAGTGGCTATGACAGAGCCCATGCTCTTACACACCATTATATTTCTCAACTGTGATGTAGCATTAAAAGAAATGGATTAGTCGTAGATATCTTTAGATTACAAAGTTCTTATTAATAAATGTTGATAGCTACCAAACCAAGTAGACATGGCATGGAGTTTTGAATTACTTTGGCGGTGTTTGTCAGAACCCTACTCCACAATGTTGCATTGCTAATTTCAGGAGAAGTGCTCTCTTCTGCATAATTAGTTGCCTTAGTCCACATGAAAAGTCTCTTCCATGCTTTTTGTGTCTCATAGCGCTTGCTCGTGAGAGTGATAGATTGCATGATCTTGTCTATGACCTTATGCAAACACTGAACATTAGCACTCTATGTAACATTCCTGAGAAGTAGAAGAGTCTTAGGAAGCGCAATTCTCTGTATTTTTCTTCTTCTAAGGCTCTCAAAAGATCTAGAATGATGAAGGAAAAGAAAGTAGAATCCATAACAAGTCATTCTTTACCCGGTAGTCTTTGCAAATCTCTTCACTTTGGGTTACTTTCCATTTCTTAAAGTCTATCTTTATAATTTGAAGTATTCTTTTTGTGAATGCATTGACAAGTATAAAAAATAGTTGACTTGAATGTTGATGAATTCTATACACTTGGGAAATCCAAATTGTAATCACTTAGAGTAATTACATGTGAACACTACAAGAAAATGGAGGTATAAATGACTACGCAGTCATTCAAGTCCCCATGAAATGACTAGAAAATGACTGTCCCTCTCTAATTGCATGTTGTGGCTTTTGCCAACAGTGTTCGAGTCATTTTCCAGTTACGCCCATGACTAGAGGATGAAGAAGCGATGAAAACCTTACTTCCGGTATGAGTTTTCGTGAGAGTAATCAAATGCCCTTGGTCCACTTGAACGAGAAGTCATATTTTGGGACTTGGCGTTTCTTATATAGAACTCCAGAATGATTGACATGTCACTGAGCATGTTTGGCGGGAATTTGATGTTGCCTACGTGGCCGCGCCTATGTTGACTTGTCAATGCTTTATGCTTGAGTCATTTACTAGTGACTACAAGCCGTAGTTTGCCACTAGTTTACACTTCCAGCCACTTCCACATGACTTTGTCTTGACTCTCACATATATATAGTTGGAGACGTTTGTGCAATCATTTTTTGGGGGAGGATTCTTTTTTACAATAGTATATTACCAGTACATGAAAGAGGAAGATACACAACATATTTGATTGACTTCCGACCTGTATGCTCAATTGAAGCATATGGTTTAAGGATTATAACATTGCAAAAGGAGTTAACAAAAAAACTTTTTACTTAGCTTTGGAAGGTGGTATGAGACAATAATCTCATATTCTATGCACTTCAAGAGTACAACAATAGCGTGACCACTCTAGGGCTAAGTAGGGAATCCTTAGATGAAGGGGAGGAGACCACTTTGAAGTACTAGATATGGTTGCACGACCGCGGTAACGACTAGTATTGCTCCTATGCTAATATGTTGTCCTCCTCATACAATTCAATTGCCCCTAGGAGATTCACCACCTCTAGGGAATCAGGACAAATTGATGGAGCAATCAAGCCGGCACTCTTTGACGTGGTGTTGATGAAGGCATATGTTCTATCCACAACCTCCCGCTTGGCTCTTGCTTCTTTCCATAATACAACTTTCCATCTTGGTTTCTCTACAACATCTGAGAAAAAAACTTGTGTGGCCTGGCTAGGGAAAATGAAGGGCTCTGCCATCCTAGGTAACATATGCCAAAAGTTCAATACTAAGAAATCAACATCATCTCGGATATATGTTGCATTCTCACGATTGTCTTGGGCCTTTATCTAATTACATCGTAGAAGAAGGATTTGTGTATTGAGACCTTCGTAATTCAACAACAATATATCTTTTAGCACCCCTATATAGTTGACGGACAAGTCCTCAATATTCTCACTAGACAATTTGAAAATCGACGCCACGCCACTATTGTAGCTTTGCATTTGTGCGCTCATTTCGTCATCCATGCGGAAGTGGTTATCGAAGGCAGTGATCTGGGAGTACCTCCTGGCTCTTTGGGATGGTTTTGCACTTAGCAATAAGCAATCCCGGTCCTTTGGCTTTCGAGATCCAAATTAGAATTCTGGACATCAATCACTATCTAGTCCACCAGTGCTAGAGTGGATGGATTTGCACTTTGTTCATCCCTCCATTTACTGCAAGACCCATTCATTTAAATCATTAAATATTACATGAATGAAAGTGTTTATAGTATAGTAAGCTACAAATGGACTTGTGTTGTAGGACTCTACATGAAAGCCAAGACAATATCATGATTTCTAGTTGACTCTAAGAAGTCGATTGGAAGTCACATTATACTACTGGAAATTACTTCATGCCAAGTACATGACTTCATTAGGACTCAATGACAACTGAATATTACTCTTTCAATACTTAAGGAGGGCTATAGGTCTTGCCCAAGAATCCCATATACTATAGTATTAGTGTATAGGGATCTTCACGTGTGAATAATACTGCACAATTATGTAAATAAGACTTGCCATCCAATGAAGTGGTTACAGGAGGCACTCACTCATAGAAATCTTCCATGATGGTTGTTTTCGTCAATACATACTCATGTGCTAAGTCTCGAAGCATAGTGGTCATCAGATACGGCTTTCCTACGCCTAGCAAGACCTCCTCAACATCCCCGTACTCTTCATCTTCATCCCACACTCATGTGTGCGTGAATTCAAACCTCTAGAGGTATTTAGTAATAAAGCCAATGCATTCATCTTTCAAGTATCCCTCAGCCATGCACACCTCAGGCCGGGCCAGATTTCGGACATGGTTCTTCAATACTTTCATGTATTGCTCCACTAGATACATCCACCTCACACTAACTGGTCCACACAAGTCTAGTTCTATAGCTAAATGGTATAGTAGATGGGTCATTATGTGGAAGAAGGATGGGGGGAATTCAATCTCAAGCAACGCCATGCTCTCGGCGACATCAACTTCTAGTGAGGCAAAATCATTGGGATTGTAAACCTTGGTGCATAAGTGGTGAAATACCTTGCACATTCACATGACAGCCATGCGAGGCTGAGGTTTCATCAGACCACAGTGCACTAGCGGTAGAACCTGCTGCATCAACACGTGGTAGTCGTGGGATTTCAGGCCCCCAAAGTTTTTCTTCTGTATGCACTTCCTGAGGTTAGATGAATATCTAGTTGGTGTCTTCAAGGACTTGATGCACCTTGCAAACTTTTCAAATTTCTCTTCTATCAATACATAGCTGGCTCTTGGCTTCACCATTTTACCGGCTCTACGAGGGTGTGGGATTAGCCAAAGGTGCTTCTGCACATTCCTCCTCTACAAGTCCCTCCTCACCTTCACAGTGTCCTTCCCCGTCATAGTTTTAAGAAAGTTCTTTGACAAGTTCATTTCGCCATGCATGATGTCTAGCGTGTTGTGAATGAGAAGATCTTGAATATGAGCACAAAAAACAACAACTTAAGTTGTAGTGAGTGATCCTCTTACCAAAAGCAAAGAAGATGCACTTGAGTAATTAGAGGCTTGGCTATCCACATCCAAGTTGCAACAAAGACGCTTTAAAGTCACATAATGACACTGCTACTTCAACACTACTTTTGCGTAACTTTGAAATAACCTAGTAGTTGTGAAAAAGTAGCGCCAAAGTCACATATCATTTTCTGTACAAAACTTGTAGTTGTAAATCGAGACTTATCTTCCAATATGGCAATTTGAAGATAATGCTCATGCGCCATGAATTTTTGAGGGATCATTTGCATTGCCCTCTCTATTCCCAGATGCTTTCCATGCCTCGTACTCCTCCGCATACACCAGTTGCTCCTCCATTGTGATTGCCATTGGTTTAGGTTTGTTTTCCATGGCTCCATTAAAGTGGTTCTTCATTCGTGCAGACTTGTATGGATGTTGCTCAAGTAACCACCGACGTGTCCTACCATAGGTTTTCTTGCCGACTTCCACGAAATGCTCAACACCCAAGTTCATGCCGCACCATGAACATGCTGAATAGCCTTGATGGGAAAATCCTCCCACAGTCCCATAGCCCGGAAAGTCATGTATTGTCCACAACAACATGGTGCGAAGTAAAAATGCCTTGCAACCTGCATCCTTTGTAACATTGTATACAGGAATTCCCAACCTCAACTCCAGCAACTCATCAACAACAAGCTCTAGGTATACGTCAAACACATCTGATGTCACGGACTCCCCCTAGGAATTAAAAGAGTCAATAGCACAAAGAATTTTTTTGTGCACAACTAAGGGGGGACATTGTAATTCAAGAAAAGAATAGGCCATGTTGACTAAGACAACCGGCTTTGTTTGAATGGGTTCACGCCATCTACGGCCAATGCAAAGTGAACATTGCGGGGATCAGAAGCAAAAGTGGGGTCCACATTGTCATGGAAGTGACGCCCAACTTTCGAATCACACAGATTTTGAATAAGGCCATCCCCTCCTTCTTGATTGTTGTGGTTCTCGTGATGCTAAAGCATCAACATGGATAGAGTTGGACTCTTGAACATTTGCTGTAGACGTGGAATGATTGGAAAATGGTGAAGAACCTTGAGTGGGAAGGCCTTCCAATCTTCATCTCTAAACCTACGCCCCTTGCACTTTGGACAGTGGATTGCATTAGCATGTTTCCCTCTTAACAAAATACAACTTCTTTCACAAGCGTGAATGGTGTTGTATGACAAACCCAACTTCTTTGTAAGGGACTTGGCGGCGTGGTAAGTCTTGGACAAGGCATTATTCTCGGGGAGAAGATGCTGATTCAAGATGCTAAAGAGTTTGTTCGCGTAGGTATTGCTAATACTATGCATTGTGCAGAGATTCATCAATAACATTGTGGCGGCTAGTTTGCTAGACCTTGCGCCATCATATAGGGCATCCATGGATTGCTCTAGCGCAGTCAGGTCGAAATTGTTACCCTCGTCATTGTCATTATCTGTCTACTCTTCTACACACGGTGGATCATGACACTCCTTGTTCTTTGCAGTATCATCGACGTCAATCTCTCTACACTCTTCTTGGATAGAAATTGCTGTAGCAAAAGCGGACATAACTTCTTCCTGAAATCTCTCTCCTGCGGATGGTGTGTCTTCGACAATGTGAGTTGCTTGGTCCACCATGCCCTGAACATCTACTATGGCATCCAATTCCGTTGTAGATTCCTCGGGCTCGTTCCAAAACTCCTCCTCCTCTTCATCAAAAGAGTCCGTGTTGCTTGGTCTCGTCTATCGCCATGAACTAGGATCCCTCCTAACCAGATCAAGTGGTCTTGTACATTCCAAATCAATAGTTTCTTATGGCCCTTGCATCTAATGCAAGGATAGTGAATTCTCGTGAGGTTTAATTGTGAAGCCCTTTGCACCTCCCTCGTCCATAGTCGTTCATCTCGTAATCATTGCCTCTCAGTACTAGAAAGGGGCCTTCTAGTAGGAATCATTGCTTGACTTTAGGGTATTACGTTTGGTGAGGATAATGAACTACACTCTAGACATGCAAAATCATTAGTGTAATAGCAGAGGGGCGAACATACTGGTTAATTGTAGGGTGATGAAATGAGTATACTTAGTCATGACTTCTACGTGATTGTGTACAGTCATGATTAAGTCGTTCTTTGCGCACATGACTTATAAATGACTTCTACCAATCCCGTCTTGGTGACAGTCATTGTCTATGATTGGCCTTAGGATACATTGACTTAGAAGAATTCTCGCTTGCAATGAATGCACTCTAGATTCCAATTCTAAAATCGCATTTTTCAATACGTGTAACTTAGTATAGAATTTACTAATTCATCTACTAGCTCACAAGTTCATTACTTTCAAGTTCATTGAAGGTGCATGATAGTTTGACAGAACTGACTCTTAAGGGAACTCTACTCATGAAGAGGGATGCCAAAGGGAAGTAAGGAGGTAGATAGAACACAAAATCAGAGGAAACCATGTGCAACATAGATGAATAAGAACACCAGAGATGAGAAAGAGCATTTGCCCAATGAGGAAGGGGGTGCATATCTTCCAGAGAAAAAGGGACAAGGACCTAAGGCCATGTCATAGCATTATATATAAAGCTTCACTTCAACAATACATATTGTGTGATCGTCTTCCCATAGTAGGAGGTATTGTAGGCTAGCTTTGGTTGCTACTAATAGTCTTCCAAAAATGAGAACCTCTTCCAAACTAGCTGTATTAAAAAAAACCCATGACATGTTTCTATTTGCCAACCAATTAAGCATTACAAAATACAATTTCTTCCCTATAGTGTTTTCTATTTCTTTGCAATAAGAAAACCACAATTGTCATCATTTTCATTTTATATAATATTACTTCAATTTTGAGGGCGAAAAGTTTGGCAACTAGGCAACAAGGGACGGTTCAATATGAAGAAAAAGAAACAAAAAGAACAAGGGGAGTACCTACATAAATGTAGACAACAGCTAGAGAAGAGTGATGAATTGTAAAAAATAGACTATAAACCACTATGCTAGAACCCAAAAAATGGGGAGAGAGAGTGCCCAGAATTAGTAAAAAATTAAGGGAATTCCACAACGACTATGCTATTCAGGTGCCGAATAAATGACATGCTAGACAGCAACATCTATGGAGCAACTACACAATGAAGGGGACTCCCTCAAGATATTAGATGCCTGTTAGGACCAATATGCAAGAGGATTGAAACATAGCAAAACCTAAAACCCTTAACCGTATGTTGTGCATGATAAATAAACAAATTTAGTGAATCAAGAAAATGATGACATCATAAACCCTAAACATGTAATTGCACTGCCAAGTACATTGCACTAAACCCACAGTCATTCTTCATTACCTCTAACTTCCTGACAATTGTCGACAATCATGTAGTAACTTAATAATGACTTCCAGGAGTTGCATTGAAGTCACGTTTTACGATTTAGAACATCCTTGCAATTGAAAGAAGCCCAATGGGGGTTCTGTTCATTTTTGACACCTTGAGTGGAGACCTAGGGCCATTAATGAACTCTTATTAATGGCGTAAAGTAGTACTTCTCATTTAATGATGAATACCTATCTATAGGTCTAATCGATAGAATCTAATCCCCTCCGATCCTTGCTCTTTCACTCATAGCTCTTAAGCCCTATCATAGCAAGATTGTGCAAGTTGAGGTTGTCAACTCACAGATTAGTCCTCAATAATTAGTACAATTAGATATTAATTCTGAGCCGCCGAAATTACACTCCCTAATCATTGAACCCATGTTCCTCTTACAATAGCCCAAGGATACAAATACTAACTTGCTTGGCAGTTCTTTCTTGTGGGCTTGCGATGTGGTACTAGCAGCTCCTTCCTTTGAGCTTGTGATGTCGTGATATACTATGTGAGGACGAAGAGGGTGCGAACGACTCCTAGGTGACTTTCACATGCTCATGCGAATTGTGATGCAGTCGTTTGTGATCCCTGCACTCCTTCACACACCGAAGGCCATGAAGGCACGTGAATAGTATACTAATCGTTTCCGCTTTTGGGAATCAACGGCAACTGATGGAAAGTCCTCTGCCTGAGAAGTCTGCGTACAAATTGTGGAGAGATCGGAATGTGGCAAAGGTTTGGGCAAGGATGCAAAACCTTGTTGAAGCTAGACGTGAAATGTAAGTATAGAACTCCCCCAATCATTCGTTTTGACCTTGAAGGCAATAACTATTGCTTGTTATAGACACTACAACTACCTTAGCTGCATAACAGGGACACTAGATGCTGTAGAAGCAGGCAAAAGCAATGCATTCCTTTCTTCTTTGCATGTGACAAGGACAATATACTCTATGTGTACATGAGTGAAACCTCTTTGTTCTATAGTGCCATAGGCGGCGACGCAGTAGGGTTTTTGCCGGCGGTCTTTAAATGTAGGGTGTCACCTTTTATGTTAGTGCCATAGTAGTTGTCCCACTGTCGTGAGGAAGTCAAATTCTGTTTGTGGTAACTCCTTCGCGATTGGTTTATAGTCATGTCCGAGTTGCGTACAAGTTGAAGTGCATTTAATGCACGTTGGCATTAGGAAATGGAGCGCCTATTTCCACGACAATGCCATGTGGACCCTATTCCCACTACGGGCACTGAAACCCTTTTGCCTATGACTCCCGACCCAAACCTTGGATGTTCTCTCTCCTCTTGTGCATGGACTAACTGTTCTGATTTTCTTTTGCTACACATCCATGATGTTTTGATTTGCTGTCTAAGTATCCACTCAGTCATTAAGGATCAATCCCTTCTCCATCAGTGCTGCATCGTAGAGACAACCCTAACACAAAGAAGGAGGCATCCGATGTTCGGGAAGAGAAGGGAGAGTCATGGAAGCTAAAGCGGGGCCTCCGAGGATGCGAGAGGAGGAAAGAGCGGAGTGTAGGAGCAATGGGGAGGCGTGTGCGCTTCTTGGATGACATGAGCAACCACAGTGATTCCTCCTCTGAGGCAACGGAGTCCGATGACAAGGCCATTGCGAAAGGTATGATGAATCTCGCAATAGCTTGTTTGCATATGCAACAGCAAGCCACCTTGGAGGCAGTGGTGGCAGGTAATTGGGCGTCACTCTTCCATGAATTGAAATTAGGGTTTAAGGGATCAGCAACTTAAATCACTTTGCTATGGTTGAATTTTGATTCACTCATGCCTAAGTTCTACCCACCCGTGGCCAACAAGCATAGCAATAGAGTGGACATTTTCACCACTAAACAACAACTGAAGCTCACTGTCGTTGTTTTATGGCTATTGTAGCGAATGAGGTTGTGGACTCCAGTGATGAAGACATATCCTTGGAGGAAGAGGAGGAACCCTTTCTTGAGCCCTTGCCAAAGCAGCGATGAGGGACAAGAATTCCAAAGAAATCTTCAAAGAAAATCGCAGCCCCTATCCAATCGTTCTTGGAGCATGAACTAGATTCCAAAGCTTATGGGTTGCAGACTTTGTAGTAGGTAACAAAGCATTACATGCCCTCCCAAGCTCCACCTGCACCACTTCCATGGTCTGAAGGACCACCCCCGCCTTATCAACGTGCATGGCCAGGTCCTCCAGGCTCAAATACATATTCAAAGGTAGTTGGGGTGAGGCAACAGAAGTACCGTGCAAGGGAGGTGGTCACCATGAAGCCTTCTTGTGTAGAAGTACTCGACAATGGAGACATTGACCAGTTCAAGGAGGGGAAGAATGTGTGGGACAAGGCTGTACGAAACCTAGTCCCTAAAATCTTGGACCTAAGTATTGTGGAGTGGTCGAAGAAGAAGCTTGAAGCTATCCAAAAGCTTAGAGATGTACTTGATAGTGAGTTCAAGTACTTGGGGATTCCATTGAGCATGATTGGATTTTGCACAGCCATCACCTAGTATATGAAGTCCGAGAGGTTGTGACTAAAAGCTCGATGGTTGAAAGGGAATACATTGTGCCCAATCAACGTGACTAATGAGTAGTGGAAGCGGATGAAGGCTTACTGGAAGACACCTACTCAACAACACAAAGTTGAGATGATGTCTAGTTCCCACCAATGTATTGTAAACTATTCCAATGTAAGGAGGAGAGGAAAAGCAAGCAAGGAAGTAGACATGGTAAGCCCTTTCAAGCCTTCTCACATTGGGTAATTTGCCTATTGTAATCAAAGATGAAGAGACCTCCCTACCTTGGTAAAAGGGCATAATTTGTCTTGGCATGGTAAGTGTTAAGTTCGTGTGTGGCTTGTAGAGATAGACAAAAAGGAGGTCCAGTAGCCCGGTGAACACCAAAATCGCGGAGGGCCAACTTACGAGTCCAATGGAGGGAGATGCGGGGATAGTGAGTTACTAATTCATGCAACAATTTTCGTGTTAGTTACTTCAAATTGTACAATTGAAAGTATTCAATTATGTTGGAAGGGAAGACTTCTTTAGCCCTGTTACTTGTTTTTGACAATGTTAATATAGTTGAAGTGATGCATCTGGTGAATTTAGTCATTTTCATCGCAGGCGAGGTCGTCATTTGTAACAGTAGGCGTTAGGTACAACCTACCATATCAAAATTGTTTCTTTCAAGTACTTAGCAAGGACTATAAGTGAAGTCTCAGGGGACTAATACTACAGTCATGATTGACTCATTATTGAGTCGTGACTCAATTGTGATTTAGTCATGACTTAGTGTTTTACTAGTTGCAGTTGTGATTTAGTTGTCACTTAGTCATCACTTAGTTTTTTACCAGTTGTGAAGTAGTAGTGAGGAAGTTGTGGATGATTGTCGTGGGTGTTTGAGTCAATGGCAGGGAATTCCATGTAGAATAGGAGTGTAAGAAGGCTCCATGTGAATGTAATGCCCTTCTTCTGTCCATGTGTCATGGATGATAGAGTGCAGGGATAGGTAAATTCGTAATTGTGTCCACCATGGCTAGATGGAAGTGGGATATGGATACAAAAATCGACCAATTCGTGGGGACAGCATCACAACAATCCTCCGAGACATGTTCCAAGACTTCATGAGCCAATCGAAGGCTTCCGAAGATTGTAGCCCATCCATGTCGAAGTTAGTCCTCAAGAATCGAGAGTTCAGAGAACGAGAGGGGAGGGAAGAAAACGTGCCCATCTACAACTTACTAGTGCGGATGAGATAACTTTATTATCAGAGGAAGAGCTCCCATTGAAGGAACCTTCGCCCCCTCAAAAGAATAAGGCACCAAGGAAGGGACGAGATCCTGCGGACACTAGAAGATTAGGGTTTAGGGTGTCGGAAACCGCAAAGGCTAAAATTGAAACTGTCCTCTCTACTCCATTGTCTGTTTTAATACTTGTTGCAGATGTCATGACAAGTGTAGCAGTTCCTACCGAAGTAGACTCATTTGTCGACAATGACAAGTCCTATTGTAGTGGAGACAATGTCAAAGTGGAGGATGTAATGGGCTAGGACTTGGAAAAAAACAATGAAGAGTCCTCCCCTTCCCTTGAACAGGCAAGTGCAGTGGAAGAGTGCGCAGCTGTTGCATCTCTGAGGGGTGGTGTATAGGGAGAGGCCAAGGAGGGGTCACCTGAAGTGGCTGTGGTAGCGAAGGTCATGAGGTCGGTGGCCGGTTCCGTGTAATGAGGCCTTGGATTCTGACCCCATCATCGTAGATATCCCACAACCGAAGTCCAAGGCAGTTGATGTTGGCCCCACCTTCATCAAAATCCCTCAACTGAAGTTGAAAGCACTCGATGTTGTACTCGCCATTGCAAAAATCCCTCAAGCGAAGTCGTAGGCAGTCAATGCTACCTCGACTGACACAGAAGGCCTTCCGAAGAAAGCGAAGGCGGTTGATGTTCCCCCCAATGAAGCGAGTACTCCTCCCCGGAAGATGAAGAAAATTGCTAAGTCACCCTTAAAGGTACATGATGCCTTTGGGTTCCTCAAAACATGTTGACAAAAGGGCGGTCTAGCATGATTGAATCTAATGGGGTTGTAGGGAGTACTCGAGGTCGGTCTAAATTACTAGTCTTCAATGTCCAAGGGACCTTGCTCAATTGTAGTTTGCTCGAAGAAGCAAATCCAAACAATAAAATCAAACCAACAACGAAAACGGCATTGAGGAGAGTCATGTTGAGGCCTTGGCTAAAGCCATTTCTTTCTCGATGTTTTGTGCACTTTGCTATGGCGTTCTAGGGTAGCAAGAGCACATCTTTCATGGAAGACGTAATGCCCACTTTGATGGCAAGCCCATTGAAAGGTCCAAACTCAGTTCCCTTATTTTCTTGGTTCGGAAAACAGTGTGAGTTTTGGGATGCTGGCAACGAAGTTCCTACATCATGGGGCAAGAATTTAGCCAAAATGTACGCAAGGTGGCCATAGTTTAGTGTGAAGAACACTGTCATCATAGATAGTAAATTATGTAGGGTCGCTTGCAATCTTCTAGAAAACACAATTGTGAATTCTCCATTCTATGTTAGTGAATTCTCTACATTGTTTGACAACAAGGAATACTTGAAGTGTTACCTATGGCCCCTATTGGAGGCTCTCTCGGAATGCTTGGACATGGCTGCTTTTCGCTTGAAGTACCCGTCACTAGTGCATGAATCAATGGATGACATGGATGCTAAACGCAAGCACACGTCAACATATGAGTTTCTTGATGTTGTGGAAGGTGAGGGGATCAACGACCCACATGGTTGTGCTTAAGAATGTCCCCTCACCTTCACTTGAGCAATATGTCTAACTCAGTGTGCATGTCTTTGCAAGAGAAGCAACAACCTCGGGAAACAAGGTTGAAGGTAGTAATAGGGACAGAAGAAGTGCAATGCATGGTCTAAAAAGGTGCCTTCTCCAACCCTTTTGTATAGGCTTAAATGTACTTCAAGTTTGTAGTGAGAGTTTTTTGATGTTCATGGAAGGGCAAGATGAAGTAGGAACTCATCGTAGAGACGAAGACACATCAATCCCCTAAATGTAATGTTTGAGTCATAAGGAAGTAGCGTAGGGGTGGACTTGTAGTATTGTATGCACAGAAGTCGTAGAGAAGTCACGTGAATGTGGCGAGGTAGTTATTTGTGCTCCACATTTGCATTCTCGAATTCATCCGTGCTATAATACATAATAATTGTCTAACACTGTGCTTTGTATAGTTTCAAGTAGGTGAAGAAGTCTTCCTTTTCAACCCTCGATCTATGCGTCAGAAAGTAGCGAAGGGGAACGTGTGTGGACTACTTGGTGAGCATAAGTTCCACTTCAAAGACATTCCCGAGCCCTGGGTGAAGGTCGACATCTCTGAGATTTTTCAGTTTGATGTGGCCCTTATGTTCCTTGCGATTGACCCCGACATGCAGAAAATTGAAGATGCCAAGGGGAGCTTAGAGCTTTGGCATGCGAAATATGTAAAGTACTTGACTTGAGGCACCCTGTGTGCTCCCAGCAGATTCACATGGTTTGGGGAGTAGTTCAGGAATTAGAGCATGCAAAACTTCAAGACATGTGGTTGTAAGTGATGAAAGCCATAGTATTTTTTTTAATAGCAATGCAAAACTCTCATTTTGAAATCAATTCTGTATATAGTAATGGATTTCATGACCCCGTTGTGCAAGAGGCCATGGCCAAGGTTTGTCTAATATGCAATGTTAGAGTGCAGTAGGGGTCATTGTATAGTAGGGTCGGTTCTATTTAGGGCATGATGTTGCTCCTCTAACATCTTGGATGTCAATGATCATGTCTCCTCGCACGTCCTGTAAACCCTTGAGGCACTTTTGACTGTCTTTCTTTCTAATGCTAAGCGCAACTACAGCTTGTTGTATTCCACAATTAAATTGAAACAGATGCCTTACTTTCAAACGTTTGAAAAATGACTTGAGCATAAATGATAGTCTCTACGATTCGGTCTGTGTACTTTATAGTCACTTGAAACAAACTAGAAAATGACATAGGTCAAGGTTGTACTAATCATCAATGACCATGCTACTTACAAATGATTGTGCAACAACTGTATGTCACCCTAAACGTGCAGGACCTACAACTCCCATAACCCTAATGCAAAACTTTGACACAACTAATGTACAACTAATATACAACTGCAATACAACTAATGCACAACTTCAACACAACTAATTCACAACTCCGACACAACTACTACATGACTGGAGAATGACATCCTTTAGGCCACACCATGTCAAATTTAGGGGGGGTGCAACACAACCAATACTGTACTGCCAAATGTCATGCCAAGTCATCATCCACGTCAGATGTATAAAGGGTTGTCGCAACTAGAAAGTGACTACTTATGTCGAAGTCCACGTGGCATGCTCAATTGAGCACTTACCACATCAAACTTTGTCATCCATCAGCCCGCAGAAAGAAAAAGATGGTGATAATACACTTATGTACATGTTCTAAACACATAGATTTTAGCTTAATGACAATGACAGTTTTACAATTGCGTGCATCCCAATCATTTTCTAGTCACATTTTCGATAAATGACTTCTAGCAGTCATAAAACTGTCATTTTTTGCAGTCATTTATACCCCCATTTTCTTGTAGTGAATTCGAAACAGAGAGAACAAAGGTGAAGAGAGAGCTTAAGTTGGTAAAATAAATAATCTCGGCTTGAAGCAACAGTCTAGAATCCCCTGGGATGATATTTCGAATCATTTTATGACGTTTCGGTGTTGTAATGGTACTTACTCTCCACTATGCGTACGACACCAAATTACATAGAAAACCCACCTAATTCTTCAATATACATTGTAATTTTCTTCAAATTACGCTAAAGCTAGAATTCTAAAAAATCCTATATACAAGGAGGAACAATGGATCTAATCACCCAAGACAAATAAGCCCAAGAAATTTCCTCCATTAATATGGTATTTTGGATGCAATCGGTTCTTAGTTCTCCACTATGCATATGAAAATCATAAATACAAGTTGTATTGTAGACTTCACGAGGACATTTTCTCAAAATACTATGTTGACTTTTATAGTCAAGAATCAAAAACTTCCCATCAATCCCATGTTCCTATTTGATTGTAATTATGTGCGAGAATCCCATTCCATTCATCATACCATCACCTTCTACCAAAACATGAGAAAGACATATCCATCCATATTGAAAAGTTGTAAGATCCAAAAATGGTGTGGCATTTTCTCCCTTCCATGCATGCCACCAATGTGCCCACACCAATTAAACTATTCTGGTACACGTTGCTTCAAGACACCATATACATTGTTTTATCTCAAAACATTGCATTTCTTTATATAACCATGATAGGCAACATACAAAATAAGCATGGTGAAAGTATTTTTCCTCATTGTGTTCCTAGGTATTTTATTCTATGTTGAGGTAGTCCTTCAAAATGGGCTCCATACCCATTTGTTGTAATTCAGCATCAGACTTCCTTATGCGAGCTCTATTCCACTTATACTAGTTTGAATAAAAACAACTTTCCGCCCTCAAAGCTTTCAACTTTGATACCATCAATGGTAATCTTTGCTCATGGAACTTCATCAACTTCTCAAGTGTTGCTAATTCTCCAGCAACACTGCCATATGCCAAGGAAGAAGCCAAAAGCTCTACCTTTGGAATGTGTTGGACGGTGGCCTTGTAATATTCTTTCTTCTTCTCCATTATTTGAAGTTCTAGGCTTCACCTTTCATTGTCTACTTGTTGACATTTGTGGGCAAGGGTTTTGAGTTTTGATTCCCATATCAAATAATGGTCCATTTTATGCACCTTCTTGCTCTTCATTTCCTTCAAATAAAAATTGTGATTTCTTTTTAAGGAATGGAAGCCCTTGTCATTCTCTTCGACAACATTTGTTATGGCCTTCAACTGTTGCTTCAACACCTCTACGAAAGTGGGATTCACTTCTTGCTCCTTCAAATTTTTCAATTGCATGTTCTTAGCACACAATGCTAATTTTGCACTTTCTATTTTGGCAAGCAACATCACCTTTTCATGTTCCCAAACACTTCCTCCACCATTGCTGTCAACCTCTCGCAAAACGAGGTGCACTTCCCTAGCCACCTCATCATCTATGCCTTCGTCATTCATGTCTTGTACTATGATGGGCTCTTGGGCTGATTGTCCACTTTGGTGAACTCCCACATCCATAGCCGACCTCAATTCTTGCATGGAAACCTCCTCGTCATTGTTGTGGAAAGAATACCCATCGTATTCATGGGTGTGTTGATCACAGCTAGAAGTCTTTGACCGAACCACACTTTCATCATGAACAAATGACTTCCCACACTTCACCTTGGATAACATCTTTACATCCATAGGTTCATTTGGTGGTAAAATTTTTGAAGTCTCCGAAATGATCATGATAGGGACCTCTATCGTGACGTTAAACTTTAGTTTTTGTGGTTTACCTAGGAAGACTAACCAGAAACCTAGAAGTAGGTATCCGGATTTAGCTAAGGAACCATCAGAAGCTAAAATAGAGAAGGAAATGAGGTAGTAGATGGACCAGCTCCAATTCGGTCCCTGTAGGAGAATGGATGAGAATGGAAGTCGGACCGAATTAGGGATGATCTCAATTCCAAGAGGACCGGATTGGAAAAGGTCATGATGGGATGACAGGGGTCCGACAACTATATAAGGGCTAGCCTGCCCAGTTGAACCTCTTTTGCACTTTCGCTTGTCTCAATACTCTCTACGCTCTAAGCTTTCTATTTTCGTCTATGACTTAGTGTCGCAGCACAGGATAAGTAAATTCCCTATTATGCTCACAAAAATCACTCTAGAGCATAACGAAGTGACTCTAAAGATCGAACCCACGAGATTCTGTGAAGTATTTACTTGGTTTGGGCGAGTAAGCGCTCTCACCCTCTAAAACTTCCTTTCCGGTCCTAGATCTAAAACCGGAAACAACCAACCACCAAGAGGATCAGGATCGGATTACTTCCCATCCAATCTTTCAATCCTCTAGTTAATTCACTTCTCCCAATCTTCAGGATCTAAACAATTCCGGTCCTGGCACTACTCCGAACCAATTCACTCCGACTCGTTCCCGTATCTCCTCAACACTCTTCCGGTTTAGTTTTGCCTCTGTTGGATCATCAGAGGGTTCGCCGCTTAGGTTTCTGAGTGGTAGGCCCACCACTCCTTCTGTGGATTATAGTGGTTGAAGACCCACTGTTCTCTCCCCTCCTTTCCTAACTAACTCAAATCCAGTTTGATCCCTCACAGCAATCTGAACAGCAATCTGGAATGCAGGTCACATAGAGATCCCCCGTACGATCCGTTCTTACTACAATGACCTCAATGCCAGCTCCTACCCGTGCGAAGTTAGGTGGTTACAAGTGTACTCGTCCATTCCAACAGTAACTAGGATCATTCTGTTTACCGACTAAGGTGGTGAGACCTCTCAGAAGATCGGACATTCAACCGGACTACCCGTCCAGGAGTTCTAGCACGATTAGGGATACCCTCCCTATCCGCCTAGCCTAATAGCGGCTATCTCACCTGGAACTTCAAAACCCTAGATCTTGCTGAGGCACTGAAATACACTCCCAACTCTTACACAACCTACACCCACACTAAAGATCGGAAACTATCGCACTAAGGGGAGAAACCTAATCACAACTCTGCCTTACGCCTTCCTAACTCCACATCATGCAAACCTGCCAAGCTTGGGAGACACACACAACAATAGAGCGCATACAAAGGTACAACAGAAATTGCAAAAAGAAGACTCCCAGCGTCCCTCGCGGGCGCTGACTATATACATTTCAAAAAGTTACAAATGGGTGGGAAAACTCGCGTAAGTTCCGCCGCCATCTCGGTCAGACTTTCCGGTCCTACCTTCTCCCAACTAGATCAGAACAGGTTCCGTATCCGTTCCTACTCTACCTACTCTGTACATCCTAAGTCCCTATTCGCAATCCGATGGTCGCACTGTCCGCTCCCAGGTCCATCTGCTCAAAAACCTCGTTTAGGTTCCGACTTCTCTCGATCTCTTGAGGTCGAGGAACCGGATTACCTTTTGTGGATGCGGGTGGTGAGTCCAAGTCGATGGCGGTTCCAGGCGTGCTGGCCTGGGTCGTTCTCTTAGACTTGGGGGTCGTATCCTTCCCCTCTCTTACTGTCACTTCCGGGAATGAATCCGGGAGAGAGATATCCAAGAGTCGAATACTGCGAGAGCAAGTTGCTCCCGACAATATCCGGGTACTCTCCTCCATTCGGTTTGCTGCCTTCCGTGCCTCCTTCATTACCGCTTCTACCTACTCGGCAAAGTCGTTGAGGATCCGCACCATCCGGGAACCGGATAGCTTCTTCTCCTCGTGCACCCGCTCATCAAACAACTTGGCTTTGGTGAGGGCCGTTCCGGTTTCCCCGAACGTGGCCTTCACTTGCTCCATCATCTGCTGAGCATCCTTTGCAATAGACTTGGTGGCTGCGAAGTTCTCCTTGTGCACCAGGATCTCCGTCTTCATCCAATCCACCTCCTCTTGTAACCGGCAGATCTCTGCTTCCTACTTCCGGGACTCGACCGGATCAGAAATACAGCCCGACACCTTTTTTGGTAGCTCCCGGTCGGGTGCTGCTCCCACCATCCTCCCAATTGCTATCTACATCTTCCTTTTCATCTCCCAATCCGCTCGTATGTCGCATAAGGTTTTTACGAGTGATCTGAATGGATCTTCGGGATCCGATTCTTCTGACACCGTCTTCTCGACCTCCGGCTTCTCCTTTGGGGCCGGGGTGTCGCGAGCGAGCGGCATACCCCTCTTGTTGGGAGAGGTCGTCTTCTGCCGTTTGATGGTCGGCATTGGCGCCTCCTCTTTCTCTAACTCACTGTTCTCCTCGGGATCGGAACCGGATTCCATCTCCTCATCTGTTTCCGATTCTCCGTATTTTAGGAGAGTTTTCTGAGCCTTCCACCTCTTCTCCTCTGGTGCGCTTAGGAGCTGGTGAGAATGATAGAGGTGCATGAGATAGGGGCACACCGGAGTGGCCCTACTCTTCCTACGAGTTGGGTGACTAGCTTGGAAATGATTTGAGCCCAGTCAACTTTTCGGTCTCCTCTCAGAGAGCCGAAAATAGTGTTGGTGAGGGAGATAGTCACCCTCGTTGGTTTTTCCGGATGAAGGACCGGAACTAAGAACTTCAACAGCCGGCACTACCGCTCATCGATGCAGTCATCCACCGCGTATCTGTCTTTTGGGTTGATCGCTCCCTCGAACTTCCCACGGCAGAACTCATCCTTCCGGCTTGCCATTCCTAGCCCTCCTACACGGAAACTATAGGCTGTTCTCCACATGTCTTCCGTCCACAGATGTGGAACGGCTCTCGGAGTGTTGTCAAACTCATTGGACAGCTTGCCCAAGAGTTCTCTGACTATGGACTCTTCTTTGAAGCCCTAGGGTTTATCCACAAACCCTAGACAACCCATGGAGGTTAAATCTTCCATGAGTTGGGACTTGGCTGGTTTGGTGGAGGGAACAACGGGAACTACCTTCCGGAGCTTCACCTCCGCTAGGGGTATACTAGAACTGGCCTGTCCGCCTCTACTCCTCCTAAGCTGCGGCATGGACACGGATTGGTGTGCTCGGGACCCTTTCCGATACTCCCTCGCTATCTCTCCTAGCCGCATGCCTCGTTCTTGCTTTTGCTCCCCGATCTCAACCGGTAATTAAAGCTCGAACGCTCAAGGACCACAAGTCTCGCAACGGACACTAGCACAAAAGACTGTCACGGGAGACTAATTGACAGGCACAGAGGCAAACATAGAGCACAGACAGCACTGGGCAAACGAAAATGAGAAAGAGTTTGATCTAGGTAGCTCCAGTTCTTTTATAGCCGTTGGACTCCCTACCACCTCATCTTGACTCAATCCGGATCCGGTTCGTCTAAGGTATCCGGTCCATCCTCGTCCGGTCAGAGATCCGCTCCTATCCGTTCGCTCCCTGGATCTTGGATTGAGTAGATCTTTCCACTATCTCATTTTCCGCCTTTTATTCAGATCTAGATGGTTCCTTAGCTAATTCCGGATACCTATATGTATTTTGCGGTTAGCTTGACTAGGTAAACCAAAAAAATCGAAACTTGCACGTTGTGACACTTAGCCTTCTGTGTAGGACTTGTGTGAGAGTGTCTTCTTTGAGGTTTGAGTTGTTATTGCCATAGTTTTGGTTTCTGGTTGAGATCGAAGAGAGAAAGTGAGGAATAGGACATATGGCTAGGAGAAGGTGAGGTAGAACAAGAAAGGGGTTCCACGTTGGCATCTACACCCATGTCGCAGCTTTGGAGAATTAGAGTTGGACAGGCTAGCACGTCCTCGGTAGAGGTGAAGCTTCGGAAGGTGATTCCAGTCATCCCCTCTACCGAACTAGAAAAGTCCCAGCTCATGGAAGATTTGACCTCCATAGGATGCCTAAGGTTTGTAGAGAAAGCCTGGGGCTTTAGGGAAGAGTCGATGGTGAGGGAACTCTTGGGCAAACTATCCAACGAGTTTGACAACACCTTGAGAGCGGTTCCGCACCTCTAGAAGGAGGATGTTTGGAGAGCAGTTTATAGTTTCCGGACACGAGGTTTGGGAATGGCGAATCAGAAGGACAAGTTTGTCCAGGGCAAGTTCCACGGTAACGTCAACCCAAGAGACAGATATGCCACAGAGGACTACGTTGACGATTGCCACCGCCGACTCCTACAATTCCTCAATCCGATTCTGCATCCAGAAAAGTCATTAAGGTTGACAATTTCCCTCGCGAACATGATTTTCGGCGCCCCGAGAGGGAACCGGAAAGTTGAGTGGGCCTGGATCATTTCTGATCTTGTTGTCTAGCTCGTAGGTAGAGTCGAGAAGAGTAGGGCCACTCCTATGTGTCCATACCTCATCCATCTCTACCATTCCCATCAACTCCTGACCACTATAGAGGAGAAGGTGTGGAGGACTCAAGAAGTCTTCTTGAAGTATGGAGAATCGGAAACCGATGACAAAGCTAATTCCGGTTCCAACCCGGGAGAAGAAACTGAGTCAGAAGACGAGGAGCTATTGATGCCACCGATCAAGCGGTAGAAGACGACACCTTACAAATGAGGGATGCTAACCTGTCGCGATATATCAACCCCGGAAGGAAGATCGGAAGTCGAGAAGACCGTATCGAAGGAATCGGATCCCGAGGATCCGTTCAATCCTCTCATCACCATCATGTGCGACGTGAGAGCGGATTGGGAATTGAAGAGAAGAATCCTGGGTGTGATTGGAAAGTTGGTGGGAGCGCCGCCAGACAGCGAACTACCGAAGAAGGTAGTGAGCTGCATCTCCGATCCGGTCGAGACCCGAAAACAAGAAGTAGAGATCCGTAGGTTACAAGAAGAGGTGGATTGATTGAAGGTAGATTTCCTTGTGCTCAAGGAGAACTCATCCGCCACTCATGTGATGGTAGAGGAGGCTCGGAAAATGGTTGAGCAGGTGAAGGCCACCTTTGGGGAGACCGAAATGGCCGCAACCAAGGCCAAATTGTTTGACGAGAAGGTGCATGACAAGAAGAAGCCATCCGGTTCCCAAATGGTTTGGATTCTCACAGACTTTGCCGAACATGTCGAAGCGGTAATGAAGGAGGTGCGAAAAGTGGCGGACTAAATGGAGGTGAGTAGCTGGATATTGTTGGGAGCTACCTGCTCTCAAGGGATTTAACTCTTAGTCATCTCACTTCCGGATTCATTTCTAGATGCAGCAATAGGGGAGGGGAAGGATGTCACCTCCAAGTCCAGGAGATCGGAGCACAAGGCGACTCTGGCCGGCACGCTTGGACCGGCCATTGATTTGGATTCAACCCCCGGATCCGTAGCATGCGACCCGGTTCCTAACCCTTAGGAGGGGGAACAGAACCGAAACTTGAACAAGATCTTTGAATAGATGGAGCCGGGAACCGAGAGTACCACCATTGGATCTCGGGTGTACAAATATTAGGAAGGGTAGGAATGGATCCGGATCTTGTTCCAATCCGCTAAGGTTAAGTAGGACCGGAAGTCCGGCCTGAGCGGTGGAGGGGCTTTTGCGGGCTTTTCTACCCGTTTGTACTTTAGGGTTGTATATAAGTCAGTCCCTGCGAAGGGTATTGCGAGTCTTCTTTTTGCAAACTTCTTGTACCTTTGTATGTACTCTTGTATTGTGTGTGTTTCTCCCAAGCGTGGTAGGGTTGTATGGCGTGGAGTTAGGAAGATGTAGGACTGATTTGTGAATAGATTTCTCCTCTTGGTGTGTGCATTTCCAATCCTTGGTGTATGTGAGCGAGTAGTAGAAGTGTTGGGAGTGGACTTCAGTGCCTCAACAAATCTAGACTTTTGAGTTCCGAGTGAGAAAGCTGTTGTTAGGCTAGGCGGATAGGGAGGGTATCCTTAGTTGTGCTAGAACTCCTAGGTGGGAAATCCAGTTGAGTGTCTAATCTTCCGAGCGATCTCACCGCCTTAGTTGGTAAATGGAATAGCCCTTGTAGGTATTGGAACGGACGAGTGCACTTATGACCACCTAGATTCGCATAGGTAGGAGGTGACATCAAGGTCGTTGTAGTATGGGAGGATCGCACAGGGGGTCTTTGTGTGACTTGCAAACCGGATTGTTGTCTTGGTTGTTGTAAGGGATCAAACTGGATTTGAGTTAGTTTAGGAGAGGAGGAGATAGGACAATGGGCCTTCGGCCACTATAATCCATGGAAGGAGTGGTGGGCCTACCACTCACAAAATCAAGCGGCAACCCCTCTGATGGTCCAACAAAGGCAAAACTAAACCAAAAGAGGAGTGAGGAGACATATGGACAATCCAAAACAGATTGGTCCAAAGGAGTACTAGGACTGGAAGTGGTGCGGTCCTCGGATTGAGTTAAATTGGATCAACCGAATATTTAGGGAACCGAAAGGGGAGGAATCCAGTCCGAGATTGTTTGGTGGTTGGTTGTTTTCGGTTTTAGATCTAGGATCGGGAAGGAAGGTTTGGAGATTAGTAAAGCTTACTCGCTTAATAAAGCTAAATACTTCATAGGATCTCGTGGGTTCGATCTTTAGAGTCACTTAGTTATGCTCTAGAGTGATTTTTGTGAGTATAACGGGGAATTTACCTGCCCTATGTTGCGACAACCTCCTTCAATGTTGACCAATCCACCTCCTTCTTCAACGCATATTCAGCATACACCATTCTCACAAGAAAGAAACAAAAATTGTCGTTTCGATTAGTTGATTCCTCCAAATACAAGTGCTTCCACACCTCACAACATCTAAGTATGAAGCCCTAGTCCTTAGAGTATGCAAGATTTAATTTGTTTTGCTTTAGATGTTCTTTGTGCCGACAAAAGGGAAATAACTTGCTGATGTGGCACCAATTCACATATTTGCAAACCATTTTGTAACTCCAATGCTCAAGTTCATTTCTCCAACCTTTAAATGCCTTAATCTTTGGATGGATCTTAATGGCCACATTCTTCTTGCGAATTTTACTGCACTTTTTCCGACCCTTGTCACGGATGAGCTTCATCTCTTGTCATGTAAGGCATTTGATTGTGGCACGCGGCAATGGTGGGGGCTCATTTTTTGTACACTAGAAGAAAAACATGCTAAATTTAACACAATTCAGGTGACATGAAATTCTAAAGAATGCCAAAAAATGTAGTTTCTGTATTGGTTGCTATTGTACCCGTAGTTTCTATGTTGGTTGCTGTAAGTACCACTACAACACCAAAATGTCGTAAAATGACTCGAATTATCGTTCCAGGGGATTATAAACTGTTGTTGCAAGCCAAGATTTTCCATAAAACAAACTTAAGCTCTCTCTTCACCTCTTTTCTCTCTTTTTCGAATCACTACCTTTCCGGAATCCAATCCAAATCCACTCCTTTCTGGAATTCGGATCTGTCACTTCTCACACACACTAGTTTTTGGTGCCTCTCTTTTATCCTCAAAGGGTGTGCCTTTGATCTTGTAGAGGGGTAGGGACTCACTACTCGTATTCCTCACTCTCTCTTCTCTCTCTAAACTACACAAAACACACTTAGACCAAATGTTATACTAGATCAGACCAAGAAACACTCTCACAACTTCCCGGAGGGCCAATCCAGAAGGCAAGTCACTCAAAGCCATAACAAGTCTTCTCCACTACAACGACAGATCAACAGAAACCAAAACCGATAGGGGATTGTTAGTCGTTCACTAGATTGATCCTAGAGTTTGGCAAACCTTCCAGGGAGAATAGGATGGGGATTTTTCTGTTGGCAGTTGCTTATCTCCGCAAGGAACCCTCCCTGGTATCCCGGACTCACACCCACACCACTCCTTGCCGGATTTCCGTTCTAATGTTTTAAAGGCACCGCGCACAAGACTGTATTCACAAGCCTAAACTATGTCACAAATGTTCCCTCCCAAATCAGATCTAGTCACTTTAGATCCATATTCCTCCTTTCCTCCTCCTCTCTCTTACACTTCAACACTCTCACAAACAAATACAGAAAAGCTAGATATACGATAGATTAATTCTTGAATGTCCACTTGGTGGCTCAGATTAATGAAAGGATGACAAGATACCAACTATATGCAGTAGGATGGAATGAGAGGACAACAAACCTACCCCTCACTTAGAAATCCAAAAACCCAAAGCCAAAAAGCCACCTAGAAATTCAGATGACCAATCATAGACCTCCTTCGAGACCCAAAAAGTTACATCCTAGAAATCCGAAACCAAGGCCCACGCTTAGAAACCCAGATTAGATTCAACTTCAAATCATAATTAACTAAAACCCTAACTACTTTGCCTTTCGTGCCTTCTTTTGACTACTCCCGCCTTGACTTTCTAGTGCCCGGATGGATGCCCTTGGAGTTGCTTTTAAAGTCGCCTTCACTGGAGTTGTCCTCAATACTACCCGGGTTTGGATCTTTCGGATTTCTGGAGGGGAGTCTTCGTCTTCCATGTCTTCCTCCTCTGATCCATTTTAGTACTCCTCTTTTTTCAGATTTCTCAATCTAAGTGACCACCTTCTCATCTTTTTTTGCCTGAAGAGGTCTCATCCACAACGATGGTGGTCCTCTCCTGCCTTGGTTAAGGCTGCTGCATGTACTTGAAGCTTTCCGAATAAGTCCGGGTTGGATTCTTCGATCCTCCAATTCGATTTGCGAGGTCACTATGGATAAGCAACCTAGGCGTTTGAAGGGTTTCCTTCTTAAGAAGACGGATCTTCCGTATCGGTGGCGAGACAGTGACTTTTGGTGGCGCCAATTCTTGTGCTGCATTCGGTTCCTTGGTTGGCTCTTGAACTGTCTTCACGCTTCCGCGAATGGTCTTCTCTAGCTGAGTTGAGAAGGGTTCGGTTGAATGTTGGAGAGTCTCCTAAGGAACTTCCGGTCTTGACGGAAGTGGTAGTAATGTCATTAACTTCACTAGAGTTTCCGTGTCAAAGTGGATTTCCGAAAAGTAGGAAAAATTCATGACATGGTCTGGATCGATCCACCCCAAGAGTTGGTGCATCTCCTTCAATACTACATCCATTTGTGATGGGAAGTCAACCAGGATTCGGACTACCTTAGATTCGGTGAGATATCCTTCCTCTATTAGCCGGTTTTGGACGAGGGAGGCCTTGACAACGAGCTCCACGGGTTTATCTACTAGATCGGATAGATTCTTGACAAGCTGTAGAGCTTCCTTCTCCCTCTACTTTGGTGTGGCTAACTCTCCTTTTACCCAACTCAACCAAGCTTGAAGGTTAGTCTTCTCCTTCTTCATATTCTCAATCTATTTCTCCTTCCGTCCCAGCTCTTCCAGATTCGGAAGTTTCTTGACTTCGTGGAGTATATCCTCTAGTTCAACCTTCAACTCCTTACTAATCCTTCTCAGAAGGTTTGCCAAGGCCTTGTGGTACTCCTGTGCTTGCAACACCTAGTTGAATCCGGTTTTGAAGAACCTGGAAATGTCTTTTTTTGGCTTCTCGGAAACCTTCTTCGAAACATGGAGTTTCTTGCGTGATGCCGGATCGGTAGATTTCCTTCCTCTTTGATCTATGAGTTGCTCCTCTTCTTCCAGCTCTTCCTCTTCTTCGAATGCCGGCTCCTCTGCCTCCACTTCGTTCATGAGGCCGTAATGTAGGATTGTGGATCCGGTGTTGTACTCTACCATTTCTGCATCACTCAAGAGTTCCGCATGATGGTAGAGGTGGAATAGGTAAGGACCAATTGGGCTAGTCTTTGCCTTTCCTACATTGACGGCAAGCTTAGAGACTACTACTCCAATGACTTTGCCCCAGTTAATTAGTCTACCCTCCATTGCATTGAAAATGGTGTTGGCTACTGTAAACATAACCCGGGTAGGCTTATCCGGATATAGGATTGGGATAAGGAACTCTAAAACGTGCTTCTACTTCCCATCTAGACAGTCACTGATGGCATACCCTTCCTTAAAATGGGTTGCATTCCGGAACTTCCCTATCGTGAATTTATCCATTCGGGAGGCTAATTTGGATCCCTTCCAGGGGAATCCGTATACCTTTATCCAAACCTCTTCCATCTAGGTTCCGGTTCACCCCCTCATTGTCAGCTCATATTGATTCAGAGCTCCTAGGACGAGATCCTGAATCATCCGATCATTCTTTATAGTCTATGGCCTAAGAAATAGACCAACACACCCTATTGTGCTTAGGTTGTCTTCTAACTGTGACCGATCCCTCAGCCTTTTCAGAATGGTCAGATAGACCATCCATGCCGTAACTAATGGCTTCTAAATATCTCCCTTCGCCATTGAGAACTAGAACTAGGTTTTAGATGTAGTGGAGACAAACAATCAGTAGCTCCTAAATTGATTACTAACTCACCACTCTTTCTCTCAACTATACGAGCACAAAACTGCTGCGGAAAAAAGAGGGAGGAGAAATGAAAGTGGCAGGGTTAAGTACCTGTCATCCTACCAACCGTTCCAGAAGCGGACTGTTTACCCATAACGGTTCTTTAGATTCCTAGACCAGAACTCTAGACCATAGGCTGTCGCTATCTGGATTTTCGGAATCTGGATCCATCCTGGATCCTTTTACGGAACACTTGGATCATCCTCTCTGCCTTAATGCGATGTTTAGGCTAAGAGGATTCTAATTCTATTTGCCTATTGGAAATTTTGAAAAATTCTATACTAATATAGACCTATTTTATACTAACCCGGTGGATTCCGAGATTACGTCTCACAACACAAACCATATGGAAAAATATGGAAAAATGCAACAATATGAACTTATACTAAAACTCTCATAGATCATGCAGTTTAAATTTATTGAGGGTTCTTTGTGTAGACTCAAAGTTACTAGAATTCTTATTTTTTTAAAACACTACACAAATTTTGCAAGAAATTAACATTTACACAACTTGAAATCATCAAAATTTGTCAAAAATTCAAATGTTTGGACCCAAATGCAATCACATTTTTATTCACAAAAAAAATAAACATTCTTGTATTTCAACAAAAATAAGGACAAAACCTTTTTCTTCATATATCTTGGAAAAAGTACATAGTCATAAGAGAAGCAAGAGCCACCTAATTTATACTCCATCCATTTCCCCCTATTCATCCCTTTTCTTCTTTTCTAGTTCTCTTTGGGCTCTTGCCACTCTCTCTTCCCTCTTCAAAAGAGTCGGTCATGGTTCCACATCTTATTTTGGATCCACCACTTCTTGAACAACAACATCAACTTGATGTGTGCCTTTGGCCACAACATCTTCTCCTCCAACTTCTGTTCCAATCTCTTCACTAGAGCTAACTTCATCTTCAACTTCTCTATTTCTATAGTGGATGAAAAATCTTCAACATCCATAGACAATGAATCTGATTGCAATGACCGGTCAATAGGATTTGCATCCTTCATCCCCCTCAAGCGGTTCAATGTCGATCTTGCCTTTTCCGCACCTCCTTTTTCAATGGCAAGGTTGTTTTCTTCCATCCTACATTTTCCCATTATTGTTTGAAGTCATTCATCCATAACAGGATTGACATTTGAATTGGATCCTCCATCTTCTCCCTTATTGAATTTGAGGTAAAATTGTTCTAGTTCTCCCATTTGTCTTTGTTGGGTTGCCAAACGAGTTTTTCCATCTTGAATTAGTTCTTTGAAGATACCTACATCCTCAACCTAAATTTCTTGTGCGCTCCGCTTCTCTATGATCTCACACTCCCTTTCTTTGTCTTTGAGATCCATTAAAAGCATCTCCAACTCCACTTTATAGGATTCTTTTGTTCACTAATTATTGTCTTCTCCAAGTACACCTTCATGTTCTTGTTTCATTTCAAGAAATACTTCCATGGAAGGCAATTTCATCAAGGTCAAAGGAATCTCTTCTTCAACTTCACTCTCCCCATCTAGCCTATCTTCATTAATTTCTTATAAACAAGCTTGCACATAGTGGAACACTTCGTCATCTTTGGGATGACAGACCCCTATTGGTTCCACAGACATAAAAGGTTCTCCGTACACTGTTGTTGTCCATCGCATGTTGCCTTCTTCTGATACCACCAACGATAAGTTTTCTTCCATTAATGTATCTTCGATCTTGTCCCTAGGTTCTAGCAATACTTCTTCATCGGAGTCCGATTCTCCAATTGACGTTGACCAAATATATTTCTCATCTACCACTCCTTCTACAATGTTCTTTTCGGGCCCTAGCCCATCCCGAGGATTATTTGAAGGACCCGCCATTGGAATGTCTTCAGTAGTTGGAAGGGTGACGTTCTTGAAGGTCTTGAAGGTCTTCCAATCTACCATTTTCCCCAATTGTAACTCTACATATACCATTTGGCATATGCCCATTGAGACTTCACTGTGTGGAATTTTTTGCTTTCCATACAATTCTCAGTACACTTCAATACATCTCTCGATAAATGCATCATCCTTTCAATAATGAAGATTTGCTTGGTTTTGCCTCACATGGTGAATGTGTCAATGGTAAGGGAATAGCTTGTCGATATGGCACCAATCCACAAATAACTTGCAAGTCGTCAAGGTCAAATTGGAATTTACATGATGCCATCCCTGATATGCCTTAGTCGATGGGTCAAGAAGGGCGCTTCGTTGCCTACGATGGTGATCTCCTTTCTTCTTCGTCATCTTGTCTTGTCGCTCTACCGTAAAGAGAACTAGATTTTTGTCGATAATATAACCGAAGATATGAATTTGTAAATGTGGAAGCCACAACACATGTCGGTGCCCAAACTTCCAACTAACGAACCGGTAGTCAGACGCTTCACAATGGATGAAAGGCACAATGTGACTAAGGAAGTGGTGACCTAAGAATCCAACATCCCTTTAAGTACCCGAAGTCGCCTAGGGTGCATGCGGGTCCAGGTCCCACTGTCTAATAACTACCATTCTTGACAAATTAGAATTTTCAAAAAGAGACCTTGGGTATAGGGCAACTGTGGGTATAGGGGGGTGCCTACATATAGGGCCACCACAGGTCTTGGGCAACCGCAGGTGATAGGGTGACTACGGGTATTTGATTTAGGAAGGTCTTCCAGTTCATGACGATGGAGGTGGCTACATATGGGGCAACCATGGGTCTAAGATTCAAAAAGGTCTTTCTTTTTGTGACGACGGGGGCGACTACATATAGGGCGACCGCGGGTCAAGGGCGCCAAAAAACATTAGTTTGACTTTCCCCCCTTACAAATTGGAGGGAAGGTGTTCAAACTTTTGAAGTACCACTCCCCCTTTTTTGAGGAATAACTCCAAAAAAATCCTAAAACTAAGGCATTCAATACTAAGTGATCAAGAGTTAATTAAGTAATAAAGAAAGCAAATTGGTTTAGGAAGTGGAGATTTGGAAAAGCCCTTCTCCCTAACATTTCATTTCTCCTTCATCCATCCTTGTGGTCATGTAAAATTCAACATGACCATTTCCTATTTTAATTTCTGGAGGGGGTACATTTAAAGGAGACCTTTCCTTTTGGGGGAAACCATATACAAAAAAAATCCTAACACCATGGGATGCATGAAGATAAATCTTTTTATCTACATAAGAAATGGTTTAAGAAATGGAGACTTGGGGGAAGCCCTTCTCCTCATCATTTCATTTTCCATCCTCCAACATAGGAATTTCAATATGATCCTCCCCTTGATACATCAAGGGGATTTAAAATACATTTGAAGGGGTGAATGAATATTGAATTTATTGAAGATTAAAAAGTTAGGAAATGACACTTTGAATGGTTTATATCTTACAAGTACAAGGTTTAGGAGTTCAAAATTTTTTACGACATATAATGAAAAGCAACTCACATGTGTTTGTCATTTTATCCATCCTAAAAAATAGAAGTACATTACTTTTTGGGGGGCATACATGGAGAAGGTCCATGGTTTTTCTATAGGATTTAGGGTATAGGGTTAGGGTATAGGGTTTTGAAAGCCCGCTTCAATTTTTCTAACTAGTCATAGTAAAATTTTTGTATTTTTAGACTGATTCTATAGTAATAACTAACCACCAACATTGAAGGATAGGTCAATTATAGTGTATGAAAGATGCAATTAAGCCTAACTTCATGAGAGTTGGAGATGGCTGACATCCTCTACTATGGTAGTTCCTAGACTGACGTGACTTTAAGATAGAGGCGATTGATGGTGTAGGGTGAGTTCAGGTCCTAAGCGACCGCAGGTGGAGGCGTGCCTTCCAATCTAGAGAAGTTTTAATAAGTGTAATGAATTCAATTTTCAACATTCAAGAACAAGTCACTTCATTAGGACCTTGGGATCTTCAAGGCATCTTCGAGTGATGCATGGAAGTTATTGGCTTCCTGGAAGTCATTGTTCTTGTGGAGGTCTTAGGTTCGATCCCCAATGATATCAATTTGGTTTGGTTCTTGTAGCCAACCTCAAAAACAAAACAAAAAACATCAAGTTGATTCCGTGTGGTATGTGGGAGGGAAGGTGATTTCATTCTGAAGGTCTAGGGGATGGTCCATGAGAGTTATAGGAAATCAATATTGAATTTTGTATGGAAATGTTTGTGGTGCAACCTTGTACCTCATACATTTCCATATGAAATTCAATATTGACCTTCTAAACCTTCATAGTACATCTCCAAAACCTTGGGAATTAAATGATGTTTCTTGTTCACCTATTAGAGTGACTGAACTTGACGTTTTGTACTTTTGGAGAGAGCTTTTGTTTTGTATACAAAAGTTTAAGTAAACCTTGGATAACTTTTACAATAACATCTTGAATGTCCTCTATAGAATACTTAGCCAAAGAAATCGTACATTGTATAAGGATTTGCATGTTACGCTTCTTCATCTTTTAATGATGAGGTGGCTAATTTTGAGTCCATAAATGATAGAAACTCTCTATATAGGATAGAAGAGAATCTCATCATCTTGTAAATTTTGTAGTGTAAGAAGGGGTGGTCCTCCTTGGAAGTTTTACCTCCAAAGAGCACATTTGTAATTTGTAACTTAACAATTTACAACATCTAAGAAAGATGACTTCAAAGGTGTCCCACTTGTCCATTTAGAAATATCTTGTATCTTGGGGGTGACCAATTTTCAAGGATTGGCATGCGAAAAAAAGAAATGAAAGAATTTAAACACTTTGGATGGTTTGAACAATGTCTTCATCAAAGACAACAATCTTTTGATTTGATGTGCATATGCTTGATTTTTTGTTCATTTCAATGTGCTTTGCAACATGTTTGTTTGCATTTATGACGTTTTCCACCCAAAAAGGGTTTAGGGTTGTGTAAAAAAGATGATTTCATGTTCAATGTAGAGCAAACTTGAAGAAATTAGAAAAAGACTTTGGGTGCTTCTAGGGTAACCTCTATAATATTATTATGCAATGGTAGAATGTAAGCATTTCAAATTCTCCCTTTTTGTTTCAATAGAAGTCAATCATGTCACATACTTTTGTATTTTTTATTCCTTTTTTCCCTTTTGGCCCATTCCTTTTTTTTTCTTTGTGAACAATGTAGACATATTTTTGGAACCATAAAGAAACAACTCAAAATCTCATTCTACATTCTAGACCATATCATAGTGGTCTTATGATTTTATTTGAAAGCAAGCGAAATAGAAGTGGGAAGTTGTAATGCCAAAGTTTCTCCTCCATATCAAGGTTTCTTTTTGCTATTATTTATGATGGTCCGTCCTTTCTAGAGCCACGGTCGCCCTTTACCTGCATGCACCCCTTATACTAGCAGTTGTCCCAAAATCCGTGGTTGCCTGGATCCGCGAGCACCTCTAGAACCCGCAGTCACCCCCCTCCTGTGGTCACTTCCATACCGATGGTCACTTTCATACCCATGGTCGCCCATTTTGCACGCGCCAGACCCGTACACGCCCTAGGACGACCTCGAGTATTTAAGTGGTCGCCCAGACCCACGGTCGCCACTCTTGGTCTTGTGCATTGGCTTTCATCCACCTTGAAGTGGTTGAATGCGTGCTTGTGGGCCAAGGTGACCTCAGAAGGGGAAGTTTTTGCCCTTTTCCCTCGCCAAGTTCAAGTCAAGAATGTCTCCTTTTTCAAAATAGGACCATGTCTACTTCAAAGGAAAGAAGTAGTATGGGTCAGATATCTTCTTGGGACAAGGACCTTGACAATCTTATAGCGTTTCTTGTAGATATAACTATAAAGGAGGCAACTAGGAGTGCAGGACCATCCAAGACAAAGAAGTCCAAGACAATAGATGACAGGGACCCTACCTATCCTCTAGCGCGATATACGACCTATGCGCATGAGGCTTGTCTGCAATGGTATGAGGAAAAAAGTGTACAATATTTGGAGAGGAAATGCTTGAAAAATAAAGAAGCAAACATCCAATCCTTGAAGGACGAGTTGGAGGACTTTATTACAAGGAAATGCAAGGAATCTTTGGACTATGCATATGTGAATGAAGTGTATTTCAACCAATGGCAAATGTGGATTGGCAATTGCTTACAAACTAGTATATTCAACACCAAGAAGTTGATGCTTCAGTTGTGACCTATAGTGCCAGAATTTGGAGAAACGGATAGGGCCTAGGAGTTCCGCTAGAAGATGGATTGGCGGAAATTGTAGCAAAAAGATTGTCAAGGTTTGAAGCTAGAAGTATGGGGTGGCAGACAGATGCATTGAAGGCTACATTATGAGAGATAGTGGTTCATGTATCAGGTGGGTCTACTCAGAGGCCAAGGAGGTCCCACTTACTGGATTTGATCATCAAGGAGGATACACAAAGGTGCACAAGGTAGGCATTGAAGGGATGTCCACAATCCCAACACATGTACATTTTGTGGGGAAATTGTCAAAGCAAAGGAGAAAATGCAATGTGAAGGTGGAGTGGTCAGTAGAGGCTTTGATATGCCCGTTGAATCATCCGGCCATTATTAAATTCCTAGTTGTCCACAACAAAACAATGGAAGTATACATTTTGTGGTGGAATGGTGGTGATTTCAAAGAGTTGCTTCATTTGAATGAGAAGGTGGTGTCACATGCGGAATGGCATGAAATCAAGTTGGTCAAGCAACTTACAAGCCAACAACAAAAAGAAATTAGCCTCTTCCGAAGACACAAGGCGAAGTTGGCATGGGCCTTGGTTTATATGACAAGTCTCGTGCACAATGCAAAGGTGCTACACAATGACTTATCACCTGTAAACATATTGTTGCATTATCCCCCTTCTCGGACGAAGAGATCAACATTGAGATTTGTGATTGGGGAATTGCAAGTCGTATTCAAGAAGGAGCTCCCTCACATTTTGGATATGAAAAACTGGAAAAACTTGATGCTGAGAAGGTGAGCCATTGGTGGACAGCTCCAAAGTTGTTCTATTTGTTTGGGCTAGAGGGTTCGGATAGGAATTTAGATGTGATGAAAGCGACCTACAAATATTTGGTGAAATCCGACTCATATTCAATTGGAAAGTTGACCCAACGCATGAACATAGAACACATGGTTGAATACGACAAGGTTTTATTTAGAAATCATGAGTCATCAAGGTACTTTGCCATAAAGTTACGTGAACTAGGTGATCCTGATGTTAACAGAAGACCAACATGTGCGCAAGTGGTGGACCTCCTCATGGATAAACCATTGTTCATGAAACCACTTGAATTCATCTTTTGGGACTCTGTCCTCTAATAGGATTTGATGTAATATTTTTTTAGCGGGAATAGTAACGTTGGCCACCTTTGTGCCTCCCATTTTGGAAAAGCAATGCAAGTGTATAAACTATTTTTAATGTGAAGTGCATGTTTGCACCCAAAATATTGAGTATTGTACATACACATCACCTACTCGCATGCATTTGGGTTTGAATATGAATTCTTTGCATAGTTCATTGTAGCTTGAACATCAAATGAATGGGATTGATATGATTCATAAGTAACATAGAGATCAATTATGGAGAACTCCAGTCCTTATTTAGTCGATATGCCCAAATTAGATTGTAATAATCCGTTGACTATGTTTTCACCCAAAATATTCAAATACTACCGTTTGTACTTTGTAGTGCGAGTACTAAATTTTCCCAAAAAGGTCACTAGAAGAAAGTTGTGCTAGTTTCAACAGAAACCAGCTAACGCAAAATTCTGTATCAATTGGTTTTGTTGAAACCACCACAACTTTCTTCTAGTGGATTTAAGAACACCCTAAACCCTAGGATTCTATAGTATGCGGACTTCAGAAGATGGGTATAAAATGTTAGGAAGAAAATGTTAGGAATTTTCACCATGAAGATTGGAAAATATTATCCTTAGACTTGATCAAAGTCATTATTTTGGCCATGCCAAAAAGAATGCACTTGGACTTCAAATCATGACATATGTTTTAATTTATTTTAAAAATGGTGTTGCTTCTTTATACTCATTCATCAACATGAATCGACTACATACTTACAAAAATATAGATAATTTGGATTGTACAACATGTAGGAAAAAATAGTAGGTACGAAGTACATGATGATTTAAAAAAAAAAAACTCTAAAAAATGTACTTATGGAATTGGAAAATGTCAATCCCAATGGTTATTTTGTTGAGATACAAAATGGACATCCCATGATTTAATTATTTTCTAAGAAGATAGAAAATTTAGAAAATCCTTAATTATCTACAAACTAAAAGTCTACATAACTTTGATTTTATGAATGAATATGGAATACTTAAGAGCTTTCTACACTAAATAGTGAAATTAGGTTGCCCACACTATATAAATACTTCATTTTAGATTACAAAAATGCACTACTTTTGAATTAGGTGTTGTTGTAATTGGAACTCATGAACCTTCATGTGTACAAATGGAAATATATGTAGAATTTTTTATTCACTTTGATGGCTTGTAAAGTATCTTTTGGGGGGTAAGTCAATCTAATTGTTAAGGCAACCTAATTTCACTATTCAGTGTAGGTATTTGTCGTCGCGGTCAGGGTTTCGGGACCTATGGTCGCCCCAAATCTGTGGTTGTTGACGAAGGTCTTGGACTCACAGTCACCTTCCTGACCTACACTCGCCCCGCCCCCCCCCCCCCCCCCCCCCGTGGACCCGCCCCCTACCCATCTAGAGCCATACTCACCCTGAGGTGACTACAAGTACAAAATCAGACCCTAAACCCGTAGTCTGTCATCCTTCTCTCTTGCACCTTATCTTTTATCCACCTTGAAGTGGCTAATTGCATGCTCGAGAGGGAAGGCGGGTGTTGTGAGGAGGATATTCTATCTCTCCTCATGTCACTTTCATCTATGTGTTCCAATGATCGTAAATCACGCCAAATTGTTTGAAACTTGATTGTAATTGTAAATGTTTACATTGATCTATTTGTAAATGTAAATTACCACAAGGTAATAGATTTCAATTTGTACGGCAAGGTTTTAGGCTTGTTGTATTTGGCATAGTATCCAAGTACAATTGATGGTTTAGATCAAGCACTATCACTAGAAGAAAACCGTCCTAAGTTCTATAAAATTCAGGTGACGTGAAATTCTGAAAAATGCCAAAAAAATATAGTTTCTATATTGGTTGCAACTTAGTTTTAAAAAAACTAGTTTGTAGCTATTGCGAGATGTAATCTCAGAATCTACTGGGTTAGTATAAAATAAGTATATAATAGTATGGAATTTTTTGAAAATTCCAATAGGGAAACAGAATTAGAATCCTCTTAGCCTAAATACTACATTGAGGCTGAGAGGATGATCCAAGTGTTCCATAAAGGGATCCAGGATGAATCGAAATTCTGGAAACCCGGATAGCGACAGCCTATAGTCTAGAGTTCGGGTCTAGGAATCTAGGGAACCATTACGAGTAAACGGTCCACTTCTAAAATGATTGGTAGGATGATAGGCACTTATTCACCGCCCCATCCATTTTTCCTCACTCTTTCTTTCGTAGTGGTTTTGCACTCGTATAGTTGATTGAAAGAGTGGTGAGTTAGTGATCATTTCAACAGTTTAGTTAGTTCCGATTTACGATGGCGGAGGGAGATATCTGTTTCTTAGGCGATATACTATAAAGAATGATCGGATGATTCAAGATCTCGTTGTCGCGAGCCGTAATCCTAGAAGTCTCCATGTTAGTATTTGCGATGGTATAACTATATAGAATTTTTCAAAATTTCTAATAGGTAAAAAGGATTATAACACTCTTAGCCTAAAACAACTCAATAAGACTAAGAAAACACTCCAGCTAAAATCCGTAATGGGATCTAGGCCAGATCCGGATTCCGGAAACCCGAATAGTGACAGCCTAAGGTCTAGACTTTTGGTCTAGAAAATAGGGACCCGTTACGGTTAAACAGTCTACTTTAGGAACGGTCGGTATTTTGACGGGTACTTAACCCCGCTACTTCCATTTGTTCTCCCTCTTTTTCCACAACTGTTTTGTGTGCGCATAGTTGAGTGAAAGAGTGGTGAGTTAGTACTCGGGTGAGAAGCTAGAGTGTCTTCAAATTTTAGAGTGGTTTGAGATGGTGGAGGGAGATATCCGGAAGACTTTGGTCACTGGCTGGATGGTTTGTCCAACCATTCCGGAAAGGCTGTGGGAGAGATCACAGTTAGAAGACGACCTCAGTGAAATGGGGTGTGTGAACCACCATATTGGTTCACTATTTAAAAACCCCAAAATATAAACATTAGGCATGAATTTACAAATCCAAAAGTGTTAGTACTCCGGATTAAGCCATAACCATCAATTAGGGAATTTTCCGCTAAATAGCAATGGAAACTTCATGAGGTTAGGGCAAGATGCTAGAAAATGCAATTAGGAGGAAATTAGGGGAAATTCTAGGGAAAAAATGGGAAGTTAAACCTGAAAAGAGGTTAAGCAAGATTTGGTAGAGTAACCAAATTAGGCTAACGGTACAATGATGAGAAAATGAAAACAAAAAATGAAATATGAAAATGAAAACAAAAGACTAAAAGTAGGAAATGAAACTAAAAGTAAATTAAAAACCACAAAAATAATAAATAGGAAAAAACACAAAAGAGGTTAGTTAAACTAAAACTATGACTAAAACACTAGTGTAGTGGATAAAACACTAAAATAGGGCTAGAAACACTAAAATAGGATTTTATAGTAAGTTAGAGGGTTTTACAGTAATTTAGGGGGTGGAACACTAAAATAGAGAAATTTACACTAAATTAGCTGATTTACAGTAACCTAGAGCGATTTGCACTAATTTGGTGCATTTTGCACCAAATTAGTGGATTAACAGTGAATTAGTACAGGATGAAAGTAGTTTAGAAAAGTAATCCGTTAGAAAGTTGGATATAGGCAAAATTAGGGTTTGGAGCCCTCTCTCTCTCAACTCTCTCTCAATTTTCCCAACTTGGTGTGCATGTGTGTTGGAGAGTATTCTTGGTGATGAAGGGCGTTTTGAAAGCATGAGAAGCTAGAGATTAAGATGAGGGAACCAAAGTAGGACAATTTGTCGAGTAGGTCACCATTTTTTGAGAAAAAGTGGTGAAAGAATGATGGGAGTGAGGTCAGATGGGAATTGGAGTGGAGAGAATTAGGTTTTTGTTGAATTGGGAGGGGACTTCCAACTTTGGTGATTGATTGTGGGAGATTGGAAAAGTGGAATGGGCTGAATTTTTGGGAGGATGGATAAGGGAAAGTCAGCTTTCCAACAAGACCAATCTCGACCAATTCCGAGCAAGGACGAGGACGGAGCAGCCAATTTAGTGCGAGGAGGTCAAACCGCCCCCGCCACGGAAGACCGACGACTTTGGCGAGCGACTGTGGGAGTTCAGCGAAGCGGATCGACGTGAATTTTGGAGAGGAAAAAGATGGAGAAGTTAACTTTTCAACAAGACAAGTCTCGCCTGATTTGGAGGAAGGATGAAGCCGAGGCGAGCATTTTAGTGGGACAAGGTCTGCTGCCCATCTAGCGGCAGTTGATTTAGGGTACTCCATCTTTTTTTTCCTTGTGATTCAGTTGAATACAAATGTAATGTTAATTACAATATGATATTTTCTTATCCATCTTGAAGCAATAGTTCAATGACTTGCATGCCATGTTCTTGTGGGGTGTGAATGTGTAAAGGGTCTATGAGGATTTTTTAGGGTTTTAGGGCAAGCGCGGAAGCACTGCCCAAATTGGGGGTAAAATGAGGGTTAGGATATGGATTAGGAAATTGAAGGAAGAAACTAATTGGCCCAAAAAGAATGGGTGAATATGTTAGGAAAGGGACCTATGGAATCAAGGAAGTCTTGGGCATCAATTTAGGAAGTTGGTTAGGAATTGGGGTGGTTGTGGTGTGCTGGATTTTAATTTCAGGACACCAAATTGACCCATTTGGTGCCCGAAGGGCTAATTTTAGGCAAAAATTAGTCCTAGTAGGTTGCCCTAACCTCCCAAAGTAGGTACTAGGGTCATTGGAGGATTTCAGGGTGCATATTAGGATGGTGTAAGGGTGCTGCCCTCATTCCACTTAGAGTAGTTTAAGGTTAAAAAATTGATAAAAAGGCATTTAGGAGCCCATTGCTTGGAAGGCAATATAGGTAGGTGTCCCATACACTCCCTGCCGGCCAACTCTAGGGGGTTTCATTGCCTTGTAGTGAAAAAGCTTCATAGGGTGTGTTGGTCTGTTCAAGCGGTCGTGGACCGTAAAGAATGACCGGATGATCCAGGAGTTGATAGTAGGAGCGTCAAACCAATATGAGTTGATAGTGAGAGGAAGGCCTCAAACTTGGAGTGATGAAGTCTGGGCTAAGGTTTATGGATTTCCTAAGAAGGGATCCAGGCTAGTGTCCTGGACCGACAAGTTTATGGTCGGGAAATTCAAGAACGCAACCCATTCCAAGGAAGGGTGTGCGATTAGTGACTGCCTGGATGCAAGACAAAGGTATGTCCTAGAGTTCTTGATCCCCATCTTGTATCCGGAAAAGCCTACCTAGGTTATGGTTACGGTAGCCAACACCATCTTTGGTGCTTTTGAGGGTAGACCAGTCAGTTGGGGCAAGGTGATTGGATTAGTAGTCGCCAAGCTTGCCACCAACGTAGGAAAGGGAAAGACCAACCCCATAGGGCCATATCTTTTCCATCTGTACCACTACGTAGAGCTTCTCAACAATGCGGAAATGGTGGAATACAACACCGGAGCGACCATCCTCCAATACAACCTGACGGAAGAGGTGATAGCGGAGCAGCCGCTGGTGGAAGAGGAGGAGGATCCGAAAGAGGACGAGCAACCCTTGGAGCGAAGGCACTAGAAGTCGACGGATCTGACATCCTAGGGAAAACTTCCGACTCAGCAAAAGATATCCGAGGAAGAGGAGGGAAGTATATTCGGGTTCTTCAAGACCGGGTTCAACTAGGTACTCCAAGCACAAGAGTACCATGAGAACCTAGCGGATCTGCTTAGGAGGATTAGCCAGGAGTTGAAGGCGGATCCGGAAGACATCCTCGACGCATTGAAGAAACTTCCGAATCCGGAAGTCCTAGAGCGGAAGGAGAAGCAGATCGTAGCCTTGGAGAAGGAGAAAGCGGATCTTTAGGCAAGACTGAGTTGGGTGCAAGGGGAGATGGCTGCAGTGAAACAAAGGGAGAAGGAAGCCCTGCATCTGTTGAAGAACTTATCCAGGTTAGTAGACAAGCCAGTGGACATGGTGATGAAGGCGGCTCTAACCCAGAGCCGGTTGACCGAGGAAGGGCACCTCATCGGATCCAAGGTGATCCGGATACTTGTGGACTTCTCCTCACGGATGGAGCTCACATTGAAGGAAATGAGGCAGCTGCTTGGGCGGATGGACCCTGACCGGGTAATGGACTTCTCCAACTTTCCGGAGATCCATTTCGACACGGAGACTCCCGTCAAGCTCACCGCCTCAATGCCACTACCTTCAAAACCGGAAGCCCCGCGGGAGACTCTCTGGTACTCGACGGAACCCTTCTCCAAGCAGCTGAAGAAGACAATCTGGGGGAGTGTGAAGTCAGCGCCCGAGCTAAGTAGGCAGCCGAATACTACACGAGAGTTGGCACCTCCAGAGATTACGGTTTCTCCACCCGTCCCAGTGTTCAATCTTCCGAAGAAGGAGCCGCTTCCGACACCTCACACCCAAGCCTGTGGCGAATTGATAGAGCGGATTGGGAGGTTGTTGAATCCGACTTGGTCTCATCCGGAGGAATTCAAACATATGTTGGAGGAGCAACAAACAAGAAAGGAGATTGAGCCCATCGTGTTGGATGAGACGTCTCCAGGCGAGGAGAATGAGCGGGAGATAACTCAGATTGAGAAATCTGAGGAGGAAGAATACCGGACCGGATCGGAGGACGAGGAAGAAGCAGACTACTCCCCTCCGGAAATCCGGAAGATACAGACTTGGGTGGCGCTACAGATGACCCCCATCAAGGCAACCCCGAAGGCAACTCCGAGTTCATCCACGCGAGCACCAACGAGTCAAGGCGGGAGCAGCCAGAAGAAAGCACGGAAGGGAAAGTAGATAGGATCTTTTCTTAGGCAGATAGGATTTTAATTTTGAACCAGATCCGGATTTCCAGATGTGGGATCGGGTTCCAAATTTGTAGGATCTTACTTTTCCGGTTTTTTCGGGGAGTTTGTGAGTGGTCACCTAGATTTCCGGGTGGCCTTTTTGCTTTTTTTTGGCTTTGGGTGTTTTTGAAGTTTTAAAGTGTGAGGCTGGTGCTTTGCCTCTCATTCCATCCTAGCATTATAGTTTGTATTTTGTCATCCTTATTTTAATCTGAGCCACCAAGTGGACCCTGAGGGATTGATCTGTTGTATATCTAGCTTTCTTGTGTTTCCTTGTGAGTGTGTGAAGTGTAATTGAGGAGGAGGGAAGGAGGAATCCAGATTTGAGGGGACTTGGATCTGAGTGTTGAGGAACGTTTGTTACGTAGTCTAGACTAGTGAATTTGGTCTTGAGCACATGTCTTTAAATTCCCGGAACTGGAATCCGATTAGGAGTGGTGTGGGTGTAGATCCGGAATACCAGGGAGGGTTCCGTGTAGACATAAGCAACCACCAGTGGAAGAAACCCCATATCACTTATCGGAAGGTCAGCCAAACCCTAGGATCAGTTTAGCGAACGACTTACAATCCTTATCTTAGTTCCGATCTTTGTTGGTTTGTCGTTGTAGTGGAAAAGTCTAGAGGCGGCTCTGTGTGATCTGCTTTACGGAGTAGCCATCCAGATAGTTGTGAGAGTGTTTCCGAGCTGATCTAATATAACACTTGGTCTAAATGTGTTTTGGGTAGTTTAGAGGGAGAAGAGAGTGTGAGGAATACAAGTGGTGAGTCCCTACCTTCTATACAATCAAAGGTGGACCCTGTGAGGGTAAAACAGAGGTACCAAAATAGTTGTTTGTAAGTGAAGTGATGGATCCAGAATCCAGAAAAAGAGTGAATCTGGATTGGATTCCGGAAAGAGAGAGCTTAAGTTGATAGGACGGATAACTTAGGCTTGCTACAACATACTAGAATCCCCTAGGACGACATTACAAGTTAGTTTACTCGTTTGGGTGTTGTAAATGGTATTTACCGCACGCTACGCGTACGACACTCGTCCTAGGAGCTCTGAATCAATATGAGCTGACAATGAGGGGGTGAACCGGAACCTGGATGGAAGAGGTTTGGATAAAGGTATACGGATTCCCTTGGAAGGGATCCAAATTAGCCTCCCGAATGGATAAATTCACGATAGGGAAGTTCCGGAATGCAACCCATTTTAAGGAAGGGTATGCCATCAGTGACTGTCTAGATGGGAAGTAGAAGCACGTTTTAGAGTTCCTTATCCCAATCCTATATCCGGATAAGCCTACCCGGGTTATGTTTACAGTAGCCAACACCATTTTCAATGCAATGGAGGGTAGACCAATTAACTGGGGCAAAGTCATTGGAGTAGTAGTCTCTAAGCTTGCCGTCAATGTAGGAAAGGCAAAGACTAGCCCAATTGGTCCTTACCTATTCCACCTCTACCATCATGCGGAACTCTTGAGTGATGCAGAAATGGTAGAGTACAACACCGGATCCACAATCCTACATTACGGCCTCATGAACGAAGTGGAGGCAGAGGAGCCGGCATTCGAAGAAGAGGAAGAGCTGGAAGAAGAGGAGCAACTCATAGATCAAAGAGGAAGGAAATCTACCGATCCGGCATCACGCAAGAAACTCCATGTTTCGAAGAAGGTTTCCGAGAAGCCAAAAAAAGACATTTCCAGGTTCTTCAAAACCGGATTCAACTAGGTGTTGCAAGCACAGGAGTACCACAAGGCCTTGGCAAACCTTCTGAGAAGGATTAGTAAGGAGTTGAAGGTTGAACTAGAGGATATACTCCACGAAGTCAAGAAACTTCCGAATCTGGAAGAGCTGGGACGGAAGGAGAAATAGATTGAGAATATGAAGAAGGAGAAGACTAACCTTCAAGCTTGGTTGAGTTGGGTAAAAGGAGAGTTAGCCACACCAAAGTAGAGGGAGAAGGAAGCTCTACAGCTTGTCAAGAATCTATCCGATCTAGTAGATAAACCCGTGGAGCTCGTTGTCAAGGCCTCCCTCGTCCAAAACCGGCTAATAGAGGAAGGATATCTCACCGAATCTAAGGTAGTCCGAATCCTGGTTGACTTCCCATCACAAATGGATGTAGTATTGAAGGAGATGCACCAACTCTTGGGGTGGATCGATCCAGACCATGTCATGAATTTTTCCTACTTTTCGGAAATCCACTTTGACACGGAAACTCTAGTGAAGTTAATGACATTACTACCACTTCCGTCAAGACCGGAAGTTCCTTAGGAGACTCTCCAACATTCAACCGAACCCTTCTCAACTCAGCTAGAGAAGACCATTCGCGGAAGCGTGAAGACAGTTCAAGAGCCAACCAAGGAACCGAATGCAGCACAAGAATTGGCGCCACCAAAAGTCACTGTCTCGCCACCGATACGGAAGATCCGTCTTCTTAAGAAGGAAACCCTTCAAACGCTTAGGTTGCTTATCCATAGTGACCTCGCAAATCGAATTGGAGGATCGAAGAATCCAACCCGGACTTATTCGGAAAGCTTCAAGTACATGCAGCAGCCTTAACCAAGGCAGGAGAGGACCACCATCGTTGTGGATGAGACCTCTTCAGGCAAAAAAAGATGAGAAGGTGGTCACTTAGATTGAGAAATCTGAAAAAAGAGGAGTACTAAAATGGATCAGAGGAGGAAGACATGGAAGACGAAGACTCCCCTCCAGAAATCCGAAAGATCCAAACCCGGGTAGTATTGAGGACAACTCCAGTGAAGGCGACTTTAAAAGCAACTCCAAGGGCATCCATCCGGGCACTAGAAAGTCAAGGCGGGAGTAGTCAAAAGAAGGCACGAAAGGCAAAGTAGTTAGGGTTTTAGTTAATTATGATTTGAAGTTGAATCTAATCTGGGTTTCTAAGCGTGGGCCTTGGTTTCGGATTTCTAGGATGTAACTTTTTGGGTCTCGAAGGAGGTCTATGATTGGTCATCTGAATTTCTAGGTGGCTTTTTGGCTTTGGGTTTTTGGATTTCTAAGTGAGGGGTAGGTTTGTTGTCCTCTCATTCCATCCTACTGCGTATAGTTGGTATCTTGTCATCCTTTCATTAATCTGAGCCACCAAGTGGACATTCAAGAATTAATCTATCGTATATCTAGCTTTTCTGTATTTGTTTGTGAGAGTGTTGAAGTGTAAGAGAGAGGAGGAGGAAAGGAGGAATATGGATCTAAAGTGACTAGATCTGATTTGGGAGGGAACATTTGTGACATAGTTTAGGCTTGTGAATACAGTCTTGTGCGCGGTGCCTTTAAAACATTAGAACGGAAATCCGGCAAGGAGTGGTGTGGGTGTGAGTCCGGGATACCAGGGAGGGTTCCTTGCGGAGATAAGCAACTACCAACAGAAAAATCCCCATCCTATTCTCCCTGGAAGGTTTGCCAAACTCTAGGATCAATCTAGTGAACGACTAACAATCCCCTATCGGTTTTGGTTTCTGTTGATCTGTCGTTGTAGTGGAGAAGACTTGTTATGGCTTTGAGTGACTTGCCTTCTGGATTGGCCCTCCGGGAAGTTGTGAGAGTGTTTCTTGGTCTGATCTAGTATAACATTTGGTCTAAGTGTGTTTTGTGTAGTTTAGAGAGAGAAGAGAGAGTGAGGAATACGAGTAGTGAGTCCCTACCCCTCTACAAGATCAAAGGCACACCCTTTGAGGGTAAAAGAGAGGCACCAAAAACTAGTGTGTGTGAGAAGTGACAGATCCGGATTCCAGAAAGGAGTGGATCCGGATTGGATTCCAGAAAGGTAGTGATCCAGAAAAGAGAGAAAAGAGGTGAAGAGAGAGCTTAAGTTTGTAATATGGATAATCTCGACTTGTAGCAATAGTTTATAATCCCCTGGGACGATATTTCGAGTCATTTTACAACGTTTTGGTGTTGTAATGGTACTTACACTCCACTATGTTTATGACAATTTGAACATAATATAAATGACAACACCCCCATGCTCTTCAACCCATGAATGTATGGACTCTTCTTGAGATTTATAATTTGGGAAAAAACATCATAAAAAGGTACTTAAAAGAATACTTTTGGAATTGATGGAGAAATAGAAGTTATACATTTTGAGTTGTGAATTCCATGTATATGATCTGATCATCCAATGTTGTATCTCATTTCTCTTTTTAATTTGAAAGAGAAATTTCTTAATTTCTTCAAAATTTGAATATAAGCTAATTCTATTTATTTTTGAGTAAGTTTCTTTGAATGGATTTGAAATGAGGTTCCCTTCATGTGATAGTTTAAAAAAAATGGTATTCTTAAAGTCTATGAACTTATTCTTGAAAATCTTTTTTTGAATTATCTATAAATACCAAGTCAAACCCTTGGATAGGGTTTAGGGTTTCATAAAATATCTATCTAAACTAGGATGACTTTCATCTAGAAATTCACTGATGGAATAGTATTAGGTAAACACAAATGACCTTGGGTCCTAAGCATAAGCACGATTGCCCTCTCAAATCTGAAGGCGCCCTTTGTTTATCTGCGATCCCCCTCGGACTACCCGCGGTCGCCCTTGAAGTACCTGAAGTTGCCTCCTAAGACTCGTGGTCGCCCCCCTTTCTACCTGCAGTCGCCCCCCTTCTACCCACACTCGCCCCCTTGAGACTTGTAGTCGCTCTTTCATCTGCACACACGTTCCTGACACGAACCGTCAACCCGTAGTCGCCCACAAAGTGACTGCATTTGTTGCGAGGTCACTTGTTTTCTGCACCTGTTCTTGCTATCAGTGGGCGACTTGTAGTGCTAGCAGGACTGTAGTATAAAGTTAAAGGGCTAGACTTTGATTTTCACCTTGCTTCCAAGATGAACTCATGACTTGAATCTTCGAGAGAGGCTTCTTGCGAATGTTTGGCTCTTTGGAGGGCAATGACTTGGTTTGAGTGGTTGAAAAGACCATTCAAAGCAAGTAGCTTAGCCATTACTTTTTCTAAATTAAGGCTCTAATTCATATGATAATATTGTTTTAAGAACCCATAGATGAGGGACAATATGGCTCGTCAGGGTGAGGGGAGGAGGACTACCATTAACGATACGAGGAGAACCACGAAGGAGTGGGACCCTTGGTTGCTTGTAGACACTGATAGTTAGTTTGTAGGAAATACACAGAGATGTGTTTTCTGTAGGTGGACCTTCGTGTTTGTATAAAAGCGAGCATTCTGTCACTTTGGATTTGGCGACAAGATTGCATTGGAGTGATGTAAGAAAATCCCATGGGTAGTATTGCAAAAGTTTAGGATTGCACTTATGTCATACATCAGAAGTTCTTGTCATCTACAAAACAGAAAAAATTCCTTGGTGTTGTGTATGGAATAAAGCCAAGATCACCCTTTTCCTTAGACTCGCAGTCTCCTTTACTCCCTTAATCGTCCATGGGTTTGGATCCATAATCGCCTTGGGTTGGACCCGCAATCACCCTAGATTTCGAACCCACAATCGTCTTAGGTTGGACCCACACTCGCCCTCATTCTAGGACCTATAGTCACCCCACCTTATCTACACGCCCCCCACTTGTAGTTGCCCATGGTGACGTGGTGGAGGCTTTCCATGTCACTGTTGACAACTCGCCACGTATGATTAAATTTTGGTTGTCCTACCTGAAAATTTCAAACCCTCATTTTGTACTTGTCAAATTTGTCTTGTATATTCGACACTCGTCTTATACGACATGCAACCTCAGACGAACAACTCGACACCCAAACCCCAAAACATGTTCGATAGAACAACCCCGCGACAACCCATCCATTTCGAAGTTGGCGTTGGAGAATTAGGAGCCATCAAGACCTCAGGCGCAAGTGAAGAAGCGTGCTCTTCATCATTTGGCAACTGCGGTAGAGATCACTTTGTCGGATGAGGACGAGCTACCATTCCAAGTACCAACAAAAACAACATGTAAAGGAGATCCTAATGCATCAAGACACGTCCAGACTAACGTTGTTGGACATCTTGACATAAAAAGCCAACATCACTTCGGGATGGAAAACCCTAATTGGCTACAACGTTGACCAACAAGTGGACCAGAAAGCCATCTACCTAAGAGAGGGGAGATGGTTTGATAGATTGCATTCTTAATTAGAGGTGAAGTGATGTATTTGTTTTCTGAAAATGGATGTAGTAGACAGAATAAAGAATCAACCAATTTATGAAGCTCATGTCACATGGAAGTTATGGATTCAAAGTAGAATTGTGATGTATCCTCACTTGAAAATTTCATTTTGTGACTGAGCAATATCCACTTTGTAGTGGCTAACATGTTGCCTATTGCAGTTCAATGTAGGTGATGAAATCTTCCTTTTCAACCCTAGGGTAGTGCGTCAAAAAATATCAAAGGGCAAAGTTAGCACATTGCTCGATCAAAAGAAGTTCCACTTTGAGGACATTTCAAGGCCTTGGGTCAAGGTTGATGTTAGTAACATTTTGCAACCTGGGGTGAAGCTCATGTTCGTGACAGATGACCCCAAGATGCAGGAGATTGAAGATGCGAAGGGGACAAGTGCATTATGGCATGCCAAGTATATGAAGTTCACAAGTTAAAATAGTCTTTTGCTTCCTACAAATCAATGTGCGGGACGGACTAGCATAGTGTATGTAGTAGTCAAACTCCAAAAGACGTGGTTGTAAGTACTTGGACATTGTTTATTGGTCTTTTTTTAGAAATGTAGAACTCTCATTTTGGCATTGCTAGTGCTAGTTGGAATGAATGGAATGATAACGAAGCCCAAGCATGAGTGACCATCATTTGTCCCAAATGCAATGTAGAGTGGAGTTAGTGTCTTTCTTCAGTTTGTTCAATAGGAAACTTATTAGAAGTGATCCCTCAATGTTCAAGAGTGTTGTGTGTGATTTGCGTAGCCATGTCTCCCCATGTGCTTGGAAGTTGTTACACAGACAATAGTAATTATAGTACAACGCAACTCCAAGGTGACTACTAGTCACTTTAAATGATTGTAACGAAATAGAAGTTGTACTAGTATACAACTATAAAATGACTTATGTAGTCATTGGGCTCGACAATCATCTCCATGCACTTCATTGAAACTACATAACAACTTTAGAATGACTAATGACATCATCATATACTACTGTCACATTCATGATGACTTCCTCGCTACTTGCAAATGACTCTTGCAAGATTGGATCAGCAAACGTCATCCAATCCATGACTCTGTCACAACTAAGAAATGACTAAAATATGACTCTCTACGTGGCATTTCAAATCAAATTCTTTGTGGGTGAGCAGGGTTGTCTAGTTGGACATATTTTTGGGTTTTGGTGTTGTGCAAGACATTTGACATAGCATGTTGTATTAGAGAACACGTCAATAAGGCATCACATCTTGTCGCATAAGGATAAAAAAATTTACCCCACAGTAAATGGATTTGGCCTATGTGGTCGGATTTGCAAATTGACATGGAAAGCTAAAACCTTGTCAACTTAGAGGCATGTGCGGGTGGGTGAAAGGGCCACCTCGGGTGGGGGTGTATGCGGGTAAAGAAGCGATTGTGGGTAGGTAAAGGGTGACCTCAAGTGGTTGAAGAAGTGACTTTGGGTGGCTAAAGCAGCAACTCTGGTTGAAGGGGTGAGTATAGGTGGGGCAACTACAGATGAAAGGGCGACCTTGGGTGGTCGAAGGAGCGACCACCAATGAAGGGGTAAGTACAAGTAGGCGACCATGGGTGGATGAAAGGACAATTATGGAAAGAAAAAATCCAATCTTCTTCAAATCCAATCTTCTTTAAAAAGGCAATAATTGTGAACATTAGGTAAAAAATTGATTTATTTAGGATGAGTTTTTGCAAATTGAAATTAATATAAGGAAAGTACACTAGAAGAAAGTAGTGTTGAGTTCAATAGAACTTATCTAATGTGAAAATCTGAAAACTACCAAAAAACACAGTTTTTGCATTGGTTGCAACTCAGCTTTCTGAAAACTAGGTTGCAGCCAACACGAAAACTGCATCTTTTGGCAATTTTCAGATTTTCACATCACCTAAGTTTTATTGAACTCAACACTACTTTCTTCTAGTCGTATGACTTAAATCTTTGTACTTTATTTTTTATTTTAGAATATCCAAGTGATAAATAATATACATAATTTCAAAGAATCTTTGAGAATTACAAAATATAGAAGGTGAAGTCCTTATCTAAGTCTTCACTTTTTATTTTTCATTTTCAAAATAAACATGAAAAATAAATAAAATTATGAGGAGTTTTGGAAAATTACAAAAATGAAAAGTTAAAGTTTTTACTTAATTTTCCACCCTTTATTTCCAATTTTTAAATCAATGTAAAAATATTACTTGAGTAGAATGAGCCATTAAATTGCAAAAAATAAATGAGGAAGTTTTAACTTAAATCTTTACTTGTTAGTTTTTATTTATAAATTCAAATTGACAAATAATTCATGATTAGAAAGAATTTAGAAAAATTGAAAAAAAATGGATGGAAAGTTCTTATTTAAATATCCACCCTTTATTTTGTTTTTTTAGATTCAATACAGTGACAAATGGGGTGGCTAGTGTATGAGCTTGTGAGCCCATGAGCTTGTGGGAATGTTTTTTTCAAGGAAAAATGACTTAGGGACCTATGACCATGGATATAAGAAATGAAAAAGTGCATAGAATATAGAGCTTGTTTTTCAAAATTTGAAGCGCTTGTACCTTTTTTTGATTCGAGGCTTTTGGCGCAACAGAATGTATTCAAAATAGATGAAATTTTTACAATAGGAAATAAAAATTAGAATAACGCATGTCCCATATATAGCCATAAAACACACAAATCCAATCATAATACCAATCAACAAACAGTAGCATGATTCATGAGATATGTTAATCTCATGAGTCTAAGAGGCTATAGACTCGGTCAAGGAATCTGATGTCTCGAACAAGTTTGAAAACTCTCTACCCTTTGACGTAGATCCATCTATAAACTGTAGGACATTTGGAGCATAAGTGTCTTTAAGGCGTTCTAGTTTGGAGCAACCAAAATCTGCAAAGGCCATTGCAATCTGTTGTGCATAAACATGAAGGTCTTAAGTCTTCTCTAGAGTGAAGAGAAGACTTTGTTTCTTTATGCTAGCATCTGTTGACATCAATCCTAGGTGACTATAAACAAAAATGGCACCATGTTAGTGTTTTGGAACGTGGAAGTCACCATACAAGGAAAGAATTAAAAAATTGCCAACTTATTTATTGAATTTTCCCTTCCAAGTGAATTTGTGACAATGGGCATTTCATCTGGATCTTGCAAAATTGCTATTGCCAATGGTAGTGGTGTTGCCACCTTGGCCATAGTGGACTTCCTCATTGGTTTCAAGATGGCATCAAAAATGTCCTTATTCTCCTCCAAGGCCACAATGTGGTGGCCCGTTCCTTAACAAGTGATAATGGATGCACCTAGAGGTAAGGAAATTCAAATATATTAGTTCAGAAATAAAAAGAGTTGAATGATTACAACCAAAAATAGATACAGTAGAGTAATTGAATTGAATACTGACCTGTAGATGCCATGCAGTTGAGAATCACATCTCCTTCGATGTTGATAGCTTTCAAGAGGATTTGAAAGAACCATGGGTCTTTTTCACGAGCCCCCCGCCAAGGCTTTCCGTCATTCATGGCCATGTCATCCCGATGGGTGTAGTTCATGACCATGTCGTTCCATGCAATGTCAACACCGGCCTTGACCATCATGGTCGTGCGTTTAAAAGAGAAATTGGATTTCCCTTTTGTGCCTAAATCCTTTACCACAAGGGTAATTCCAAACTTTTGTGTCTACACAAGCATCTTGGACAAGTGTACAATCATGAGAAATAAGAAGAATGTAATGCATTTTGAAGAAGTTTTTGAACCTAGAGAAAGTGAAAGGAATTTACGGTCTTCTTTTTGTCTATAGCCAAGGTCAAGTGCAAGTGATTCATCCCCATCCACTCTTTCTTCTCCATATTGTATGTTTCACACAATCCCACAAGATCCGACTTTGCCTTGGCACTCCACGAATGAAATACAATGATGCAACTGTGGTCTTGTAGATGATTGGAAGCAAAGCTGAACATCAATTGCAAAGCTTCATCTCCCACATCCTTGTTCCAATCCGACACCTCATCTAGTGGAGAAGACAGCCCTAGCATGGGCAAGTTCTTCGAGCAATCAAAGAACATGATGTCTACCCCTAGCCTAGCTTTGGGGACACAATGGAACATGGAGGGTTTCCCCACCGACACCTGCCAAAGAATAGTGCATCCAATGATGATGAGAAATAAATTCAAACTACAATATTGTGAATGAGAACTTACAACCAATTTTTCAATTTCAAATGAGAGATGCATACCTTGTTCATGAAGTCCAAGACTTCTTTGTACCATGTCTTTGTCTTCGACTCCATGTCATCCACCAGGTTGTCAATAGAAATGTTGAGAATCAGATTTTCAGACTTAGATAGCTCGTCTTCAATAAGGACAATCGCTTTGGTCACATGAGCAATGACCTCTTTTGTGAGTTGTGAGAGAGTGGCCTTCCTCTTCAATCCACTCTGTGATTCGACTTGTAGCTCCAAGCCTTGATCCACTATGGAGGAAGTTGGAACTTGGCCACCAACCTTGGCCTTCTTCTTGCCTTTTGCCTTGTCCTTCTCTTCCTTGTCCCTGTCCTTGTCCTTCTCCTTCTCCACAAGCTTGGCAAGTCTCTCTACTTCCTTCTTCTCCTTATCGGTGAGAAGGACTTGGAACCAGGCCTCTTTTTTTTAGTCATTGGCTTCCCTCCTTGCAATGGCCTTCATCCTTTGCCTATCCATCATTCCCGCAAACTCATCTACATCCAAATTGATGGCACCCTTGCCATCCAAAGATGCCTGTAGCTACACCTCCAACAATGAATGAATGTTGATGTGCACTCCAAGTACCACGCCCTTCTATTGAGGTGAGTTGTGGTGAACTTGCGTAGCTAGTTTGCCGAGAACATGCAGTCTCGTGAGCTACGGTCCCACCATGATGCGAGGAATGGATGTAGGTCTTTCCTTTCGATAGCACCCTTCGCTTCAAGCTCATACTTGAAGTAGCTGTAGAGAATAAGAAATAGTCAATAGAAGAATGTAGAGAATGAAGATCAAATGAAGAATAGGGCATACTCTATCATCTAATGTGAAGACCATTTCAAAAATCAAAGGATAATGCAAACTACACAAACATACCCGTACAGGATCCTCTGAACCACCAAGTTAAACCCCTTGGAATTCAGAAAGGAGTCCCCCTTCTTCAAATAGTTTCCTCCATTAAGATAAGGATAAAAGCCTTGGTCCTAGATTTTCCTCCTCCATCGCTTGATGTATTTTTGCAAGGTCTCCGATTAGAGTGGGACATTCATGTTGATCTGGATATTGTCTTGTCTAACAACAGCATCAAAGTACTCCACTACTGCATCCTCCACCTATACAAGTGAATGAGCACAAGTACTATTTTCATTCCATCATGAAGATTAAAGACGAATTACAAATGGACATATCTTGTGTTCAACAACCTCTATGAAATACTAGAATTCAACAAATAAATTTGAATGAGGCACTTACCCCTGCAAACCAAACACACTTGTTTAAGACAGGCTTGAGGTGTATTTCAAAGACACGACTAGCTGAGAACTTCCTCGCATCCCATGAAGGAATAGAGGAATTCCACCATTGCAATAATTTGGTCTTGTCTTCTACCATGGTGTTGCAAGTGGCTACCATCTACAACTTTTCTAGTGTCATTTTAGGCGCCTCGTTAGAGCTCTAATGTCTCTCCACCTACACTAACAAGAATCGAATGTGTCATATGCATAAATGAAGACCCAAACACGTGTAAATCATTGCATGATTTAATGAACATCAAAATTCACCTCTTCAAGGAAGCCCGCCCCATGAGCGGGATTGGCTACTGTGAGGAATTTGATCATCTTCATATAGAGCTTCATGTTCTTCTCCTTAGCCCCTATCCTTATCGCATGAGCCACCCTTTCCATACTCTTCTCCTTCATCAATGTGGTTTCATGGTATCTTCGGAGCATTGCATATGCTGCCTATGCAATCTCTTGTTGCGAAAACAAGAGTGTCTTGAATGAAGAATGTACTCAAAACTTAAACATTCAATAGAAAAGAATGCAATTGACACATGTGGCAAATGTTTGTCCCACCCTAAATACAAATGAGGTGAAGACCTCCGTTAGCATGGAGTACCATGTCTTCCTTGGTAGCATCACAATACATTTCTTTCTCTCCGATAACCTTAGCATGTTGTTGAACCTTTCCATGGGAAGCAAGCCATACTTTTGCACCCGATACAACGTATGTACAAGGTTTGTCTTGACGTGGGAGTCCTCTATAGATCTGCGTAATGAGAAGAAAAAAACCTTGTGAGTACTTCAATTTTCAACTATGGTATGAGATGGAATCAAAACTCCATATCAATGAAAAGTGGGATTAGTGAACTCACTTGTTGATGTCGTGCATGACCCACGTGACAATCTCAATTTTTCCTTTGGTATCCAAAGGAATACAATCCACCACATAATGCCATTGAGGATTCGTGGAATACATCTTAGAGATGATGTTCATCCAAGCCAAGCATTGGTAGTTGTCGTGAGACGTAATCTCGGAATCCACCGGATTAGTATAAAATAGGTCTATAATAGTATAGAATTTTTCAAAATTTCTTATAGGAGAACAAAATTAGAATCCTCTTAGCCTAAACATTGCATTAAGGGTGAGAGGATGATCCAGATATTCCATAAAGGGATCCAGGACGGATCCGGATTCCAAAAACCCAGATAGCAATAGCCTATGGTCTAGAGTTCTGGTCTAGGAATCTAGGGAACCGTTATGGGTAAGCGGTCTGCTTTAGAAACGGTCGATAGGATGACAAGTACTTAACCCCTACCACTTCCATTTTTTCTTCTTCTTTCTTCCGCAGTGGTTTTGCGCTCATATAGTTGAGTGAAAGAATGGTGAGTTAGCGATCGTTTCAGAAGTTGAGAACGATACTTCCCCACCATATCCGAACTTAAATCTGGTTCTCAATGGTAGAAGGAGGTAGCCATAAACCATCAATCACTACACGAATGTTCTATCCGGCCATTCCTAAAAGGCAAAGTGACCGAACAACATTAGAAAACGACCTAAGCAGCATTGGATGTGTCGAATTGTTTCTTAGGCCGTGGACACTAAAAAATGAGTGAATGATTTAGGAGCTCATAGTAGGAGCTCCGAATCAATTTGAGTTGATAATAAAGGATCAACCCAGAACCTGAACGGATGAGGTTTGGCCAAGTGTCTACGGATTTCCAAAAAAAGGATCCAGATTAGCCTCCTAAGTTGATAAGTTTACGGCTAGAAAGTTTAAGAATACAGCCCATGCTAAGGAGGGGTATGCCATTACTGACTATTTGGACAAGAGGCAGAAAAGAGCATTAGAATTCCTCATTCCGATCTTGTATCCGGAAAAACCTACCCGGGTTATGATTATTGTGGCAACAAAAGGTAGACCAGTCCATTGGGGAAAGGTTATTGCAGTAGTGGTGTCTAAACTAGTTGCCTATGTAAGAAAGGCCAAGACTAGCCTTATTAGTCCTTATCTGTTCCACCTCTATTACCACACAAAACTTTTGAGTAGTGCAAAGATAGTAGAATACAACACCGGAACTACTATCCTATAGTATGGCCTCATGGACAAAGTGGAGGTAGAGTAGTCGGCATTCGAAGAAGAAGAAGATCCAAAGAGGAGTAGTTGATAGATCACAAACAAAGGAAATCCATTGATCCGGCTTCACGAGGGAAACTTCTTGTTCCAGAGAAGGTTCCGGAGAAGTAGACAGAAGGTATTTCCGGATTTTTCAAGATCGAATTCAATTGGATGTTGCAGGCACAAGAATACCACAACAACTTAGCGGAACTCCTCGGGGCGATCAACAAGGAGTTGAAGGTCAAGCTAGAAGATGTGCTAGACCTAGTGAAGCAGCCATTGAATCCAAATGAGTTGAGATGGAAGGAGGAGCGGATAAGGGATTAGGAGAAGGAGAGGGATAAACTTCAATCCTAGTTAAATTGGGAGGAGGGGGAGCTCATTGCATCAAAATAGAGGGAAAAAGAAGCTCTACAACTCGTCAAGAACCTTTCCGGTTTGGTGGATAGATCCTCAAAGCTCATCATCAAAGCCTCCCTCGTCCAGGATCAATTAATCAAAGAAGGGCATTTGACCGGATCCAAGGTAGTAAGGATCCTAGTTGATTTCTCAACCCAGATGGAAACGTTGTTGAAGGAGATGTGCCAACTCTTAGGGCGTATTGATCAAGACCGAGTGATGGATTTTGCTCACTTTCTAGAAATTCCTTTCAACATGAAAACTCTTGTCAAGTTGGCTTCATCACTTCCGCTTCCAACAAGACCTAAAGGACTTAGGGAGTCTCTTCGGCATTCAACAAAGCCCTTCTCAAGTCAATTGTAGAAGACTATCTGGGGGAGTGTGAAGACAATACCAAAGCTGGCCAAGCAACCAAGCGAAGCAAAAGAGTTAGTGCCACCGGAAGTTTTGGTCTTGCCTACTCTTCCAACCTCTTGACTTTTTATGAAGAATGCTTTCTAGACACCTAGATTACTAGTTCAAAGTGATATGGTTGATCAGATGGGAGGTTAGACGAATTCGGCCTAGATCCATATGGAAAGCTTTGAGCATATGCAGCAACTTCAACCCAGGAAGGAGAGGACGACCATTGTGTTGGATGAGACATCTCTTGTAGAGGAGGAAGAAGTAAGGGAGATCAATCGCATCGAGAAGTCTAACAAAGAGGAGTATCAAATTGGGTCGGAAACAAATTTAGAGGAAGAGGAAATGGAAGAGGAAGATTTGCCTTCAGAGATCCGAAAGATCTAGACCCGGGCTATAGTAAAGACAACTCTGGTCAAGATAACTCCGGCGAGGGTTCCCGTTTGGGCACTAGCGAGTCCAAGCAAGAGCAATTAGAGGAAAGCATGAAAGGCGAAGAAGTTAGGAATCTCGGTTAGTTAGGATTTGAATTTTGAATTTGAAATGGCTTTCCAAGTGTGGGTCTAGGTTCCGGATTTTTAAGATTTGACTTTCTCGATTTCTTGGGAGGTCTGTGGTTGGTCGCCTAGATTTCCGGGTGGCTTTTTGCCTTTGGGTTTTTGAGTTTTAAAGAAAGGGTAGGTCTGTTATCTTCTCATTCCATCCTAGTACTTATAGTTAGTATTTTGTTATCCTTTCTTTAATCTAAGCCACTAAGTGGACATTTAGGAATTAATTTTTCATGTATCCAGCTTTTCCGTGTTTGCTTGTGAGAGCGTTGAAGTGTAAGAAAGAGGAAAAGGAAACAAGGAATCCGGATTTGAGGTGAATGGATCTGATTGGAAGGGAATGTTTGTGACGTAGTTTAGGCTTGTGAATATGGTCTTGTGTGTGGTGCCTTTGAAATACTAGAACGGAAATCTAGTAAGGAGTGCTATGGGTGTGAGTTCGGAATACCAAGGACGGTTCTATACGAAGATAAGCAACTGCCTGTAGAAAAATCTCCATCCTACTCTCCGGAAGGTCTACTAAATCCTAGGAACAATGGAGTGAACAACTAACAATCTTCCATTGGTTTTGGTTTCTATTGATCTGTTGTTGTAGTGGAAGAACTTGTTACCTGGGTTGACAGGGCGCTGGACACAGCCGCCAACATCCGGACTTTGGACGTCCGCAAACTCGACCCCCCTAGATGTCCTGGGACATTTGCAAATTAGGTTTTTACCCTGGGGTAATTTCTTTTACCTCGTCTGCACCACTGTCCGTGGTTTTTGAAGCTCGTTTGCCAATCTATCCATGGTCTCTAGAGCCTATCCGCCATTCCATCTACCCGTCTGCAACCTCGTCCACGCCACTGCTCGTGGTCTCTGGAGCCCATCCGCCATCCCGGCTGCCCGACTGTGACCTTGACCGCACTACTGTCCGCGGTCTCTGGAGCCCATCCACCAACCCGTCCGACCGTTCGCTTAAGCTTCCTTGAATTTAGTCTCTATCTTTAATTTTTTATTCTAAAAGAATTTCTAATATGATTTTTTTTTTTAAAATTTGGTACATTTCATGCTCATTTCTAAGAATCCTTAGCAATGAAGAAAAAGAACATTGCACTGTACAAATTTATAAAGAGAAAAGTCATTTCCAATTATTTTCGTAATTCATTTTCGAGTGCTACAATAGAATTTCAAAGGATTTTCTTAATAAATATACAAAGAACCAGTACCCAAAATAAAAAATTTATTATTGTTTAGGGTTTAGGAAAATATTGGACACACATACATTTTGTGACCCCTGCATTTAGAGCTTAATTTCCTATTTTCCTTTGTTCATTTTATGAAAACAATGCAATGAAAAAAAAATTGAGGGTCTAAATTTTGAACCCAAAGGCTTCTAAGAGACCAAGTGCCGTAAAGTCCTAAACCTTTTTGATAAAACACTAAAATTGAATCACTCTCTTTGTTTTTCGATTTCACTTCATGAATCACGTTAGAATTTTGTTTGAATTGATAAAATCATTTGCTATTGGAAAGTTGTTTTAAAAAAACACTATATGACAATTTAATCTCAAAATTACATGCCAACAAAAATACAGTCACATGCTTCATGTTTGCTTCCAAAGATTTCAAGTAAATAAGATACAACTTCTTTTTTCAAACAAATCATTTCTATAAATTACTTTAAAATCCTTCATTGTAAATTTGTGATGAATTTACTAATTATGTCTCTTCATAGTTCATACATTATAAGTATAGACACTAAAATAATAAAACCACAATTGCTTTAACGGGTCATCATGATAATTCAAATATCAATGAAATCGTTGGAACACAACTTCTAAGAAGGTCCAAGTAATTCCATACCATAAATGAAATGGTCTTCTTCCAAGACTTATTCCAAATTAAATTGAATACGTTCAGAAACTTTTGCACCCACACATCATACATCATGCAATTTGTCATACAAGCTTGTCAACTAAATATCCATCTACATTCAAGAAGAAATATTGCACTTTGCACTCAAACAAGACATATTTTTGATTTGTCAAAAATTGATATTCATTCAAAAACAATTCAAATACATTGAAAAATTCAAAATGTATGTCTAATTTCACATATATTGACATACTCTAAGGGTACATATATATTAAGCAATCTACATGCATAAATTTGAATTTCTATATTTATCAAATATTTATAAAACTCTATATAGTACACTCTTGTATTGTATTACTAATATGAATGTCGGAAGTGTTCATCCGGCATAGGCCAATGGAATTGGCCAGTGAACCGATTGATGATGTAGGCCAAACCACCCCGATAACCATCACCTCTTTGACAAAGCCGGTCCAAGTATTGGTGAAACACAATTCCCAATTGGTGGTGGCTAAACATGGCCATTGCATTTGTTTCCCGTTGCAATCTGTTGTAGTTCTTGGACATGCATTATTTATTGATCCTTTGAGCTATTTTACCAATCGCATATTCCTCCGATGCATGTGATAAATGTGGAATGATTTCCACATTTGCATCTCTTCTATGCAAATATGCAATGCTTGGATCCACCCACCACCTCCTTATTAAAGCTTCGTTCATTTCACTTGCAGATGTGAACGTATACAAGGATTTCATTGATTCGGTAGCTATAGTAGTCATGCCCCAATCGCAAATTCCAATGTAGGTAAGTGATTCATCATCAGGAAAATGAAACATGATGTTGTCTGGAGAAATATCATTGTGTAGATGTCCACCAACATGCACTGTATTCATGATATGCACCAATGTCCAAGCAAGCTCGGTGCGTTCCTTCCGAAACCGAGCGAGATGAAAAGCTGTAGTCACATCTGACTCTGTTGGATTTGAATATTGTAACCGAACATATATGTTGTCTAGATAATTGTTATCTAGGTTCAACATTTGCCGAAGTACTTCACCATTCCACCAATATGAGTACCCTTCATTTGTTCTTACATGAACTGCAACAAACTGTATAACTCCTGAATGTGGAATCTTCACTACCATTGATTCATTTTGATGTTCCAACTTTGCAAGCTAAGGCTGCATAGCATGGTGGTTGGATATCTTTGATGTGAACTTCCAAAATGGACTTATCCCTGGCCATCCTTCAATTCTCACCCTCCGAATTGTTGCATATCCTCCCCTCATGATTAAGCCATCTTGGGGAATCACTCATGCGGTGTCCGGAAGCGTTCTAAGACGACGTCTACCCCTATCCAATTCAGCAAGTCCCTCATCGCTAGTCCACCAACCCAATGACCCTCGTCTATTATGCCTCTTCGCATATCGGGCGCAACGCCCAATAAACAATTGAGCTTTGAGAATGACTTGCTCAAAGGCTTCATCATTTGCACGGTGTTATTTCCCGTATTTTCCAAGAACCACATCAATGTTCCACAATGCATTATGCACCTTGTTCTCCAAACATTTGTTGAAGCCCCTCTTCTCCATCTTATGTTGCCATTGCAGAACGTTCAAGGCATCCAACATTCTCTGCGTCATATCTGCCTTGAATTTTTGTGGACACTCGTCTCCATATCTTGCATATTTTGTGTCAAGAAACACAGTGGTTTTCGATTCATAGAATTTTGCAATGCATTTGGTCAGGAATGTTTTGCATGCATCAGATTGAATTTCCTTAGCTTCCACCTTTTCTTGTACCACTTGTTTTCCCTTTGCCGCCTTCTTCAATCTTGGCATCGTGATAAATTTTTCATACCCGAAATTTGTAATTAAAACTTAGAAATTCGCTATAAAAAATAGCAATAATGGGCCCCTAAATAAGACTTCCGCCTTCCTCAGAAGAGGAGCCAATGGAGGATGAGCCACCAAGCTCTCTGCTCTACACTTGCAAAACACAAGGGGCAAGGCAAAAGTGATTGCGGACGGGCCATCCGCCCCTCTTATACGTGGTGGATGCCTTCTCTACGTCCACCTCCTAGTGGCCATCCGATCGTGCGAATGGCCTTCCGTCTGCCTCGTCGCAGCCATCCAATCGTGCGAACTTCATTCCATCCGCCTCGTTGCGGCCGTCCAATCATGCGGATAGCATTCTGTCCGCCTTATCTTGGCCATCCGATCGTGTGGACGGCCTTACGTTCGCCTCGTCGCGGCCGTCCGATCCTGCGGACGACATTCCGTCCGCCTTGTCTTGGCCATCCGATTGTGTGGACGGTCTTCCATCCGCCTTGTCGCGATTGTCTGATCGTGTGGACGGCATTCTGATTGCCTCGACTCGGCTGTTCGATCGTGCGAACGGTCATCCGTCTGTCTCAAGCCGACCGAACGATCAAGAGGACGATCGGTGTCCGCCAGATCCGACGGCTAGATTGGCATGGACGCCGCCAACTCGTCCGATTGGATGGACAACAAACTGTTTGCAGGATCAAACGGTGTGGATGGTGCGGATGCGGTAGCCCATTCGGTGATGGCAGATAGACAGAACGAGGTGGATGAAAGACCATTTGCATGATCGGAGATTTTAATTTCTCTTGAACATCTCTAAACAAAACATAGGTATCATATTCAACATTTCAGTTTCAAATGAAAGTAAGAATCAAGTAAATCAACTACCATGGAAATGAAAAAAAATTATAGAAGGATAGCCGGTTAGGTTTGCTTGTTGAAATACTCTCATCGTTGGGATTCTCGTGTTTACATAATTTTATCTTAAAATTATTAATGTTCTAGTTTCTATCTTGAATATACTCAACTTATCAATTCTCTTATGAATAAAAACTAAACATCTTTTGGTTGAATTTTTCTTCCTACATTCTCATGCTCTCATCTAAATTTTTCAACATACAAAATTATAAAATCGTACTCACAAGTGGAAATATTTATTGTTTCAATAATTAGAAGCCAAAAATCTAGTCAAGCAAATTGTAAATAATTTGTTTAAGTCACCTTGAATGCAAATATCTTACAATCTATGTGGGCTAAGTTTTTGAAATTGCTTCTACACATTCTTAAACTGTTGTAGTACAAAATTGTACAATCCGACATGCTAAAAACATTGTTCCTGCATTTTCTAGTTCTTTGTAATTGAAATGGCAATTCAAAATCACTAAATGGTCTTTGAGGAAAAAAGCCTTCGGACTTCTAGGGTTTACACTTCAATTTTTGATAGCAAATGGAACTAAAATGGTGGTTCTCGCTACTCTACAAACCTCTATTGTATATTTGGGACATCCTTTGCATTTGCAATTCACCTATTCACATTGAATGATTGGAATGAGAAAATCGTAGAAAGTGGTCCAATGCATTTTCCATTTTCACAAATATCCATTAACCCATAGTCATGCATCAATGGTATTAAATCCTACAAATTACGTGACATAAATATCACTTTATTAAAATATAAAAATACAATGTATTTGTATCAAAATCACAAAAAAGGTGATTACAACTCGTCGAGAGCATTGTGCTATATTTGCCGCACTCTACTGTCTATGTACATTACAATGAGTGAACCATATAGTAAAACAAGCATAAGATGACTAGAATACCATACTCTACTTTACTCTGAATCTAAATCCGAATTGGAATCCTTGTTGTCATTTGGGCCTGAAGGACGTACCCCAATATATGGTCCACCCCCATAGTTGTAACCATATCCACTTGACGAACCTCCTTGTCCATATTCATTTCCAAAAGAAGGACCTCCAAAGGTTGGAGGAGGAATTGGAGCACTCTCTGAGAACCCTCTTTGACTTGATCCGCCATAATAAGGGCCTCCCTGATGCCCATATGAACCATGTGTAGTCGATCTAGAGTAGTATTGAGAGCCTCCTTGGCTAGAACCACCATAGTGTGTCATTCCATGGCTTCCTCCTATACTTTGAGAGCCAACTCGGGGGGTGTTACCATAATCTGAACCACCTGTTTCATCTCATGATCCACATGCATTATAGTCACGGTAGTAGGACCCATCTTGTTGCTGACCCCGGTCTTCCACGCTTCCGCACATGGCCTTGTGCATTTGCTGTTGGTACTCAATGTCTTCCCAATCTTCTTGACGTTCGTGTCTCTCACCAAATGTTACGGGTGCTAAATCATCATCAACATCATCTTCATCTAACCAATCATCTTCATCATCCTTCAAGATGATCGAAGGAAGTCCTCCATAGCTTCGATTGGACCACTTTGGCATGCAATTGCTTGGTCCAACCTAGTTAGTAGGAATTATAGCTTCCTCACGAGTTAAATTCGTGACATTGCGCCCTACAATTGTGCGCCAATCTAGCTCTTGATGGAGTACTATCTCCACCCAAATCATAGTCATGTTCGAATAGTTCATGATGTTTGGTTTGGAGCTTGGTAAACTTGATATAGATGTTATCTCCTCGTATTGGCGAACAAAGTGTTCACTCTTACATGTGGACATTTGTCCTTCACAATGACGAACTTGCACCCCTGCGCAATCACGTGACCATAGTTTGGAGAGGTGCGTCATTTTAACATACTTCTTGCATGTTGTGCAGTCCCATATTTTCTTGGGCTCTTCTTCCCATTTAGGCTCCACAATGCAGGTTATGTCTGCCCAATCTTTCCAATTCATCTCTTGTGATTTCCCCTTCTTACTTCCTCCACCACTTCTGTATGACATGATAACCTCCAAACCTCAATTAATAATGAACCGAAAGGATTACAAAGTTTAAATGCAATTTCCACCCACTTTGGCTAAATGTACAAAATGAAAAATAAGAATTTGGATTAAAACAAATTGCACCTACTGTTACTGACAAACAAATAAACCATAAAATTGAACACCCTGAGTTTTGAACAATCCAATCAACTCAAATACGGTTCAAGTAATTAAGAACACTCAAATGAACTCCATAAAATTAAAGACTTACAAGTTGGAGCAGCGCCATAATCACTCAAAATAATCTGATTAAAGAAAATTAATACGAACACAATCGTTCACGCACCAAGCTAGAAGGGGTGCATAGATTCCCAAAGGCATTAGATCACCCACTCCGGAAGGGAAATGATTGTGAAGAAATGAGAGGTCCGCGCCGCCATTTATGCGGTCGGCACTTAAGGGTATGCGGACGGGTAGATCGAGGGGTCTAAAATCGCCATATGATGGATTGCACAGTCACCAACAAGCAACAGACGGAGTAGTGCGAACGTAGACGGAAAATGCGGACGGTGAGATGTGGATGCGCAAACGAGCAGACGGAGAGGAGCATGGGAGGGAGTGTGGGAGGAAGGTGTTTTTTAGTTTCCAAATTAGTCATTGGTCCACGGCGGACGGGCGGTCGGGTGGATGGGCAAACGAGCAAACAGAGAGGAGCATGGGAGGGAGAGGTAGGCGGGAGAGAGGGATGGAGGGAGGGAGGGAGGCATTTTTCAGTTTGGGAGTTGGTGTTTGGTTTACGACGGACGGGCAGTTGGGCGGATGGGCGAACGAGCAGAAGGAGAGAGGAGCGTAGGTGGGCGGGCGGGAGGAAGGCGTTTTTCAATTTCTAAATTATTGGTTGGGCAGATAGGCGGGAGAGGTGTTTTGAACTTTGTGGAGATGGGTGGACGGACAAGGCGACAGGGCAGAGCTTGCATTACATGGTGAATTAAGAAAAGTATAGAAATTATTTTTAATATGTTATGTCATGAGGTCTTAAATTGATACAACTATCAAAAGTGACATCCCAAAGTCTCTTGTTTGGAAAATCATTTGATTTGTAAATAAAGTATTCAAATTAGTGTATAAAGAAATTTTGTTTTACATTGGTGCTTTTGTACAAGTTTGTGATGTCAACAATACTTTTTGACTAATAGCAAAAGAAATTAGATGTTAAGATTGTAACAAAAGCCTTCACGGTTCAATTTATTATTCTTTTTCATGCCTTTCAAGAAAAATAATTAATCCCTAAAGTCCCAAAGGCCCTACACTCTTATATGGGACTCTTATGATATGTGATCTGAATTAAATGATTTATTTCTCAATTTTTGGTTCAAGATTCTTCACTTAAGAGTTAAATTTTTCAACACAAGATATTCTAAGATGAAATTCATTAGTACCAAAAATCTAAAGTGAAGAAAATGAGAAGCCCAACAATCTAGTATAGCAAGATGGAAGAAAAGATTTCTTGGGCTTACTTTAAATGCAAATAGCCAAATACCATGCAATGTATGTACTCAAAGTTTTCAAGATGACAAGATTACTCACACACATTTTTATACTAGTCTAGTATAAATTCCTGTGGTTAAATATGCCCAAAAATCACTTTTTAAGATTTTTGTCTCTTTGCATTCGAAATGGCATTTTTGAGTGATATTTGATGGGAAAAAAAGCATAAAGGCTTTAGGGGTTCAAGATTTTACAAAATCCTAGGCCTACACAACTACATAAGCAATTCAATCAATATTGTAAATTTATAATTTAAAAGATATGATATTATGAACCTTTCTATATAATCATTTGCAAAAAAGTTTTGAGATGAAACACACTTGTAATCATTGAAGTATGACCATTTCTAATTTCTTGTAATTGAAGACTCATCATATTTGAAGGTCAATCACATTGTACATTACCTAAGCTCTAATATTTTGGGGTTGAGATAAATTTATGATCGGTTTACAATTTAGGATGCACACAAGTATACATAGGTATAAGTGTCAAAGTATGTATGATATGAATTTTCATTTCATTTTGTTGTATAAATGCTTACTTTAATCTTGTCCACAACATTTCACATTACATTAAAATGCTTGAATCATTTTTAGCACCATCTTATACATCGATAAATGTTGTAATAGAATAATGAGATAACATAATTTCTTTTAGTATATTCATATTGGTATTTTGAACTATGAATACATTTGACAACAAAAATTGAAGACACACTCTAAGTTAGAATTGAATGTTCCACATTTATTTAATGGCTCATAATAAAGTGGTAATTGAGGTGCTAAATCTTGAGAAGAATTGAAACCTACATGACAAAGTAAGTAAGGTCTACATCTAAATTATATTGTCATGATTGCATTCCAAACTCTAAAGGAATCATAGGTAAAATATATTCCACACATCGCATCAATAATTTTGAAACTTCATGCAATGTTATAAATTCAGTATGTACAATTGAGGGTTGTACAATTTAGATTTTTTTTGTAGGGTTAGGGATGAGGGTTGAGGGTTGAGGGTATAGGGTTTGGAGAGGATGTTTAAATGCGGGAAGAAATATGTGGAATTAACTTTTCTTACATTAATACTACATTGAATACTTCTAGCATTCAAGAGGGATTTTTGTACATGAATCTATCCTTTCCAAAATTCAATGTTTTAGGACTGTTGGTGGACTCAGGTCAAGTGGGGCCACCAGTGAGGAGAATAGTGTTGTATCTGGTCGGTTGGTGACGATGGATGGCCTAAGCGGACGGAATGGTCCGGGACGGTCAGAGACTACGGATGGCCTAAGCAGACGGGAGGTCCGGTGGCGGTGTGGAGCGGACAGACAACTGCCCGCCCGCCACCGAAGCGGTCTACCGGCGTCCACAGCGGTGGATGGTTTTTAGGTTTGGTGGCGGACGAGCTTCTCATTTGCTCTCACTTCTACTCTCCTTTGGTAACAAGTTGGATGTGCTACTATTGCTTTAAGTGTTAGTTGCTCCTATAGGATGGAGAGTGGGGGTCCTTGAGCTTTTGTTACTATTGCTAATTTACATAGTCACTTATTTACTCACATCTCACAGTACTCACGTGCCGTGGTACTATTTTTCGAAGGGCTCAAAAATTCAAATCATCCATCATGACTAATCAAGGTGTTCTTGCCAATGTCGAGAGGACTTCAGGAGGTGAAAAAAAGAAAGGGACTAAAGCGAAGGGGGTCCCTCATGGGCTTCACTATGAGATTTTAGATGACCTGAACATCAAAGCGGAGAGCGGTTGGGAGGAGGAAGGGGAATATTGGACCTTCAAAACATGCAAGAAGTATGTTAAAATGTACCACATTGACAAGTTGTGGCCTCAAGATTGCCACATGGTGCATACACAGGGATTTTGTTGTAAGCCATGTAATTGCAACAATAAGCATTTTCTACATTGATTGGAGGAGGTGTGGCGGGTCTTTTGGGACAAGGCAAGGAGCAAGGGATGCATAAATTATAGCGTGGCGTCCATGGTGTATGCAGAACTCATTTTCAACCGCAAGGTAGATTGGAGCACTTATCCATCCAAGGTGGATTTTCCACTTTTATTGCAACGCAATTAAAAAGACATTCCCGATTTTTAAGATCCTCATGTAGAACCAAGTGAACCAACGAAGACCCCAAAAGTATTAAAAAATACTACAACGCGTACAACAAAGGTCTCCTTGGTTTTAGGTGATGTAGTACAATTAAGGCCTGCACAACCTTGCATGAAATTGAGCAATGTCTCCTTGAGAGGTGTGGACGAAGAGGTTTTTGTAACTCCTCCAATGTGCTTTACATCCACACTGAATGTGATAACATTAGGTGAACAAAGCATGGCTCGAAGCAAGGAAACTACAACGAATGTAACAACCTTGGGCGGTCTAGACATGGCTGCAAACAAGGAAACATTGGTAGAAGAACGTGGGTCATCTTTTTTGCCATATGGAGAGGTTAATGAGGAACAACTTGCAAGGACCAATACTAGAATTCAGGGTTACATAGATAGTAAAGCTCTACAAAGCTTGATGGAATATGCAACTCCAATTTCTCAATTACCAACGACGCCAAGATGAAGCCAAACATCGAACCTATTTCGAATGTTGAGTCCGCGTCAAAATGTAAGACCGAGTCAAAGGTTGAGCCCAAGACAAATATTAAGTGCAAGAACTCGAGGGCATCTACATTTGGCAACTTTATGCTTAGTGCAATTGGAGATTCTTTGTTCTATACCCACCGCCAATCAATTGGAAAAGCTATTAGAATGTTGTAGTCATTGGCGAGTACTAACAGAACAACATCTTGATTCTAATCCCGATAATGAGGCAGGTAGCTCTAGTCAACTTGTAGGAAAAGGTGGCTAGGGTACTATTTTGCAAACCGCATATAGATTGAGATCTTCATCTCAAATGGTAGCTGAAATTACTCCTTGGGTTAGGGACATAGTAGAGGAATTTTCTAGAATGGCACCTGAATTGTTGACTGGTGCCTTGGCCTTTTGCAATTTCATCGAGAAAATGGCACCAATACTTGAAGGTGGTGTGATGAACTTAAAAAGTTTGATGGCCTTAGAGAAAGACATTCATCAATTAAAGATGAAGTGTGAGGACTTGGAAATGAAGTTGCAGATGTCGCAGAAAAACATGCAGCATGAATGTTGCAACAAGGTCGTTCAAAGAAAGGGCATCAAAGAATTGGAGCTTGAAGTACAAGAGTTGAAGAGGGGTAGGCCTACCACGGGCTCCATGAACATTCCATTTGTACAAGAAAGTCAAGAGAGTGATCAACTCTCTCTTCCTTTTGAGAAGGCAAAAGTGGTGGAGACATCCATCATCTTGAATGTGGATGAGGTTGGGAATGATAAGAAATGTGAAGAGGCAATATGGACCATCATTCCTAATGTTTCCTGTACATTGCAGGATGCTTTGACGCAAACAAAAGGCGGTGAGGTGGAAGAGCTACAGTTGAAATTAGATGAAGCAATTCAAGAAAAAAATCCTTGTTGAGTTGGAGTTGGTCCAATTTCAAAAAATCATGGGCATGGAGGAATGCATGTTGAAGAGCGGATTAGAGTCTAGATGGTTGGTATGGATACAGAAACTCCAAGACAAACCCTCTGTAGTATCTCGAGCAATGAAAGGGCTGATGAAATTGGCAATGAAGTCGGATGAAGAATGCAATGCTATGGAGACCTCTTTGGCTCAATTCAAGAAAGTGTTTAATGAACATCCAAGGGGTTCCACCAAAATTACATGTTGGGGGGACATAGATGACATGTTTGAGCTGTTGAACCATGCAAAGAAGGACAGTGTTCCACACATTGATTGGGCCTTGGAAATAGAGGAAGGGTGGGTCCCTTACAACATGCTTTCAGTGCACGTCAAGGAGAAAGAGACGACAATAGTGCATGCTTGTGATCCAGCCCCAGGAATCTTGAAAAATCATTGTAGCCTTTGCCAAGGTCCTTTTGGTTCTGAAGGAGCCCTGACCATGGGCCAATGTCGCCACACTTTTCATGTGACATGCATCGTAAAAGTATCACTCATTTGTATGCTTTGTGTTGAGTGTGGTTCTCCTCTGAGCCCTTGATTCTACGAAATGCTTGGGATCTTGGAAGATATGCCCCCCAGCCACGAATACAACTAATGGACCCTTCCTCTTGATTAAAGGGCATACCAGTTCCAAAATTTCTTACATTGGGGGCGACCTCTCACATGGGATTCAATTGAATACCGGCATGGATTGTATGAGGAGTTTGGAGAGCTAATGGATCCTTTCATGTGGATGACCCTCAATGGAGAGGTGGAGTTGTGGGCTTGGGGTATTGAAGATGGCGAGGCTTGTGAATTGTTTTGTCGCAATATGGGGGGCCATTGGAGTTTGCAACACAAGAAGTTTTTTCGGTTTCCTGACAAAGAAGTGCAAAAAGGCCAAACAACACTTGGGTAGAGGTGGAGCATGCTCAAGAGTTCAATGAGCAATATGGGGCTTATAATCACACTTTGATTGGTAGGGCCCTTTTCTTTTCAAAGTTGGAAGAAGCTGCCAAAGCTCATGCTCTTGTCGAAATAGATGGGGAAACAACTACAGGGCATTCATTTGTGGAGGTAGCTGGGGCATTTGATAGGAGGATAGGTGACATCATAGCTCACTGGAGGGGGTTTCTATTGGCCAGTTTTCGACCAATAGGGTTATCCATCAAAGCAGATGACGAACAAGTCAATGTGTTCCTAGATCGAGTAGATGCTACGTTGACGGCCTTGAAGGTTGAAGAAGTAGATTTGTCTCCAAAGTGAACCTCAAAATGGAAAAGAGAGGATGACGATGACGATGACCACTCTCCGGAAACCAAACAACGATTTTCACCGGTTGACATGGAGATTAGATTTGGAGGAGGTGTTGTCTATAGTCCTCGGCCAAATACTCGACGAATGAGTGCAAGACTTTTGGCTAAGGAGGGTCCATCTCATGATTTAGGAGAGAGTAGTGGTTCTTAAATGTAAGAGAGGCTTTCTTTATTCTATTATGTTTAATAGTATAGAAGTATACCGAGTGTGGCTTGAATGTTATAAGGATTGAGTACTACTAGTAATTCATTGTACTCATGATGAATTTTGATTTGTTTTGAAGTTCTAAATATATCCAAATATCAATATATATATCTTTGAATTAATCATTGGTTTGCTTTCTTTTAAATTCATGCTATTATGAAGGACACCTTTTTGTGAAGTATGTTTTTTTCATGCTCATCTAGAAATTTTAAATTATAAGACCCTTTGACAAAACCATAATTTTCTGAAATCTTCTAATTCCATCCATAAATCCATATTTTTTCCCACCTCTCTTGAAGCAAAGAACACGGTCTACTCTGCCCATTCGCCCATCCACTTGATTGGTCGATCGGTCCATTTAAATCATCCGACCGCCTGTCTCTCCCTCCTCACGTCTGCATTGTCCAACCACCTGTCCGCCCATCCCCGTGTCACTCTATCTGCGTGTCCGCATTGTCCATCTGCCCGTCCGCAGTGAGCGCACCGTCTGCTACGGAATCAACTAACATCAGATTGCGTGTTCTATGATTTCAAAAATGGTCTTCAACGGTCAAGGCCAATTTTGGAGACTATATCTATAGGACAGAAGTCATTTGAGAGCACTCTTGAAAAACTGAACACTAAGATTTCCAAGGGCTAGGAGCTGCAATTTTTGTGTCCCTTGCTTGGTAATGTATAGTTCAGTGGACAGGAGGGCCTTGATTTTCAAGGCTTTGTGCACTCATTTTTTATTATATATGGACATTGTTCATTCGGTCTTCACATTTTGAATTTGATTCCAATATACGGAATTAAAATTTGTGATTTGTCACTATGAGTAAGGATTGGTCTGGTTGGTGTGGTATCCCATCAACCAGTAAGATAAAGTGCAAGGCTTGCAACTCGGTGTTTGCCAAGAAGATAAGCCGTATGTTGAGCCATTTAGGTTATGAAGGCCCATCAGGTGTTCGTGATACAGGAGTGAGTCTTTGTTCACAATTGACGCCGGATGTTCGAGTCCTATTTATTCGATCTAATGGGGCATTCCTACAAAGATCCATTGTTGACAATGTAGATGTTGGTAGCATGTGTATAGTCGAGAGCAATTTTTCAAATGAGAGGGATATGGCGAGTTTTACTCAAGAGGATTCATGTGCAACACCCAAAGAATTTGTTGGTGTAGGATTCGAAGTAAACCGAACTACAAAAGATCCACTGATCATGAGACTCCTAGGGCATCAGGCAGTAGACCTCTAAGACAGAGTAGTCTAGTGGATGGCTTTGAATCCGCAGGAAAACGCAATTTGAATGCAGTGTGGGCCAATTTCTTTTATGCGGCAAACATACCATTTGCTGTAGCTCAAAATCTGGCATTTAAAGTAGTAAAAAAAACAGCCAAGAGCTATGGGCCCTACACTCCACCATCGTATCATGATTTATGCTATAAATTGCTTGACCAAGCGAAGACCAACATCAAGACAAAGCTTCATAATAGGACCAAAGATAGCATTAGGAAGTTTGGAGCAACATTGTCTATTGATGGATGGAGCTCGGTTACCAATCGACCATTGATAAATGCCATGCTTGTATCTTCTGTAGGTGAGCAATTTCTAGGATCGGTGGATAGAAGTAGAGTCGAAAAGAATGCTCCTTTTTTGGCCTCTGTCTTGGAAAAGTTTGTAGAACAAGTAGGCCCCACAAATGTTGTGCAAGTAACTGCAAATAACACTCTTGTAAATCTAACAATATGGAATATGGTGTCAAGTAAATATCCACACATTTTCTTTCAAGGTTGTGTGGTGCACGCCTTGAATTTGTTGCTTCAAGATTGGGGGAAGCAAGAATGGATGAAGGACCTAGTGGAAAAGACCCATACCATTGAAAAGATCTTTAGATTGCGGCATATGTCGCTAGCTATATTTCAAAAGCATCAAACGAAGAATAGCTTATTAATGTCGGTGAAAACAAGATTTGCCTCAAATTTCTTCATGATTTCTCGTTTGTTGAAGGTCAAGGCTAGATTGCGACAAAGTGTAGTGGATCCACAATGGGTAGAATATGTACTCAAGTTACAGGACACAAAGAAGGCAGAATCTCATACGAAGTCTCGAGAGGTGAAGAAGAAAATTTTAGATGAGTATTTTTGGGCCCATGCCACTAATTTTCGAGAATTGATGGCTCCTGTGGTGTTTGGTCTACGTGATTTGGATGCCAAGACACCATGCATGGGCAAGGTGTTGCACATTATGAGGAATTTAGAGAAGCATGTCTTCTCTTTTCAAAAGGAGCCCTTTGGTTTGTCCTCGGACTTGGCCATTCCTAACGAAAAGTCGTTTGGTAAGCGACAGAAAATGGTAGAGATCGATCTACATTATGCAGGAGCTCTTTTGAACCCTTACCTTCTTCACGATAAAGGACTAGCTGACGATCAAGATGCAACAGAGGCATGCAAGCGCGTTATTAGGAAAATATGTCAATCGGGAACTTATCCTGACGTAGTGAAGGAGTTTGTAGCATTTCGACACTGAGATCCTCCGTTCCACGACATGTTGGATCCGGCCGAGCAAAAATTATTGGCACATGCTTGGTGGGATTTTGAGGGTGCATGTGGCAAGCTCATTGTTCTAACTGCAAAGAGGATTTTGGCCCAACCGGTGTCATCATCTTTATGTGAACAAAATTGGAGTAGCTACTCTTTTGTTCTCAACAAATCCCGAAACAAGTTGAAGCTAGAGAGAGTAGCCGATTTGGTGTATGTATACACCAATTCCAAAGTCATAGCTGCATCGAAGGAAAAGGATGAAAAGAAGTGGTACCATGACAACATGGAGTCCAAAGATTCGGAAGGGCCTATCTCGAAAGACGAGGATGATGAATCTATATCTAATGATAGAGATGCTGTAAATTATAATATGCACAATTCTGACGTAGAAATGTTTGAAACTCCTAATCAAAACAATAAAGACTTCGGAGTCAAGGATGGAGACATGTATGAGTTTCGATCAAATGAGGACGATTGTGGGCTTGATGATGATGTACTTTTGATAGCTAGATTTGTAGATGGAACCGGATTCATGAGTAGCAAAAATCTTCTACCAAACATGGAGAATACGAATGTAGAGATAAGGGCGACCAATAGGACAACAATTGCGTATGATGGGAGTCTTGAAAAGGATGAAGTGATTCCCATTTCTAATGCTCCATCCACAATAATGGCGGTAAAAAAAAATGACCAGCATGAAGACAAGGGAGGATGTGAGGTAAATGATTAGATGAACGTGTGCAATGCAATTGGTGCGTCAATAGTAATATCTACAAGCAAAAAATGTGGAAAAGCAAATATTGAAAATGCCAAACTACACAAAGTACAAGACAATGTTGAAGCACATTCGATGGAGTCAGGCAACCCAATTTTTGTCAACAATGGTGTTGGCGAAATGCACCTCTTGGAAGATTCTCCCAAACCACCATGTAGCGCTCCTCCACATGCACTCTTTAAAACCGACGCCACAGCATTGGATGGTTCAAGGAAATCATGGCTTGGAAAAAGACATTTGTCTCCTACGAAAGAAATGGGTTTTGGAGGCAATCCAAGTCGAACCATTTTATCATGTACTGATAATTATAAGGATGAAACATTGGCTTCAATGTTTGTTCAACATCGGGGCCATCCACCATGCCATTCTTTGAAATCATTAGGCCAAACATTGCAGTCTATGAATGCAATGCAGTTAATTACTCAAGGAGCGCCAAAAGCAGAGATATCAAAGGTTGAAGACTCCATCAAAGCTCGTAAAAAAAGAATAATGCAACCCTTTGCTACCTCCCCAACCAAGAGACCAAATGTAGGTCGAACCCCACTTGATACCTATCAAGTTTCCTCAAAGAGGAAAATGAAAACAATCCCTAGCCTTAAGGAAGGCATTGGTAAGTCTATATTAAGAACCAAAATGGAGAAGAAGACCGGTAGATCAATGAGATCATTGACATCTATACAAGTACAAGGAGTAAAAATTGTACAATCTTCATCAAACAACATGGAAGAGACATCTAGCGATGAAGACAATGGATGGGGAACTAGATGTAACAGTAGTGGGGCTAAGGTGAAAAGAGATAGTGATTACGAGACTTAGAGGTTCAAGGGATGTAGGCTTAGGTGCTTAGGTGTTTAGGTGCTCATGATACATTGAGCATGTAATAGCAATTGATTGTCTGAAGCTTTCATTGCAGATGGAGTTTGGTTATTATTGTTGAAAATATAATTACATTTTTTTGAATTGCAAAACCAAGAAGAAGTCTCCCCAAAATTGATTGTATTCCTCTTTCTTTGTATGAAACATGATACATTGCAAGATACATATATAATGCAACAATTTTGACTTCATGACTGTCATAGAATCATAGATTTGATCATTTTCAAGGTGAAGAGAATTTTGAATTTTTTTTTTAATCCTTTCCCTTGATAATTCATAATTGCAATTATAGTGTACAATTTCTTTGGTTGAGTACATTACAAAGGATAGTCCATATGTTATTGTAAAAAGCATTCAAGGAATCAAGGTTTACTTGAAGCTTTGTATTAAAAAAATAAGCTCTCTTCAAAAATACAAAACGTCAAGTTCAATCTCTCTGATAGGTGAGCAAGAAACATCATTTCATTTTAAAGGTTTTAGAGATGTCACTTGAAGGTTTTGAACTTTTGAAGGGTCAATTTTGAATTTAGGACGGAGATTTTCATTATACACCTTGCGACCTTGGTGCTCAATAATCATCTCCATCTGAAATTCAATACTAACCCTCCAAATCCTCTAGGTCCATCTCCTAAACCTTTAGAATGAAATCACTTTCCCTCCCACATACAACAGAGAACTGACTTGACGTTTTCCTATTTTTTTTTCTTTTTAAGGTTGGCTACCAGAACCAACCCAAATGATCTCATTAGGGATTGAACTCAAGACCTCCATAGAAAACTAATACCTTCCAAGTATTGCTCAAAAATGCCTTGAAGACTCAAAGGTCATCATGACTTCTTTTTGGATGTTAAAGGTTGGATTTGTTGTACACTTATTAAGCCTTTTAAGGATTCTAAGCCCTCGCCCCAATCCGCGGTCGGTTTAGGCCTTTAGGGTTGCTACATGTCTCCTTCTAGGCCTCTATGCATCTGCCACTAGCCACTAGCAATTTGCTTGTCCGCCCATCCGCCCAACCACATTTATCTAGGGTAAATTTGCGGACGGTGTTTTTTACCCACTAGAGACACAACGTCCGCGGAGTCTGTGCATCCGGATGTCCAGACATCCAATTTTTGGACGCAATTTTGCCTGGGATGCTCACTTTTGTCAACCCTACTTGTTACGGCTCTAAGTGACCTGCCTTCTGAATTGGCCATTTGAAAATTTGTGAGAGTGTTTCTTGGTCAAATCTAATACAACATTTGGTCTAAGTGTATTTTATGTAGTTAGAGGAGAGAAAAGAGTGTGAGGAATACGAGTGGTGAATCCCTACCCCTCTTCAAGATCAAAGGCGGACCCTCTAAGGGTAAAATAGAGGTATAGAAAACCAGAGTGTGAAAAGAAGAAAGAACTAGATTCCAAAAAAGAGTGGATCTGGATTGGATCCAGATTGGATTCTAGAAAGGTCAAGATCCAAAAAAGAAAGAAAATAAGTAGGAGTGCTTAAGTCGATAAAATGGATAATCTCAACTTGCAGCAATAGTCTAGAATCCCCTAGGATGATATTTCGAGTCATTTTACAACGTTTTGGTGTTGTAAGGATACTTACGCCTCTACGCACGTATGATAGGGTGTCAACTTGACCCCCCCAAAATGGGACCTCTTTTTTAGAAAAACTGGTTTGTGTGGGAAATGGCGTGACGAGGAATCATAGTGACTCACGGGTTTGGCCCCAACTCTAGAGGCAATGACACCAGCTTGAGAGAATCACAAAATAAGAAGCACAAAAAAAATTGGGAAAGGTTGGATGGCAGGTGGCGGCTGCACCCATCACGAGCCTCATACTCGTCACGCTTAGTGTGCAAACCTGCACTGTGAGCTTCCCAAGCCCTCTCTTGGGTAACCTCAAAACTAGGGGTCCCATGTTTGTAATCTCAGTTCTGGAAGCCATTGCCAAGACCACCATGCTTGTTATTGGAAAGGGCGCAACCCTAAAAGCATTGGAAGAAGGACAAGCCTGACTAGATCGCGTGATGGTAGGCTAAAAGAACATTTGAGACAAGGTGTGAGAATTGTGTGAGATGGCTACCTTGCAAGTGATGCTGACTTTGCGTGGTCTTCGTGTCAACTTTTCCTCTTCTTCCTTGTCCCCATCCTTATTGCGGCTTCGAGTGGTCCTCATTTCTTGTGCCGTCTCTTCCCTTAGCGCATGTGTCATGATTACAAATTTGAGATTGAACTTCTAAATTGCAAAAATTTGGATCCTGAAGGCCGCAAGCTTGTGTGTATTTGAATGTTCTAGAAGCATGGCAAATTTGTGATGGACGAGGCCGCAACCTCGGAGGTCCTCGGGTGGTGATCATTGTACCAACATCATTGCCATGTAGCGAGGGCATCTCCAAAATTGGAAATCCTGAAAAAGGTGGCAGTAGGACTAGACTCAACAATTTCCTTATAGTTTGTGGTAGCGAGTGAGGCTACGTTAACCCATGACTTTGGTGGCTGTATAGTCATCAAGGTGAATCCACTATGGTTAATCTCACTTGCATCACTCTCGGCTAAACTTGGAGCTTGATTTAGAAAGTCCTTCCACTTTAGCAATAATCGATCGCTCTTTCAATTTTCCTTTGATGATGAATAGGCCGTGTGGATGAGTCCATACTCAATGACGAGGCATGGTGTCGGAGTGGTGAATTGTCGGCGTTGCGATGGCATGATACCACGAAGGCATGCCACACTGAGTCACTCACAGCGTCGACTAGAGGGTACGTAAGAATGTGGCTACTTGACGGAGTGACCACCAATAATCTGTGATTTGGCTAAATTTTACTCAGTTCCTACTTCACATCTTCATGTTCTCATAGCTATATTATAATTACGCTTCTTAAAATGAACATTCGTTTAATTCCCGTGAACCCTTTCTTCAAATGTTGGTAGATACGCGACATTCCAATTTTCAATTTCATCTGGGGTCCTTGATGGCATCATGAAGTATTCAGAGACAATGTGATGGAGAATTTATTGATTTGGGTGCAATTAAACTTTGTGAATTCCTAATCTCGTTCCTATAATCCTCTCCGTATCTCGAATTCCATTCCAATATATCTCACTGAGCTCGTTCCTATTTGAGGTCCAACTAGAATTGTATTCATGAAAATCTACTACTTGACAATTCTAATCATTCGCTTTGACATAGATGTTGGGGTTTAGGATTATTGGAATGGTATCTCTTCGGTATATAAAAGGACTACTATAAAGAGATGAGAATCAAAAGTAGAAATAGAAGAAATGATTGAAATACTCACAGTGGCAATGCAATTGTCTTCTCCTTGATTTTGGATACCTCCTGATTCCTATTGCATTTCATGACTTACAGCATCATTCTTCAATGTAGTGCCTTCTTCTCCTTCAGTACTTCCTCCACCAAAGCAAAGGGACTTCCTCAATTCTCCAAGGGTGGACTGAGAAACCTTGGACACTACCTTCTTCTTGTTCATCCTAGACTTCTTGAGCACCTTAGATGATGAAAAATAAAAACTACGATACCACTTTCAACTCCTCACATCAATCGACTCAAGTTCAACTCTCCGTGTTTCTACAAGCATGGGGGGAATGAAATTGACATAAGACTTCCCTCTCCTCTACACAAGCTAAGTGAAACCAACAAACTAAAATGGGATCTAGTAGGAAGCCACAATAGACTTATCAAATGGTTCAAGCTCTTTTAGAGTTTTATCTATGCATAGGATGTGAACTCCATTAATTAATATTTGCCCATAGCTATCAAGGACGTTAACTCCACTTCAGGGCAGACCTTTGAATGTGCCGGGAAGGGGCAATTAAATTAATTTGGCGATTTCAAAAATGTATGCCGACATTAATTTTGCCCAATTTCCAATGTCGAGGGGTGGAAGCTCAAGCATCTATTTAGAGGACAATAGGAATTCAATGCTTGGGCAATTTCAGTTCATCCACAGTCCCCAAAACATAATAAATGACACTCTAGATGGCGGTGCACAAAATACAGTTTCCTATGGCGGTGGGTTTCAGTGCCTCATTAAGGGGAAAAATTCACACATACAGAAATTCACTTATTGCTCACTCAAATTTAACTTTCATGAAAGTATGATACTACATAAGGCCACAAAAATTTGGTTGCCTTCACTATTTTCAAAGTCCTAATGCCTTTAGAATGCCACTAGCTTCTGCCTTTGCTTCGTGAGGATGGCTTGTGTTCGAGTGCATGGTCAAGATGTTCCTTTGTTGTTTCCTATAGATGAGGGAGAACGGGCCAAAGTTATAAGTCACCTCCTACACGTCCACTTTAGAGTTGTAGAGTCCTCCATCTACATTGAAGAGGAAAAATTGTCTCAGTCAAGTGAATTGGTTCAATCCATTTCAGTTCTCAAGAGTCTAGAAGGAGATAGCCATTGCTAGTACCTAGCCCTTAGGAACTATAGGGCTTATGGTCTTCCACTCTCCATGCTAGGGGTTTCAATGGAAATTTGGAGTCAACAGTCAAATAAGTCCACAGTTGACATGCCATATGTTGCACGCACGATGTCATCCAGTCCACCTCATGAGGTCTTCTAGGTGCTCCTCGATAGTACAATTCTACAGTGAATGAAGGTAGAGGAATTAGAATCCATCATAGAATTGTCGAGTGAATCGAAAAGTGAGTCACTTGACTTGATGCTTGAAAAGCAATGGTGTCCAATCCCTTATGAGTTGAGGGAAAAGGCTTCTTTATACTTAGAACCAAACACTCCCTCCAATAGTCCAGCCTCATTTCTATTGCCACGTCCTCCTGTGCACCCATCTCCTACTCAACAAGTTAGTATAATGGAGTTGTTGCAAGGCTAGCCGTAAATCCAAAATTCATCGGGTTAATAGTAAAGAGTTTATAAGTATACAAAATTTTTCCAAAATTCTAATAGGAAAATAGGATTAGAACCGTCTTAGCCTAAACATCTCCCTAAGGCTGAGAGGATGCTCCAAGTATTCTGTAACGGGATCTAGGACAGAACCGGATACCGAGAACCCAAATAGCGACAGCCTACAGTCTAGACTTCCAGCCTAGGAAAATAGGGATCCGTTACGGGTAAACGGTCTGCTTTAGGAACGGTTGGGAGGATGACGGGTACTCAACCCCACCACTTCCATTTGTTCTTCCTCTTTCTTCCACAACTGTTTTGTGCGCGTATAGTTGAGAGAAAGAGTGGTGAGTTAGTGATCGTTTCAGAAGTTCCTGCTTGTCCAGATCTTGTTCTAGTTTGCAATGGCGGAGGGGGATATCCGGAAGCCATTGGTGATAGGGCAAATGGTTTGTCTGTCCATTCTGGAAAGGCTAAAAGAGAGGTCACAGTTGGAGGATGATCTGAGTGAGATAGGGCGGGTCGGACTATTCTTCAGGCCATGGACTGTAAAGAATGATAGGATGATTCAGGAGCTTATTGTAGGAGCCTCGAATCAGTACAAGTTGACAATGAAGGGGCGACCCAAAACTTGGACTAATGAGGTCTAGGCCAAGGTTTACGGATTCCCCAAAAAGGGATCTGGATTAGCCTCTCGAATGGATAAGTTTGCAGTAGGGAAGTTTAAAAATGCAGTCCGTTCCAAGGATGGGTATGCCATCAGCAACTATCTAGATGCAAGGTAGAGGCATGTCCTAGAATTTATGATCCCTGTCTTGTATCCGGAAAAGCCTACCCGGGTTACGATTACGGTAGCAAACACCATTTTTGGTGCTATGGAGGGTAGACCAGTCAATTTGGGCAAAGTGATTGGAACAGTAGTCTCCAAGCTTGCCGCCAATGTAGGCAAGGCAAAGACCAGAGCAATTGGTCTTTACCTATTCCACCTCTACCATCATGCAGAACTCCTGAGTGACGTGGAAATGGTAGAGTATAATACCAGATCCACCATCCTGCAATACGACCTCATAGAGGAAGTAGAGGCAAAGCAGCTGCCAATAGAGGAGGAAGAAGATCCGGAAGAGGAGCAACTCGTGGATTGGAGGCGGAGGAAGTCCACTGATCCAACTTCACGGGGGAAGCTTCTGACTCAAGAGAAGATTCCGGTAGAAGAAGAAGGAGTCATATCCGGATTCTTCAAAACCAGGTTCAACTAGGTACTACAGGCTCAAGAGTACCACAAGAACCTAGTGGACTTGCTCAAGAAGATCAGCAAGAAGTTGAAGACGGAGCCAGAAGACATCCTCAACGCTTTGAAGAAACTTCCGAATCTAGAAGCACTAGAGAAGAAGGAGGAGTAGATTGAAGGCTTGGAGAAGGAGAAGGCGGACCTTCAAGCCAAACTAAGCTGGTTTCAAGGAGAGATGGCTGCAGCAAAGCAAAGGGAAAAAGAAGCCCTGTATTTGGTCAAGAACCTATCCGGGTTGGTGGACAAGCTGGCAGACCCAGTCATGAAGGCAACCCTCATGCAAAATCGGCTTGTAAAGAAAGGGCATCTTACCGGATCTAAGGTGATCCAGATCCTAGTAGACTTCTCATCAAGGATGGAGTCTACCTTGAAGGAAATGCGTTTGTTGCTAGGACGGATTGATCCGGATCATCTCATAGACTTCTCCAGCTTTCCGAAGATCCACTTTGACACGAAAACTCTAATAAAGATGACTGCCTCAATGCCACTGCCATCTAGATTGGAAGCCCGAAGGGAGACTCTCTAGCATTCTATAGAACCCTTCTCTACGCAACTCGAGAAGACAATCCGGGGGAGTGTGAAGACAACACGAGAACCAAGTAAGCAGCTAGAAGCAACAGGGGAGTTAGCATCGCCGGAGATTACGATTTCACCGCCTATCCCAATATTCCATCTTCTAGAGAAAGAGCCACTTCAAACACCTCGCACACAATCCCATGGTGAATTGGCAGACCGGATCGGAGGATTGTTGAATCCGGCTCAGACCCATCCAGAAGGATTCGAGCACTTGTTGCAACAACAACCAAGGAAGGAGATGGACCCCATTATTTGGGATGAGACATCTCCAGGTGAAGAAGATGAGAGGGAAATCACTCAGATTGAGAAATCTGAGGAAGAGGAGTACCAAACTAGATCGGAAGATGAAGAGGAGGAAGAAGGGGAATACTCTCCTGTAGAAATCAGGAAAATTCAGACTCGGGCAGCATTGAGGATGACACCGGTGAAGGCAACTCCGAGGTCATCTACTCGAGCACTAGCCAATCAAGGCGAGAGTAGTCTAAAGAAAGCGCGAAAGGTGAAGTAGTTAGGTTTTTGAGGCAGTTAGAATTTGAGTTTTGAATCGTATCCAGATTTCCAGGTGTGGGTCTGGGTTCCAGATTTGTAGGATTTGACTTTTCCAGGCTTCTTGGGAAGTCTATGAGTGGTCACCTAGATTTCCAGGTGGCTTTTTGGCTTTTTTGGCTATGGTTTTTTGGAGTTTTTAAGTGAGGGGCAGGTTTGTTGCCCTCTCATTCCATCCTAGTATTGTAGTTTGTATTTTGTCATCCTTTCTTTAATCTAAGCTACTAAGTGGACCCTCAAGAATTGATCTATCGTATATCCAACTTTCTGATGTTGTCTTGTGAGTGTGTTTAAGTAAGAGAGGAGGAGGAAAGGAGGAATCTGGATCTGAGGGGACTTAGATCTGAGTTGTGAGGAACGTTTTTGACGTAGTCTAGACTCGTGATTTTGGTTTTGAGCACGCGCCTTTAAAACACTGGAATGGGAATCAAATTAGGAATGGCGTGGGTGCGAGTCCAGAACACCAGGGAGGGTTCCGTGCGGAGATAAGCAACTGCTTGTGGAAGAAATTCCCATGCCACTTATCGAAAGGTCAGCCAAACTCTAGGATCAGTCTAGCAAACGACTTACAATCCTTATATCTGTTTCGATTTCTATTGGTTTGTTGTTGTAGTGAAAAAGTCTAGAAGCGACTTTGTGTGACCTGCCTTCTAGATTGTCCATCTGGAAAGTTGTGAGAGAGTTTCGGGTTTGATCTAGTGCAACAGTTGGTCTAAATGTGTGTTGTGAAGTTTGGAAGAGAGAAGAGTGTGTGAGGAATACGAGAGGTGAGTCCCTACCCCTCTATCCAATCAAAGGTGGACCCTTTGAGGGTAAAACAAAGGTACCAAAAACTAGTGTTAGTGTGTGAAGAGACAGATCCGGATTGGATTCCAGAAAGGTAGTGATCCGGAAGAGAGAAAAGAGGTGAAGAGAGCTTAAGTTGGTAGAACGAATAATCTCATCTTGCAACAACAATCTAGAATCCCTTGGGAAAATATTTCAAGTTAGTTTACATGTTTTGGTGTTGTAAATGGTATTTACTGCGCACTACGTGCACGACAGGAGTGTTTGAAGAGACTGGTGACTGTGCGGCATTCTCGGAATGAACTTTCCAATATGGATGTCAATGTTGTGAAGCACCACCCTCTATAGTACTTGCCCACGCATTTCAACGGGGGCATCATCTTCGAATTGCCTCCATGTCGATTTGCATCCTCTTCCTCGACAACCAAGAACTTGGAGGGAATGAATAGGCGATACGACGGACACCCATGGTGTAAGCTGATGACCATGAACATTCACAATTCTAATAACCTTAAGTTCTATAACTCATATTGCATTGGACACCTTGCTTGGCAAAATCTAGATTGTGATTATGTAAAGAGGGCTCTGAAAATGAACGAAACAGAGTGGACTTGTTATACCATCTTTCCTTCTGCTAAAGGGGGGAGTCCTCCCAAAGATTGTATTCTAGTATGCAAAATTTGCAAGAGCACCCCCCCCCTCCATGTGCTTGAATACATGTCATGCTAGAATATACTACATATATTGTGATAATGAAAAAATGACCAAGGCAGCTATCCACTTTGGAGATCATATGCACCATGTAGCAAAGGGCGTGTATAGAGACTCCACGGAGAAAATCTCGGGACTCATTGCACAGGAGGTGACCAAATGCCCATGGCCACCAACTCTACTATTGCACTCTTTGCTAGCAAAGAGTTCCCCATGAACTATTTGTTTCACAATGGTGAGAGGGAGAAAGAGATGTTGAAGGGAGAGGAAGTCATCGATCAATTCCAATATCTTAGTAGTCCGAACATTAGGAATGTCATATCATCGTTTTGCTCCAACAACAAGGGAGGGTTCATCAATAATATTATGACAATGAAGAAAGAGTCAAAGTTCAAGTTCATACATGACAGTGTCTGCCTAGGATAGGGAAAGGAGAAGGTCTACTTCTTCAAAATGCACACAGAAGGACTTGGAAGTAGAGTGAACCTCGTCAAATAAATGCAACCAGGAGGGGATTTACAAAACACCTAGAAATGTTGGACCATGTCAGACAGGTGAACGAGTGGAGCACCATGGCATGTCATGTGTACGATGCGGAGTACAAAAAAGTCATGACCGTAGCCACCTGCGATACAAAGTTGGAGAACATAGAGATCGAAGTCCAATTCTGGAGATCTCTAAATACAATCATGGCAAGATATGGAGTGGAGCACACCAACTTCAAAAGATTCATGGCACATAGCGCAATGGCTAATTGGAATGCGACACGGACTGTCTACGAAAGTAGGTTGCCTAATGAGAAAATGGAAAATTGTGAGAGGACGTGTTTGCTGCATTGAAGTAGTTCTTTGCACAATCATACCCAGAAGCACAACAAAGAAGCATTCCAACAACAACACATTATCCTTTGCAAACAATACAAAGAAACCAAGATTATCGAAGAAGTAGAGACTCAGTACCTTGCAATTTGATCTTGGTAGTTGTCATCGGGTGTTGCAAGTGAAGAAGATCTTCATCACTTGGACCACTAGCTCGCCTAATGGCATTTTCGATACCTGTAGTGGGGAGGCTTCATGACTATGGTAAGTGACTTTGTAATTTGATTTTGAAGTACATGGTTTTTTCTATTGAAAGTAGTTGTTCGAAAATAGAGGTGTACCCTGCAAACTTAGAGGCATGTACGTGGCAACTTTGATTGAGAATATTCCAATAGGAATTACTTTTACTCTTATGAAATTATTGATGAACACGTGAGGGGGTACCTAAATGAGGGGTTCAAGGACAAGGCACCCAGACCTTAGTTGGATCCGACTGAAGGATCTAGGCTCCCAAATGTTACTCTTTTTTTAGAGACTTCCACTTAAGAAGGAGCTCTTGGACCCCCTCTTGAGAATCTCATGTTAGTGTTTTTCCTCCAAGGTAGACGTCTTGTCTAGTGCTCATTCGTAGAGAGAAGAATTTCTTTCATATTTTTACATTTTTGAACGTTTTCTTATGTACGCAAATGAGGTTTCTACATTTGCAATGAGTCTGGGATGATTACATGGGCTATTAAACCTCGAATACGAAATTGGATGTCCTCACTCATGTATTGTGGATGGATGGATTTGTAGAAATTAAGTTTGAAGGAGATGACAGACCTACCTTTTTGTAATTTGTCCAAAACAGTTCACAACAAATGGCTTCAATTGTCGAGAAAGCAAGGAAATAACCTCTTCGACGCAACTTGCGATGACAACATTTGTGCATGGATGCAAATGACCAACTATCGGGCATATCTCATAGGACATGCATTTGGATTGGGGCCATCCAAAGGGGAGCTCAAACTCAAAGTTGTGAGATGAAGCGAATGTCCCCAAAAAATCGCAGAAGCGTTGAATACGTTGCCTAGAGCAAAGGGGGTGGGAACAAAAATACCACACTTGGAAGGAGAAGAAATTTTGGGGAGTACAACGAGGAAGTTGGACATACGCATTGGTGATACCGGGGATTCACATAGACCGGACAAAGTTAACTTCTCTTAGCAGCGTGTGCGAACGAGGTCCATAACGACTTCTCTTCAATCTTTCGAGGGTCCAAGTGAACAACCTCAAACCTAGAACTCTAAACATGTCACAACTGCATTTGAAAGTGACTGTAACACCTCCAAGTGGCACATTGCTAGGATTAGCGACAAATCCAATGCAAAATGCCACGATCAGCAACGGATGTCAAACATCAAGTGCACCTCCAAAATCGCAAGGGGAAGGAAGGGAACACCAGCTCCAACCTATTGGGGTAGAAAAGAAGATTATGAGAGCAAGCTGGAGGTGGTGGTCGACTTTTGGTTTTGTCGGGACGACATTGAACAATGTGTAAAAGGTACAAAAAGGAAGTGGGTCATTGATTGGCTTGAGGTACCAAAGGTGTGGCCCATTCTCAGTGGGACCAACTTCAATCGAGAGGAAACTTTGTTCCTATAACATGTAGGCTTCTGCCTTCAAGAAAGGCCAACATTGTCACCATGGCGATTCTTCACCATGTCGAAGGTTTTCTAGACCGTCTTGTATGACCTACCAACGCCCAAAAACCTAGATGCATATCCAATAGTTATGAACAACCAAACCATTTGGAGGATAGCCAATGCACCAACTACTAAACAACGGAACAAGTGGGAAAGTGCAGGAAATGTTAGAGGACAAATTGTGGGAGTGACCTTGCTCCCCATTCCGGGACTTGGTGGAATAGTGGCGCTTGTAACAATGACAAACCCTAACAAAAACATCTATTGAATTACCGTGGGTATGTTCCCCACGTGCACGTGCCCAAACTTTGTGAATATGTCAATTTTTGCTATTGGAGTTTGACAGCAATACATGAATTGCAAACACCTATACTACTTGTATAGTTACTTTTGCAAGATGGATATCCATGAAGATAAATTCATTCATGCACCTAGTTATAGCTTCAATGAACTAAAGCTATGCCTAGTTCAAGCAAGAATCATTCCAATTCTAGAATAGGCATGGCTACATTTATCTATGTACTTCAATCATATAGATTTCATTCACATTTATTGTGATTGAAATGATTTGCAGTGTATAGAGGAAAAATGTTAATGCATTAATGGAATATACAAGCATGTTTCATAAGTGAAGTGCTTTATTGCTAGTTCATCTGAATGACTATACTTCCAAGTATTTTTCCTATTCTCAAAACATCTTCATAGTCTTTTTACTTCCAATGTGTTTCCATTCATTTTCCCATTTTTGAAATTTCTGTTTTTATTTAGTTTTTCAGTCCCTAGTTGTTTTTTTCCATTTTTTTCTTTTCCCCATTTTTTTTCTTTCCCCACTTTTTTTCTTTTTTCATTTTCTTGGCTTTATCCATTTTCTTTTCTTTCTCCCATTTTTTTCCTTTCCTCATTCTTTCAGTTCCCCATTTTTTTTTCTCTTTTCACATTTCCTTTACTTTCTCCATTCTCTACAATTGAGGAGAGCATGTCAACATTTGGCAATTCTTACAATTATGAAGAAAAATGAATTTTATAATTGTAAATTATGTAAAGTAAAAAAACTTAAGATTCGAGTCAAATGTTGACCATAAATCTACCATGGCTTCTAGTTATCATCTCACACAAACCTTGAGGTTTTCTACTCACCCTACACATATGCACTTATACAAACTCACATGAAAAATCCCAATTGTTTTAGGATATTTAGACCCCTCTACCCTATGTATTCAAATTAGGTAGTCAAAACAACGCAACTAAGTTGTGCCCAAATGACATCTATCTATAATACTTGCATCGTTTAGTATATTTCCCATTGTAATCATTGAACTAAGTGGTGCAACTTTTCAATAAAATTTGACAGTCTTTTCCTATAGTAATAAGCAATTTCAGAAGAATAAAAAACAACTCATTCCACAATCCACGGTTTTAGGGGACATAGTGAGAGGTCACAATATTTACTAAAAATAGGTAGTTTTTCTCTACTTTGCGGAAAAAAATGAAAAAAAAAAATTGGGGGGCAAAAAGTTGCTCTAAAAAAGTTTTGGAGCTCTAGGCTCACAAGCTCCACATTCATGGCTCCAAGCTCGCACACTAGCTTCGTTGCAGTGACAAATAATACCTCAGAAGGATGATTCTTTATGAATTGCAAAACATAATTTGATATGTTCTTACTTCAATCTCTTCCATGTACATTTTAAAAATAATCAAAGGGACAAAATAATACGTGAGTAGTGTTGTTAATTGAAAATTGCAAAAAATGAATAGGGAAATTCTCAAACTTTTATTGAAATCTTTGTCTATTATTTCTTATTTTTAAACACAATATGACAAATTATTCAAAATTCAAGGATTCTTTAAAAATTGCAAAAAATACATGGACAAATTCTTAATTAATTGTCCATCATTTATTTTGATTTTTAAATCAACGTGAATTATAATATATTAATAGGTTGACTCTTTGAAGGTTCCAAAAAAATTATCTATAAAATTAAAGTGACAAATAATTCATCGTGAGGAAGAATTTTGGAAAATTGTCAAATATAAATCAAAAGTTTTTTCTTAAATCTCCACTCTTTATTTTTATTATTACATCAATGTGACAAATAATACATGAGTAGGATGATTCTTTAAGGATAACAAAAAATAATGAGTACCTTCCTACTTCAATTTCCACCCTTTATTTTTTATTTTCAAAATCAACATGAAAAGTAATTAAAAATTGAAAAAGGAAGAAGAAAAGTTACTACGAGTACTTAAATCATCATCATTTATTTTGAATTGAAAATTGAAAAATTATTCATGATTAGGAGTCTAGAAAAATTTCAAGAAGTAAATAGAAAGTTTCTTATTTAAATATTCATCCTTTATTTTGTTATTTTTAAATCAACATGACAAATAATATGTGAGAAGGATGATTCTTTGTGAATTGCAAAATAGAATTGGGCATGTTCTTATTTCAATTTCCACCCTATATATTTTATTTTTAAATAAAAGTGTCAAAAAATACATGATTGAGTAGAATTATTCTTTGAGAATTGTGAAAAATGAATAGGAAAATTCTTACTAAAACCTCCACCTTTTATTTCTCTTTAAAAAAAAAGGAACATGATGAGTTATTCAAAATTGAAAGGATTCCTTAAGAATTGAAAAAAATACATGGACAAGTTCTTAATTAATTAGACACAATTTGTTTTTATATCAATGTGAATAATAATATATGAATAGAAGAATTCTTTGAAGATTCCAAAAATAAATGGAGGAGATCTTACCTAAAACTTCCACCCATTATTTTTTATCTATAAAATCAAAGAGACAAATAATTCATTATTAGGAAGAATTTTGATGAATTGTCAAAATATAAATCAAAAGGTCTTACTTAATCTCCACCCTTTATTTTTCATTTTTATTATCAACATGACATATGGTTTATGATTATTAAAGATCTTAGAGAATAGTTCAAAATTAGAAAGAATTTTTTATTCAAATCACTACTCTCTATTTTTTACATTTAAATCAATGTGACAATTTATTCATGATTAGAAAGACTCTTTGAGAATTGCAAATTGTAAAAGAAGGTCTTACTGAATTCTCCACGGTTTAATTTTTATTTTTAGATCAACTTGACAAATGACAAATGATTCATGAGTAGGGTGATTCTTTGAGAAATGCAAAATTTATATGGATAAGCTCTTATTGAAATCTACACCCTATATTTTAAAACTTTAAAATCAACATGACATTTAAATAATTTGTAATGAGGAAAAATCTTTGAGAATTGCCAAAAAAAGTAGAAAATTTTGTCTCCACTTTTTGCTTATTATTTATATAATCAAAATGACAAACACTTTTTGCATAAGGACTCTAGAAGACTTGCAAAAAATAAATAGGGAAGTCTTTATTTAAATCTTCATCCGTTACTTCTCACTCTTGAATTCAATACGCCAAATAATTCATGATGAGGAATCTATGAAAATTGAAAAAATTGAAAAAGAGAGTTTTTTCTTACATTTCCACCCTTTTCATTTTACATATAAAATTATGGTGACAAATAATTCAAGATTAGAAGGAATATTGGAGAGTTGTAAAACATAAATAGGGAAATTTCTATTTCAGTCTCCATCCTTTATTTTTTATTCATAAAATCAAAGAGAAAAATGATTCATGATTAGAAGGAATGTCAGAGAACTGCAAAAATTAAATAGTGAAGTTCTTATTTCAATCTCTACCCTTTCTTTTTATTTTAGATCAATGTGACAAATAATTCAAAAATATAAGGACTCTAAGAGAATTACAAAATGAAATAGTAAAATTGTTACTTAAATCTCTTCCTTTGATTTTTTATTTTTATAATGAAAGTCACAAATAATGTATGAGTAGTATGATTCTTTGAGAATTAAAAAAAGAAATTGGTGCATTCTAACTTCAATTTTCATCCTTCATTTTTTCATTTAAAATCAATGTGGCAATTAATACATGAATAGGATGATTCCTTGCAAATTTTGAAAATATAATAGGAAAGATCTTATTTACTAAATCTTTGGTCTTTATTTTTTACTTTTAAGATCAACAAGAAAAAAAAAATTAATTAGTAGAACAAGGCAAAAATTGCAAAATTTAAAAGAGGAAGTTTTTATCTAAATCACCATATATATTTTTTATTTGTATATTGAAAGTGACAAGTCACTCTTGTTAGGAAGACTCTTAAGGAATTTCAAAGAATAAATAGAAAAGTTTTTATCTAAATCCTCTATCTTATATCTTTTTAATTTATAAAATTTACGTGACAACTAATACATGAATTTGACAATTCTTTGAGAATTGCAAAAATAAATGAGTGAGTTCTTACTTAAATCTCTATGCTTTATTTTTGAAGGAGAATGGCTTTTTGTCTATTTTGTATAGCTTCTTCTTTGGTTACTACTCACATACTTTACCAACTTGCATATGCTTCTTGAAGGAGAAAAAATCTCTTAAAGAAGATTTAATTTTTCTTCTATCAATGTCACCTACCAATGTTTTCCTCTATCCATCCTAAAAAAAACCCTAAAATTGTCAATGTACCCTTTCTTGACAAGTACATCTCTATTCAAAGAATCCCAGAGGTGCCATTCAACCACTTCCTCACATTATTAAAATTGATTGATTGCAGACTCTTTAGATTTTGGTTTAATGACCTTTCTCCTTCTTACGATCGTTGCACCTGTGGTCACTCCACTTGCGGTTGCCCTTTTCCCACATGTGCCTTTTGAAAAGAAAAAATTGTTTGTATAAGCAAATGACCTTTCTTATAACCATGATCACCATACATACGGTCGCCCTTTTCACATGCGCCCTTTGAGGAAGAAAAATGTTTGTTCAAGCAAATGGCCTTTCCTACATCCGTAGTCACCCCACATGTGGTCACCCACAAGCGGTTGTCCTACTTGCATGCGCCCTTTGAGGAAGAAAAATTATTTGTTTGAGCTAATGGCCTTTCTTACACCTACGGTCGCCTTACACACAGTCACCCCACACGCGGTCGCCTTTCCTGCATTACCCCCTTTGAGGAAGAAAAATTGTTAGTACAAGCTAATGGCCTTTCTTACACCCATGATCGCCTTACATGCGGTCGCCCTTCCTGCATGCACCCTTTGAGGAAGACAAATTGTTTGTTCAAGCAAATGGCCTTTCCTACACCTATGGTCGCCTTACATGCGATCGCCCCACCTGCATGCGCCTTTCGATTAAGAAAAAATGTTTGTTCAAGTTGTTGTACGCGCGTAGGAACATAAGTATCCTTACAATACCAAAATGTCGTAAATGACTTGATACAAAGCTTCCATAACCATGTGCTGTAATAGATTAGGCATGGAAGTACCCTCACAACTTTCCGGATGGCCAATCTGAAAGGTAGGTTACTCAGGGCCATAACCACTCTTTTCCACTACAACGACAGATCAACAACAACCAGAACCAATGGGGGATTGTTAGTCATTCACTAGACTGATCCTAGGGTTGGCAGACCTTTCGGAGAGTGGAGTGGGGATCTTTCTGTTGGCGGTTGCTTATCTCCACGCAAAATCCTCCTTGGTATTCCGGAGTCACATCCAAACCACTCCTTGCTAGATTTCCATTCCAATATTTTAAAGGCACCACCCGCAAGATTGTATTCACAAGCCTAAACTACATCACAAGTGTTCCTTGCAAGTTAGATCTGGTCACCTAAGATCTAGATTCCTCCTTTCCTCTCTCCCTCTTACACTTCAACGCTCTCACAAGTAGACACTACAAAGTTGGATATACATAGATCAATTCCTAAATATCCACTTGGTAGCTCAAATTAAAGAAAGGAGAACAAAATAACAACAATAAGCGCTAGAATGGAATGAGAAGGCAATAGACCTGCCCACCCTTAAAAACCAAAAATCCAAAGGCAAAAAGCCACCCGAAAATCTGAGTGACCAACCACCGACCTCTTAAGAAACTTGAAAAGTAGGTGGATCCTAAAAATTCGAAATCTAGGCCCACACTTGGAAACCCGGTTCAGATCTAAAATTCAAATCCAAACTAACCGAAAACCTAACTACTTCACCTTCCTCGCCTTCTTTTGACTACTACCACCTTGACTTGCTGGTGCCTGGATAGGTGCCCTCACTGGAGTTGTCTTGACTGTTGCCCGTGTCTAAATCTTCCGAATCTTTGGCGGCGAATCTTCCTCTTCCTCTTTGTCTTCGTTTGTTTTGGTTCCAATTTGGTTCTTTTCTTTGTCAGACTTCCTAGTGAGCTGGACCTCCTCCTCTTCCTCCTCCTCTGTTCATTAGAAGAAACATGCTCTGGTTTCAACAAAAACCAGCTAACGTACACTATAACAAAACATGGTAAAAAAAAACTGCCCTCAAAATTGAGTGCGGTTTTTTTGACCATGTTTTTATGCAAGCCCACTACCCACGCAGTGAATGTTTTTTGCAATTTCCCACTGCAAATCTTGAAATTTTGGGGCGTGTGATGTACCATATTTTGTTATAGTGGTAGAATTTTGCGTTTTGTCTAAAAACACAGTTTTCAAAAAGTTGCGTTGCAATAAACACAAAAACTACATTTTGGGGGCAAAATGTAGAATTCTATGTTAGTTGGTTTTTGTTGAAACCATCATACGTTTCTTCTAGTGGTTGGAGATGTCTCATCCAACATAAGGGTTGTCCTCTCCTTTCTGGATAAGGGTTGTCCTCTCCTTTCTGGATAAGGGTTGTCCTCTCCTTTCTGGATAAGGGTTGCTGCATGTGTTTGAATCTTTCCGAATGGGTCTTGGCCGGATTCATCATGCCTCCCATCTGGTTGATCAGATTACTCTAGATTGGTAATTTAGGTGTCTGGAAAGTGTCTTTCACAACGAGCCAAATGGTCGGAAGAGTTGGCGAGGCGGAAACTCCTGGGGGTACCACACCTCTTGATATGCTTGGCTGCTTCGTCGGCTTAGGTACTATATTCCCGCTCTCCTATCTAACCTTCTGAATTTGACTTGAGAAGGGCTTCGCAAATTGACAGAGGGTGTCTCTCAACCCTTCCGATCGTGGTTGTAGTGGAATCAATGGAGTTTGCTTGACCAGGGTTCCCGTCATACAGGGAAGTTTCGAAAACTACGTGAAGTTTATGACTCGATTCGGATCAATGCGTCCCAATAGTTGTTGCATCTCTTTCAATACAGATTCCATCCGAGCTATAAAATCAACCAGGATCATCACTATCTTTGATCCAATTAGATGCCCTTCTTTAATCAATTGGTCTTGGAAGAGTGCGGCTTTGTTGATGACTTCAGCTAGTCTCTCCACTAGGTTGGACAAGTTCTTGACAAGTTGTAGGGCCTCCCTCTCTCTCTGCTTTGACGCAACAAGCTCTTCATCTGCCCACTTCAATCTAGATTGGAGGTTATCTCAATCCTTCTCTAAAGTTCCAGATCTACTTGTCTTTTTGTCCCAACTCATCCGATTTTGGTAGACGCTTCACTTTGTCCAAGACATTCTTTGGCTCAACCTTAAGCTCCTAGCTAATTGCAATCAAGAGTTTCACCATGTGGTTGTGGTGCTCTTGTGCTTGCAATATCCAATCAATTTTGATCTTGAAGAATGTTGAAAACCTTTCCGTCTACTTTTTGGAAACATCCTTCGGAATTGGAAGCTTCTCTCATGAAGCTAGATCAGTGGATTTTCTTCTCCTTTGATCTACTAGGGGCTCTTCCTCTTCCGGTTCTTCTTCTTTAAATTCCAACTGCTCGGCCTTGACTTTGCTCGTGAGGCCATACTGTAATATAATGGATCTAGTATTACACTCTATCATCTCAACACTACTCAAAAGTTCTACCTGGTGATAGAGGTGGAATAGGTAAGGACTAATAGGGTTGGTCTTGGCCTTTCTTAAATGGGTAGCGAGTTTAGACACGACCCCTGCAACAACCCTCCCCCAATGTACCAATCTACCTTCCATTGCCCCAAAGATGGTGTTGGCCACCATGATCGTAACTCAAGTAGGCTTTTCTAGATACAAGATTGGAATGAGGAATTCTAATACTAGTTTCTGCCTTTCATCTTTACAGTCACTAATAGCATACTGTCACAAGATAGAAACTTGGAATGCATTGAGTTATTATAAAATAGAACTATTCTAGTATTGAATTTTTCATTTTCTTGGTTCGGCAAACGAAAGTTGAATCCGCTTAGCTTAATTATTGTAGTTAGACTAAAAAGACAAACTAGGTAATCTGTAACCAGACCAAAGTTGAATCCGGAATTGACTTGGACTCTAGAATAGAATCTGGAATTGACCTTGAATCTGGATTTAATTTAGAATCCGAAATGGAATCCAAAATTGATCCGGAATTGACCCGGGTAACTATCAAGACGACTCCCAAGGCGGCCAACAAGGCACCAACAAGTTAAGGTGGTAGTAGTTAGAAGAAGGCATGGAAGGCAAACTAGTTCGATTTTAGTTAGTTAGGATTTGAATTTTGAATCTGAACTGGCTTTCCAAGCATGGGCTTGAGTTCTAGATTTTTAAAATCTGATTTTCTTGGTTTTTTGGGAGGTCTGTGATTGGTCACGTGGATTTTCGGGGGCTTTTTGCCTTTGGGTTTCTGAATTTGAAAGGGGAAGGCAAGCTTGTTGTCCTCTCATTCCATCCTAGTGCTTATAGTTGGTATTTTGTCATCCTTTCTTTAATCTGAGCCACCTAGTAGACATTCAGGATTTAATCTTTCATATATCCAACTTTTCTGTGTTTACTTGTGAGAGCGTTGAAGTTTGAGAGAGAGGATGAGAGAAGGAAGAATCCGGATCTTAGGTGACCAAATCTGATTTGGAGGGAATGTTTGTGACATAGTTTAGGCTTGTGAATACGGTCTTGTGCGTGGTGCCTTTAAAATATTGGAACGGAAATCCAGCAAGGAGTGGTGTCGGTGCAAGTCCGAAATACCAAGGAGGGGTCCTTGCAAAGATAAGCAACCACGAGCGGAAAAATCCCCATCCTACTCTTTGGAAGGTTTGCCAAACCCTAGGATTAGTCTAATGAATGACTAACAATTCCCCATCGATTCCGGTTAGTGTTGAATTGTCATTATACTAGAAAGGACTTGTTATGGCTCTAAGTGACCTACCTTCCGGATTGGCCATCCGAAAAGTTGTGAGGGTGTTTCTTGGTCTGATCTAGTACAACATTTGGTCCAAGTGTGTTTGGTATAGTTAGAAGGAAAGAAGAGAGTGTGAGGAATACGAGTGGTGAGTCCCCACCCCTCTACAAGATCAAACATGGACCTTCTGAGGAAAAAACAAAGGGATCAAAAACCAGTGTGTGTATGTGTGCAGGAAGATACAGATCCAGATTCTAAAAAGGAGAAAATATGGATTGCATTCTAGAAAGATAAAGATCCGGAAGAGAGAAAGGAAGTGAAAAGAGTGTTGAAGTCGATAATACGGATAATCTCAACTTGCAGCAATAGTCTAGAATCCCCTGGGACAATATTTCGAGTCATTTTACAACATTTTGGTGTTGTAAGGAAACTTAGGCTCCTCTATGTGTACAACACATACCCCTCCTTCGCATGGGTTGGTTTTTAAACCTTCCTGCTGTGAACTTATCAGCTTGGGAGGCTAATCTAGATCCTTTATTTCGGAATCCGTAGACATCCACCCAAACCTCATATGTCCAAGTTACAAGTTGATCCCTCACTGTCAACTCATATTGATTTGGAGCTCCTACGATGAGCTCTTAAATCATCTGCTCATTTTTGAGGGTCCACGGCCTAGGTAATAATCCGACACACCCTACGCACATTAGATTGTCTTCTAATTGTGTCGAGTCACTCTGTTTAGTAGAAATCGCGGGACAAACCATTCGCGCAATGATGGTAAGTTTATGGCTACTTCCCTTCGCCATCAAAATTGTAACTAAGTCTAGATTCAATGTGGAAAGTAGCATCCTCACTTCCCTATTCCTGAAACAATCGCTAACTCACCACTCTTTCATTCAACTACATGAGCACAAACATTTGCGGAAGAAAGGAGGGGAAATGGAGATGGCAAGGTTTAAGTACCCATCATCCTACTGATCGTTCCCGGTAGAAGACTGTTTTCCGTAACAATTCCCTAGATTTCTAGATTGGAACTCTAGAATATAGGTTGTCTCTATTTGGATTAGCGGATTCCGGATCCGTCTTCGCTTTGGTCACAGAATACCTGATTCGTCTTTTGAGCCTGAGTATAATACTTAAGCTAAGAAGGTTCTAATTCCTTTTGTTTAGCCAAAAAAAATTGAAAATTCACTACTATATTAATTTTATCTTGTACTAAATTAACCCATTCCATATTTCCATCATGTGACATAAGCTAATGGTTGTTCTTACACCCGCGGACGCCTTACCCATGGTCGCCCTATATGAGGTCACCCTTCTTGCATGCACCCTTTTGAGGGAGAAAAAATGTTTGTTCAAGGTAATGGTCTTTCTTACGCTTGTAGTCACCTTACATGTGATTGCCCCACACACGGTTGCCCTACCCGGAAGCGTTCTTTGAGGAAGAATAATTGTTTGTTCAAGCAAATGGCCTTCCTTACACCCATGGTTGCCTTACATGCAGTCGCCCTTTCTGCATGCGCCCTTTGAGGATGAAAAAATGTTTGATCAAGCTAATGGTCTTACTTACACCCACAATCGCCTTACATGCATTCGCCCCACACACTATTTCCCTTCCTAGAAGCATTCTATGAGGAAGAAAAATTGTTTGTTCAAGCAAATGGCCCTTCTTACAACCACAGTCGCCTTACATGCGGTCACCCACAAGCAATCGCCCTTTCTACATATGCCCTTAGAGGAAGAAAAAATGTTTGTTCAAGCAATAGGCCTTTCTTACACCCGCGGTCGCTCTCGCCTCACACGAGGTTGCCCTTCCTCAAGGTGCCCTTTGAGGAAGAAAAAATGTTTGTTACGCAAATGGCCTTTCTTACACCCGTGGTCGCCTTATATGTACTCGCCCCACACATAGTTGTCCATTCTACATTCGCCCTATGAAGAAGAAAAATTGTTTGTTCAACCAAATGGCCTCTCTTACACCCGTGGTCACCTTACAAGTGGTCAATCCACATGCGATCACCCTTTGATTGAGAAAAATTGTTTGTTCAAGCAAATGGCCCTTCTTACATCTGCGGTTGCTCCATACGTGGTCTCCCTTGCTACATATGCTTTTTGAGGAAGAAAAATTGTTTGTTCAAGCAAAAGGCCTTTGCTACACCCATGGTCACCTTACCCGCAATTGCCTTTCTTGGAAGCACCCTTTGAGGAAGAAAAATTATTTGTTCAAGCTAATGGCCTTTCTTACATCCACAGTCGCCCTTCTTGGAAGACCCCTTTGAAGAATAATAATTGTTTGTTCAATCTAATAGCCTTTCTTACACCCGCAATTGCCTTATATGTGGTGGCCCACATGCAATTGGCCTTCCTACAAGTGCCCTTTGAGGAATAAAAATTGTTTGTTCAAGCTAATGGCCTTTCGTACACCCATGGTCACCTTACACCCAATTGTCCTACATGTAGTTGCCCTTCATAGAAGCACCCTTTGAGGAATAAAAATTGTTTGTTCAAGCTAATGGCCTTTCGTACACCCACTGTCACCTTACATCCAGTTGCCCCACATGCGATTGCCCTTTGTGGAAGTGCCCTTATAGGAATAAAAAAATTTTGTTCAAGCTAATGGCCTTTCGTACACCCATGGTCACCTTACACTTAATTGTCCTACATGCAGTTGCCCTTCGTAGAAGCACCCTTATAGGAATAAGAATTGTTTGTTCAAGCTAATGGCCTTTCGTACACCCACTGTCACCTTACATCCAGTTGCCCCACATGCGATTGCCCTTTGTGGAAGTGCCCTTATAGGAATAAAAATTGTTTGTTCAAGCTAATGGCCTTTCTTATACTCGGAGTCACCTTATATACAGTCGTCCCAAAAGCAGTCGCCATTCTTGGAAGTGTTCTTTGAGGAAGAAAAATTGTTTGTTCAAGCAAATGGCTTTTTTGACACCCATGGTCACTTTACGTGTGGTTGCCCACATGCGGTTGCCTTTCCTAGAAGCACTCTTTCAGGAAGAATAATTGTTTGTTCAAGCAAATGGCCTTTCTTACACCCGTGGTCGCCTTACACGCGATTGCCCCACATGCTGCTGCCCTTCGTGGAAGCGCCCTTTGAGGAAGAATAATTGTTTGTTCAAGCAAATGGCCTTTCTTGCATTTGCAGTCGCCGCACATGTAGTTGCCCTTCTTGGAAGTGCTCTTTCAAGAAGAAGAATTTTTTGTTCAAGCAAATGGCCTTTCTTACACCTACAGTTACCTTACACACAGTTGCCCTACATGCGGTTGCCCTTTGTGGAAGCGCCCTTTGAGGAAGAATAACTATTTGTTCAAGCAAATGGCCTTTTTGACACCTGCGGTTGCCTTACATGCAATTGCCCTTCTTGGAAGTGCTCTTTGAGGAAGAATAATTGTTTGTTCAAGCTCATGGCATTTCTTACACCCGCAGTCGCCTTATCCACAACCAGCCCACATGTGGTCGCCCTCCTTGTATAAACCTTTTGAGGGAGAAAAATTGTTTGTTCAAGCTCATGGCCTTTTTTACACCCACAGTCGCCTTACATGCGGCTACCGTTCTTGCATACACCTTTCAAGGTTGAAAAAATGTTTGTTCAAGCTAGTGGTCGTCCTCTCTCTGTGAAAGATTCCTTGGAGCCTTATAATTAAAGAATGGCACAAGATTTTATTCACCTTTGACAATTGTGTAGAGTCGAGAGTTGTTCTTACACATCTTCTGGGAGATTCTATGAGAGGTTCAACAAAAAGTTTAGGAATTTTCTTGTACTCAGAAGATGCCTTTCCAAATAGTTAATTGCTTTAACCTCCAACAGGAAATTCGTAAAAATTACCCAAGTGGCAATAAAATCTCACTAAAAATTAGAATAGCTTTTTTTTATATTAATAAGATGCTCCTACAAGTTTCAAGGCATTCCAATAGTTAGAAGGACCCGAACTTGCGAAATTCCTCAACAATTGGTGAAATTTGAAGATTACGATGAATTTGACCAATGAATTAGAAGCATACGAAAGCAGAATGAAATCAAAGATAGGTCTTTTCTTACTCCCCTATACTTACTTAAGAGCTTAGGCTAATTACGTTTATTAGAAAAGTCAAACTCCAATAGTTGGATTTTTAACCTTTTTGGATGTTAAATTCGCGTTAGGTTTCGTTGAAAATTTGAAGTTACAAAAAAGAGGGGGTTCTTTAAAATTGAATATGGCCTTCTGGAGTCAATGGTGTAATTTGTTTGTGATTTGGGGTCCATCTCCATAAGTTAGAAAATAGATTAACGTAGAAAGTTAAAATTGGTAAATTAGGATGAAAAACCTAATTGATAAGTTTATCATGTTGAAATGAAAGGAGGTGGAAGCCCTTAAAAGAGTATATAAGGGCACTCATTCTTCTCTCAAATCACCCCTTCTAGCCATTCTTTTGGATTTGTAAACACATTGGTCCAATAATTTGAACCATTTGACCATTTTTGAGCTAAAGTTGTAAACGTGGTATTTTTGGAGCATTTCAAGTTCCTTTTGTTGCTATTTTGTAAGCCTTGTAGGACATTGGTCATTGGAGTCCCTTCAAGTCTTATTTGTTATCTTTGTACTTGTTTTTGAAGTCTTTTGCAAAGGTTTGGTCGTATTTTTGTTGTATTAACTTTTATTTTGATATGTTTGTTGTTCTTTCAAGTCCTTGTTTAGGACTTGAGTATTTTGCACTAATCCTAGAGGATTCTTCCCTTATGACTAGCAATGCCCCTTAAGAAAAAATTTTAGCTAGTTATGATTATGATTTTTTGTACTAATTTTTTATACTAACATATCTCGGGGATAGTTGTTATAGTAACACTAACATGGTAGATGGTGTTGTAGTAACATTTTTTATTCCATCCTAGTTTTAATTTTCCTTTTTCAAACATTTGTGTTATTTCCTGTGCTTACCATTCCACAGTGAAGCTTTGACTTTAGAAATTGATAAGAATTTAGTGGGTATTTTAGAAACATAGGAAAGCTATAGTCTTTTGTACTTAGAATTTTAGAGACATTACAAAATACATGAGAGCTTTGATCCTAAAATTTAGAAGTTCTATAGTATTTTGTCAAAATTCTCAAAGCGCGGTGAAGCTTTGTACTTTAGAGTCTTAGAAAAATTCCTCAAAAAATAGTATGTTGGCTTATTCACCAAATTAGTGTCCAAAAGGATTTAGTGGAAGTTTCCCAATTAGTAGGAAATAGAGTTAGAGTATATTTTCCATCCTTTCCAGCATTTTGTTAATTACATAAAATCTAGATTTTTAAAGGGCTACCTTTAGTGTTCAAAATAATTCTATAAAACATTGTGTCAAAGGTTGTGAATTAGAAAGAAGGTGGGAGATCAACCTTGACCTGTGCCAAAAGTTGCAGTGACTGGAAGAGCCCCAAACCAAAGGAGCTTCCTTCTTAGAGGAGCCCCTCAGCCAGGACCAGTTGATCAACCCCCAGCCTATGTTGGGAAATCCCGGCCAGGTAGGGGAGCCTTTGGCAATAGGAAGCCCTGTCCAACCAAGTAGGACCCCCCGGCAACTGAGGTAGGGAAGCCCTACCTACAATAGAAAGCCCCGCCTGCTAGGGAACAAGGAAGGGAGTTTGATCACCTCCCCTCCTCCAAAACTTGATTTTATTTATTTTTTAGTTGTCTTAGACTAGGATAGGAAATGAAATAGATTAAACTTAGGAAGATTAAAAAGAGAGAAGAGGCAAAAGAAAAACAAAAATAAAACAATACAAAATTTAGAGTAGAATTAGAATAGTTTAGCCATAAGAATAGGTTGAGAGGAAAATCATCATAATTTGGTAAGAAGTAATAATAAGCAATAGTCTTACCATTCTTTTTCTCCTAAAACTTGTAGCAATTGCATCAAAGGAAGATTAGAGTTTACAAACTCAAGTTGAATGATAGAATGAAGGAGTACAAAAGTTTGAGTTTAGATGAAAATTAAATAGAAATTAAGGAAATCTTAGAGAAGCAATTAGAACCATTGAAAATATGATAGATTAGATAGTTGCCTTGAAAGTAGTGAGAATCTTATCAAAACAATAATACAAGTCAATTATTGTAGTATCCTCCCAAATCAACTTATAGAATAGAATAAGTAAGTTTAAATAGTGAGAAAGAAAAGAAAACAATCTCCTATAGTCATAATCTGCCAACTTGTATTTAAAATCAAATCTTGAAGTGGTGAGCATAAAATGACAAATGAAGGAGAACTCGAGAATTTCTACAACAACAATCAAAATAACTCACAGAATTAGATAAGTTACCAAGTAATCTAAATTTTCTTAATTTCCAAATTTGGCCAATTAAGACAACTTTAGTAGAAAATCACAATGAATGAAGGACTATGTGTTATTTAGAACTAATTTTTGCAATTAGATTTATTTCCAATGATTTCTTTGAACTTAGGATATTAGGAAAGAGTACATTGCCTGGAAGGCTCATTGGCCCAATGCTTAGACACCCGTTAGTGAATAAATGTTTTTTTAAGAAAAAATCTATTGTAGAGGTTGTTTACCATGGGTGGGTAAATAAACATTCCTACCAACTCCCCGCCTCCTATGAAACAAGCAAGAGAAAAGAAAGATAGAGGCAAAAAGAGAATGAAGAATGATAAGGGGAGGGGGACAAATTGGGATTAGATAGGAAGAAGTAGGAAGGGATGAGATGGAAGGGAAATCCCCTCGCTAAGTAATGACCATTGGATAGGAAACTTAGGAATTATTGCAAGATTAGCGATAAGACGTAGAACAAAAGAAATAGTTCTACATTTTAGGACGTTATTATGCATCCTTAGTTAGCTTCATAGGTAGAAACGAGGGTAGTTGGGCTATCGCCTATCGTAGTACGTAAGAGGAATAATGTGGAAGGAAAGAGAAGAAAGAAGGAAATAAATAAGATGAAGCCCTTGTATTAAACTATTTTATAAATAGAACAGTGGTTTGTTATATCTCGGCGCAAAAATTCATGGCTGAGGAGGGAAAGCTCCTGATGGACATGGACAACAATTCAAGTTCTAAGGTATGAGTCAACCCATCCCTAATCTTTTCAACATCCCTAATTAATAGTTAGTAATTCTGGCTAAGGCCCACCCCCAAGTCAGGCCCTTAAGGCTATATTTCAAGTCAATTCTTAGGGTAGAACCCTAAAGAAGAAGTTTGTTGCTTTTCAAAAACCTAATGCATGCCCAACTTAGAGCCAAAACAAGAAAGTTATCACCGGATGAAGGCTGGAGCTTAATTTAGATGAAAAGTAGTTTGACATAGAAGTTAGCAAAAAATTGAGGAAATTAAGGAGAGGCTATTAAATAGGGTCCAAGGGCAAAAGAAAAAGCTAATTCCGAATTATAGGTTAGGAGAAATTAAAGGATGAAGTTTTAAGTGCCAACTAGCAACCGAACTTCATCCATCAAGAACTTTTAGTAGGAGTACCCGATTAGCAAGCATCTTACCAATCCGAAGAGCTAAAACTAAGGGCTACAAAGAAAAAATACGAAATCACCACAAAATAATAAGTAGGCAAAGACTAACCCACACCCCAAATGCCAAAGGAAGTCAATCACAAGGCTAGGAGGTAGAAATTAAGTGAGGAATTTAGGATTATAGGCTTGTAGGAGAAGCTAAGTAGAACCCATAGTACCCTCTTAATTAAGGAAAATCATAAAAAATCCAAAAGATAATGAAGGATGAAGGTTAGGCAAGGTTTGAATGAAAAATTGATGGAATTTTTCAATTAAGGCCAAACTTCAAATTTAGGTAGGAACAAGTCTTTTGAACCATCCCTAGAAATCTTGAATCCTTTTGAATTAGGAAACTAGACGTAGTCAATGGATGAAGTTTGAAGAACCAAGTAGTGGTCAAACTTCATCTGTTCATAACTTTGGCTAAAAAGGTTGGATAGGGTTGAGTTTTAGGTTTTTAGAAATGGCAAGACATGACTCAGAGGATTTGTAGGTTGGTTCTTCCCTGAAGAGAATTCCATCCAAAACTCACTACAGGCCATCCATTTGGTCATCCAAGATACTTGACATAGATTTAAAGATTTTTGCATGTTTGGGTCACCTTAGGCACTTAGTAAAAGATCCATTGCTTGAAAGGCACAATGGACCACGTTTAGAAACCCAAAAGTAGGATTCACCTAGCCAAAATCTAGAACTTGGTTGTGTTCGCCATTTATCAAGGGTGGATAAATTGGTGCTCAGACATGTGTTTTAGGGTTTACTATCCATGTCTCCCATTCCCAATTGCAATTGCTCTTGCATTTGTTCGATGGAGGAAAATGTGGGTGGGCTTGTGGAATCCATACGTACTACAGGTTAAAGGTGTTCACTTTGTTGAACCACCAAAAAGGCAAAGGCAAACAAGGAGCCTCCTCTCGACATCGGAAAAGTCAATCTCGAGCCGATTTGAATCTAAAGGCAGGAGTTGCGACATGATTCTGTAGTCCAAGCCATACATGTTGCGGTCTGCTATGGACGCCGCATCTATGGCCATAGACTATTTTAAAGGGGATGTGGAAGACAGCGTCATGGACAACCCTCCTAGTCATGGACCTATCAAGACTCCCATTTGGTCTCTTTCACCTCTGAAACGGGCATCTTCGACCCAAGGGAACTCATTCTCTCTTGCTCCATAGACAAACACCACAACTAGCTGCAAACTAGACCTATGAGTCCACGAACTAACAAGACGTCCTCAACTCGAGGATGCCCTTTTGTCATCACTCATGATTTAGCTACTTCCTAATGCTAGACTTAAGTCGACCTATACATTCGACCATGAGAGAAGGAGTGCATTGCTCAAGCCTACAATTGCTACTCCTAGACCTTGGCTTGAGGATAAGCAGCCTCATGCCTTCAGTTTGCTAAAGCTAGACAATCTCCTTCTATAGATAGTCTTTTTTGGCAACAAATTTTTAGAGATCACAAGTGGTCACTAGACTTTAAAAGAGCTAGGGCTCGACTTCCATACATAAACAATGTCAATGCATCGCTACCAAGGCTACCTCCTCGAGGGTCAAGATCATTTTCCACTTCAGAGGTACCTTAAGCAACCTGAAGGCCAATGTGGAAGAATAGTAGATCTCAAAATTTGGATTTGTGCGACACGTTGGATAGTAGAAGTGGGTGGTACTATCATTCCCGATACAAGGATATCTTTAAAGGCGTGGCAAAGGTAAAAGCAATGGAAGCAACCAAGAGCAACTATACAACCAATAGCGATGCCTAGGCCACCAACTCAAGTTTTTGAAGCCAAAGCAACTTCGGGGGGCTCTTTTGTTATTAATAGTATGGAAAATAATCACAAAAAAATACTTGGAGTTGTTGAATACTATTACATGCATGGTAATGTTCTTTGTTTTTACTTACATTCTAGGCAATCATTTGCCTTCATAGTTCAATCACTTCAAAGAACACTAAACAAAAGTTACGATCTCTTTGTGTATTCAATCTCCCTCATAGCTCAAACAAGTTGAACTTAAAATCTCTTGCATTTCTTTTTTCCAAGGGCTTTGGTACATTATGTGAATGAACCTTCTCATGTCCCTTTATGAATTGTTGCAATTGATGCAATTCCACTCACTTGGTTTAAGTCATTTGAGCCCAACCCTTATTCAAAACTATCTATTGTTTGTATTTATCTTTGGGTTCAACAACTATTACTTCAATGGAGCTTTGCACTCATTTTTCAAAGTCTCAAAATAACCATATCATCTCAATTTAACGAATAAGGCCTTTTGTCACTTGACCACTTCATATTATCCCCCTATGTGGCTTGACAAGCCTAGTGAGACATGTGACAAGTATGGTGCATGGTGTATTGTATTGTGTATGGTATATTGCTTTGGAATTTTAAATGTATTTATATGTGATTGTTGAATGACTACTCCTTGCCCAATTGTCATTATACTCTTTTTTGCACACATTGTTGTAACTTGTAAATAATAAGAAAATGACTTCCTACGCCTAAGGGAGTGACCAAAATCCTAAATCCATGTCACTTTAAAATGACTATGGTTTAATTTTCCAAGTGCCAATGCATCTAAATGACACAATCACTCCATCACAACTTCTAAATGATTGCATGATGTCTTCTGATGTGGTTGTCCACATCAGATTTGCAATGGGTTTGTTGCAACTAAAAAATGACTTCTAAATGACTGCCAACATGGCCAAGTCTGTCACGACCCTCATCACAAGGCGTGCCCGTGTCACCTTGGTGAGCAAGGGGGACATTGGGGGTGACTCCCCAAGCCTTGCAAGAGATGAGGTGAGGGGGATTAAGAGTCCCGAGCGATCGGAGCATGTTAATGCTTTCATCTGGACGAATTTAGAGGCGTGTGATACATGCTTGGAAAGGTCTCGAGAAGACGCTTCTAGCCGTCTAAAGAACGCATGATTTGGACTTGTGAGTCAAAAGTTATGGGCGTTCAAAGGTGGGGGTGTCTTGGTGGCGCCAGGACACTTAAGGGCTAGGAGGGAGGGATTCATGAGGAATCCCTCCATGAAGTATGTCATGTAGCATATCCTTGGAAAGCTAAGAACACAAGGATGATAGATTGACAAGCATTACGAGGTTCTAAGGTAGGAGCCTCAAGTTATGGCCAAGAGAAGCCCCATGGTGAAGCGTGACGCCTCTCCCGATGGACCCGAATCTTTGGAGGGCGATAACTTTGCGAATACTTGTCCGAATTGAGCAAGTGAGTAGTCCATCGGCATCTACTCGTCGAGTAGATGTCGAAAATGAGCTCGCATGTGAGATTTGGAGCCCGTACCACAAAGTTATTCCGGGTGGAAGTTCGGGAGTCCCAAACTAGTACGAATTGGGAGAAACGGGGTGGTCTTCCAAAACCAAAGTGGTTTTGGGAGTCCCCTTTGACATACAATGGGTGGGTCTGCTAAATTCCACAGAGAGTACTATAGGAGGGGTTGGTCTTCCTCCTCACTCCCTCTTGGAGCCTTGATGAGTCTCGGTGACTCAAGGTTAGTGGTGTGGGGTCACTACCACTCCAAGGCACCATCGGACACTTGTAGGTGTCCCGTGGCACCAGCTGGGTGGAGTCCCACTCCTTGCTAGGCTATGTGAGGTGTCCCGAATGGTGAGTCCCGATTAGTGACGAAGTGGAAAGTAGCAAATACACAATGGATCTAGTATAGAGTTGGGATTACACTCAAGGGCAGTTAAGACCATGGTGAGTAGTGCCACCATGGGTCCTTGCACAATAAGATGGAAGTTCTGCCCCATGTTACCAAGCAACATGCCCCGGTGTCATGATGGGTGTGTGTGTATGCTAATAGTCCCGGTGACTGGGACTTAGCACAAAGAGTTGGAATTGGGGACTAACATTGGATGTGCATGGCATGTGCAATGTTAGAAGAACGTGACCCTTGGTGCCACTAGAATATCAAGTACTTGAGAAGCATTGGAAGGGAACTTAAGGTGGTAAGTATCACTAAGGGGCGCAACAATTCGTGTTGTTCCAACAACCCTATTCTATTCCACCTTCTACCAAATGGTTTGCACCAATTTGTAAACATGTCCACTTTCATAATGATATGCTCAAAGGCTTCATCATTTGCACGGTGCTCCTTTCCCAAACTTCTCTATCATAACCTTGACATTCCATAATGCATCATGTGGCATGTGCCTTTTTCTCTAAGAATTCTAGAAAATTCTTCTTTTCTATTTCATGATGCCACTTCGGCATGTTTAAGGCATCCAGCATCCTCTGCTTCATGTCCGCCTTGAATTTATCAATGCAATCCTCTTGATATCGTACATATTTAGTGTCAAGGGACATTATAGTCTCTGTCTCATAGAACACCACAATGCATTTCATCAAGAGTACTTTACAACTCTCTAAGGGATTGTCTCTAGTTGATTGAGTAGAAGGCACCCCTTCTTTTCCCTTCACAACCTTCTTGACCCTCAACATCGTGATGAATTGATATTATAATGAACATTGCAATTTTTAGAAAAAAATGGCAATAGTCACTTCAAATATTAGATTCTCACCCTCTCAAAGAGAGGAGTCAATGGAGGTCAAGCCACCAAGCTCTCCACTCTCACTTGCAACCAAAAGAGATGGCGAAAGTGAAGGGCAGACAGCTCGTTCACCCCTTTTATATGAGGTGGACAGCCTCCTCTCATCCACGTCATCGAGTAGACAAAGGCCATCCAATTGGGTGGACAATGGATTGTCCACCTCATCGGGTCTGTCCAACCAGACGACTTGCCTGTCCACCAATACTGGTTTGTCCGATCGGATGGTCAGGCCGTCCATTTGATTGGACGGCGGACCAAGGATCGTTTGTGAGATCCCAACTGTCTGATTAGGTAGACAACTAGGCCATTGTCTCATATGGGACGGATTTCCGACGAGGCAGATGGCCACCAGGGTAAAATAGCCCATTGTGGTCAGAATATGGAGTTTGGGCTCACACTATGGTTGAAATTTTTCAAATTTTTTTCCATTGACCCATGGATTGTGTGGCATTGTACACATTTGTAGATTCACCTCAATAAATTGGGATCCTTTCATTGGGAATTCTATAGACAATATAATGAACATTTTCTTTTCTGTACTTAAAGCCTTATCATCTAGAAAATAAATTGGATACTTCTATGGTATCGCCTCTACAATTATACTCTACAAAATTTCAATGTCCTTATTACATCATTCAATTACTTCATAAATTGATGAAGTTCTGGTTCTTCATGGACTTCTAATGATGTAGTTAAGTGAAAAAGCTTAAAAGTTCATCTAATTACTTGCATTTATCATGAATTTCTAAGATCCATTTGCACATTCACCTCCAAATGAGAAAACTACACATCTCAAAATCTCATATGTATGCAACATTTGTATTTGTGGAGAGCAACTATCAAAGTGCCAATGTACTACAAAACAAGATACAATTCTTTCCTATAAATCAAAATAGAACTTGTGATTGTTGTATTTTTTCATAGAAAGTGTTTTCTATACATGTTGCTACTTTCAATACACATCCAAGTATTAGATAGTAACATCATTGTCCTATGATTGTCACTGTTTACACTTCAAGAATATTAGAAAATCTGTAACCTACCTCTAAATCAAAAAACATCTTATACCATTCTACAAAACTACACTATATTTTATTTTGAATCATAACTACTATCATTGTTTTGATTGTGAGGCGTGGAACCGAAGCTACTACATGGCCCATATCCACTTGACCCTCCTCCTTGTCCATAATTTCCAAAGTATGGACCTCCAAATGGTGGAGGAGGAGGTGGTGCATTCTCCTCTAACCCTCTAGTCCCCCATTGACTTGAACCATTGTAGTACGAGCTTTTGGGAGGCCCATATGAGTCTTGCACCCTCGTCCCCGCATAATACTACAAGCCACCGTATTGAGAACCACCATAGTCCGTGTACCTTGTGCTTCCGTGGCCTCCTCCTACATTTTGAAAGTCATCATGGGGTCATTGTTGAATCGTGAACTTCCTCCTCCATATTGTGAGCAATGTGCATCACAATCATGACGGGGTGGTGATGAATGCTGACGTGGTCAACCTTGATCCACCACACTATTTCCCATTGCCTCTATGGGAATACGAAAACCTGGATTGGATTGAATTAGGATAAAATAGAACTAGGATAGAGTTAAATTTTTCAATTTTTTTGGTGAGGCAAATGGAATTAGAATCAACTAGGCTTAAACTTTAAAATTAGTTAGTTTCCACGTCGATAGAAACGTAATGGATGTTCCATAACTTGACCATGATCAAACATTGAGTTCAAAGTGTGAATTAAATATATCAACAAAGACATTCAAAGTTTTATTCTTAGAAAATTTGTTCACTACATGTAGGTTAAAGATTGTAGGACATTGTAATTAGTTAACACAAGCTAATGTGAACTGTGAGATTGTTATCCCAATGAATGTAGTCTTTGGGGGGAGCGTGAGGACAGAAAATCGTTCATCCTGAAATGCAGTTAATCCCTACAAGACCATTGCCCCTTGGAGGACAAAATGGATTTTAGGAGGTTCCTAAGACCTCAATTTTAAGTGAAACTTTTTGAAACTTTCTTATAAGACAAAAAAATTGATTAGCTCTGTGCCTTCATCATCATATAATTTTTATTTCAATCAGTGCTCAAAAGCAAAAGTTATGCCATCTTAAAAATAATTTTCACGTCACCAAGCAAAATCAAAAAATTCCCAAAAATTGGAAATTAAATTTTTAAATTTTTTTTCTCTCATAGATTATATTTCTATCTACATGTGAAGCTTTGATTCATTCCATTTGGATTGGTGATGTGAAAGTTATGAACAATCTTCTTTTTCGAGCAATATAAGCATCTTCTTGAAAAAATAACTTTGAATGCTAATATCTTTCAATCTGTACGGTCAAACTTCATGAAATTTTTACCACTTGGTTTCAGACAAGTGAAGTATAAGATCCTATAGTTAGATTCTAAATTTTTTTTTAGGAATCTAAAATGAACGCAACAGAAATGACGGTTTTGAGTGTTTTTTCACAGAAAAATGGCCTTGGTCCTTTAGGGGTTAACAAATGAATCCTATAAGTTATTTTATTCAAAACATGCTCTAATCACTTAGAAATTAAGGTTCTCTCTAAGTTTTGCAAAACAAATCCAAGATGGAATGATTTTAAGCATTTTATGTACAGAATAATACGTCTTCTTTGAAATCTTTTGGTTTAAAAAAAAATTCTGAAATTGGAAGGTCCTTTGAGGGTTTTCTTCTAAATGCCAAACTAAAAGTCTAAAACCAAGGCTTCTTCAGGTGTTGTGTACTTGGGTCAATATGTCATAACTTTCTCTCCCGTGTAAGGATTGAAAGAACAATTACATTTTAGATTTCTAGGAAAGGTGATGTGTTTATCTATCATTCTATCTTAACCACTAAATGCCCAAGGCTTGTTTGGAGCTTCTTAAAATATTCTTTAAATTGAACAAAAACTCAACATTTTAATAAATTATACCAATTTCTTTTGAATTGTAACCGTACAAATTCAAACTAGACATATTAGAGCAGGGTTGTCACACTAGATGGAGAACCACCCACCCATCCATCCGATTTGCCCGTCTGGTAGAGGCTTCCGCCTATCTGATGTGGTCAACACATAGTTGATTTCCTGGTTAGGTAAAAAAGGCCAACGTGGATTTACCTTGCGTCCACCTAGTTGCCAGTGTAGACGCTAGGCATGGATGTAAGTCGGTTGGGGCGTGGATGTAGAGTGGTAGGGGCACAAACGGAGGTTGGTTGGGGCATGGACGTAGAGCGATAGGGGCGCGAACAAAAGATTGCAAGGACAAAATGACACTTTCATTTTAATTACTTTGAAGTGCTAAATTGCTAAGTCCATGCATTTTCAAGGGTGCCAAATGACTTCTCATTATATCCATGAATTTTTCCAATTTTCACTTACATTGGATGCTTCATACACATTCATAATTTCTTGTAAGTGATACAATTGCTATAAGAAAAGAAAAATTGCATATTATAGGGATTAGAATAAGTCGTTAGTTTTATATATAATTTGGTATTCGGCAAATGCCAAGTACACATGATCCTCTTTTAGGATTAGAGCAAAATTGTCCTACTTGCCTTCAAGGTAACCACCACATGATGAACTTCAAAAAGTCAAGACCAAAAAATACTATCTACAATAACAACACTCAGGCATTCTCCAACAGTGCGGTGCCTTCCTCAATGTATCTAGAACATCTGGCACAAACGCCCTTTCTTCCACATCTTGTTTTGGGAGGCTTGCCAATTTCAACCTCAAGTTTTGGTATTGCTTTGGATTTTTCTTGGTAAAATATTTTGGATTCCATTCTTCCTTCCAAATGTGAGCCACTATCCATCCTGTCGCATATGCACCTGCAGCCATAGAGTATAGGTGTTTTTGTTGCATGACCTTAAGCAAGTTCGTTGAGCCTTCTTCTATGTATAGATAGAACAATTCCGGGGCCACAAACCTTCAAACATCTTTTACCTTCTGAATCTTTTCTATAGACCAGTGACCCTACCTCAACGATTCATTTTCTACAACTCGGCTAGAAAGTCCCGAATCACAAAGCCCTATGTATATTGTATTGTTTTTCTAAGTATCAAAATGGAGCAAAACATTGGATGTAAATATATCGATGTGAATATATTTCACATCATGGCATTTTCCCACAATAACGAGCAAGGATAGTGCTAAGCTCACTCAATTTCTACAATAAGTAGTAATTCACCCTAGTTCCTCCGTTGTCAACCCTGTATCTTATTGTTGCATAATTTCATCTACATTCATTGATTCCTTCACTTTTGAATTGTATTTAGCCAAGAAAGAAATTAAAGATCCCCCATTCCACCAAAGCGTGTAGCCTTCCATAGTTTTTGGATGCAAGTACGAAAGTCTAATGATGCCTAGATGCTTCACTGGACACCCCCGTGCCTCATTTATGATTTCTTGACGCTTCTCCTTTTCATCTTAGGTATTCAAAGTCTTCCCCGCAAAAAAAATCGAATTGGGAATGCTTTTAAGTTTTGTAATCATTACCTTCTTGACACTCCTATATGCACCAATAGCTTTTTGGTCAAGCATTGGCACCACCTTTATAGAACTTTCAAGCCACTTAAATGTTCCACTCATGCAATGAGCCTCAATCTTATTTTCGATTGTTTGTTTTTATGGTGCTTCTTTTCTTTTATACAAAGAAGAAAATCTTTGAGCCTAATCTTGGATCATCTTGAGTTTGGAAACAAACTCTCTATTCTACATGTCCCAATGGCTACCATCCTCTTTTTTATTGGCATGGTAACACTAATTTGCCATGATATTGGTGGTCAATGAAACCACTTGTTTATCCAACTAGTCTACGTGCAACCAATAATCTAAGTAATTGTTGAATCTCTTAGACACTTCAAACTTTGACTCCAGCTCCTTCCGCAAGTCCTATGTCAGTTTATAGTAACCTTCTTCGTTGTTGTTAGAATATTCCCTGGCCAACATCAAAAAACTTCTTCGATTGTAGAATAGAGAAGCTATTGCCTTAGTTTCAACCACATACTCATGCGGGGGCACATGCGGATTTAAGGGCTTTTTGTGCCTCTTCTGTGATGATGAAGGATTTGATGAACCCAGGACCATTGACACATCAATTGATGGAAGTACTTCTTCACCAAGGTCATCAAAATCCACATACATTGGCCGTTTCTCCGATGACCCACTCCCTTCTCTTGCCATGATGGGAATGAATTCCTTCAACGTTCTTGCTTTACAATTCCCACAATGCTCTTTCCAATCTTTAGGGGAAAAAAAAATCAAACCCCAGGGTATGTTGTAAGGGCCAAGTCCTACCACCCACCAAACTCACACCACCCTAGGCCGCTAAGTGAGCTAGTATGTGAGGCATAGGGCATGGACTTGTCAAATGAAAAAGGGAGAAGGGATGGTTTATATAGTCCCTGCCCCACCCGTTCCCCAAAGTGTCTCTGCAAGTTCCCATTCCACGATTATGTCCATACCTAGGACAATGATGTCCACGCCCGTTCGCTTGCGCACCTCTTCCCCACCTACATCACCACCCAAATGTCCATGCCCCAATACTATATCCACACTTGTCCGCCTAGACGTTCGCGCCTTGACTGTACGTCCACAACTAGTTTCGATGAAGTCCACACTTGGTATTCGATGACGTCCATGCCCGGTTTCGATGAAGTCCATGCTTAGTATTCGATGACGTCCATGCCTAGGTCGATGATGTCCACACTCTATGCCACCGCCACCTACCAACCGACTATATAAAGCCATCCCCGCTCCATTGCACACCACCTTACATACTCTCAATTCATCCACTTCTTCATTGAGCTGGGTGTGGGCGTTGTGTGGGGTCTACTTTTGCTTTCCACCTACTGATTTTTTTTACTTTCTTTACACAATGGCGACAACAGCGCCGATGACAAAGAATGAACGAGACAAGACACGACAATGACAAGGGCAAAAACATTGTAAACGGCTTCATGTTCCCCACAATCCAACAAAACTTGCCTTCAAGGGCTGAGAGGACGTACCTGAGCCATGGACTTTTGAAAACTATGCTCAATACATCGAGTGGTGTTAAATTGACAAGGCCTTCATGGAAACACAATACAACTACCACCCATACTTCTATAAGGCAAACTTAAAGCACTACATTGATGACGCTTTCAAAAATTGATGCATTGAAGTGTACCAAGTCTTGTATGACCACCCCACGGTCAAACGGAATGAAGTAAATCTCTTCATTGCATGAGGTGTTCATATTGAAGTGAAGCTAGGGAGAGAGTAGACTAGTTGACCTTGAAGGCTCTAGGCAACAATGTGAAAATTCCTACCCCAGACAATAGATTCATTCCAACAGGTGTGCAAAAGTATCCACAAGGCGGATTGGGCAAAATCAAGACAATGGTTGAACCACCTGACACATATGTCACTACAAACTCTGATACAGATATCGACTTAGATGGATCTGGTACTCCACCGTGTCCATTAAGCCATAGAGCACAACTTCGTGCAAAGAGAAGGAGGGCCCAACCTGCAACCATAGATGAAGCTCTTGATGATGTGTTGGTGGCTGAAGAAGATGAGCCAATGACAAGAATTGTTGATGCTACTATTGCAAACACTATCACCAATTGGAAGACTGAATTGGAAGAAAACCATGCTGAGATGCATGTTCTTTATGAAGATATACACAACTTGAATGAAGAATTGAAAGTGAAGAACAATCTCATTGCGCAACAACAACGTGACATGGATGACCTTCGACGTGTGCTAGAAGTTGCTATGATGACAAACGAGGGTCGTGATCCACGAGGGGAAGTCCAAGGCCTTGCACCAATTTTCCAAACTCCTTCACAAGAAATACAAGCTAGTACATCCATCTTAACACCAGATGATTTTCTATCATTTGGTGAATTACCTACCACTACAGATGTACCATTGGTGGAAGAACTTGGGGACGTTGCCGACCACAATAACAAAGAATTGTCAGACTTGCATGTGAAGAATGTCATCCTCAAAGGTTGTTTGGATGTAGTACTAGAGCAATATTACTAGTGGAAATTGGTGTGCATCTTCATTGTAGATAGGACTCAGCAAATGACTAAAGAATTCTAGAAGATTTCCAACAATTATATGGAGAACATTCAAGAAAGGGTTTTCGGTTTAATATCATGGGCCCACGTGGATGACCTCTTCAACATGGAAACTATGGCAATAAAAACCACTAGTGGTGGACACACCATCATTGATTGGTCCCAACACAATTTTGATTTTGAATATCAAATTTCAGTTGCCTTGGATAAAGAAGGCAATCCAATGTTGTTGTGGCCAAATCCTTCTAGCTTCATATTAGACGGTACTAAGTGCCTTGTATGTTTAAATCCATTTGGTCCTAAAGGTAAAATACATTTGGGCACATGCGAACATCTCTACCATCCATTTTACTTGATAAGCTTGATGATCACTCGTCGGCGGTGCTCACTATGCAAGGCTCCTTTCCATGAACACTTGTACAAATTGTTTGGCTTAGTTCTATATATGCCACCTCATTGGGAATTCAACATTTTGAATGCCCCTGAGCATCCTGAAAAATGGGGAACAGACATGGTGTGGAGCTGGCGACACAACATCCACTCTTTGCAAAAGTCGGCATTCTCCGCTAAATGGGGTTGGGAGAACAATCTTGATGAATTAGAAAGGGTGTGCCATAAATTGATTCCAATGAAGGACACGTTCAATCAAGGAAATTTATTTTTTCTTCCAATGCTTCAATGGGCATTAGGACGAGGCCCATCAAAAATTCAAATTTGGACCCCATCCCAAACAATTGCTTTGGGGCATTGATGGAATTCAAATCACCAATGATAACGAAGTTCGTATCGTGGAGGATGATGAATTAGAGATGCCCAACCCTCGAGTATTGTTGTAGATGTTAGAATGAGAGTGGAGAGAAATTTTTAAGAACGATGGGATGGGCTTTTTACTTGAGCAACACACTCCATCAACACGTCAGGCTCTTCAAGAACTGCAGCAATCACAAATCCTACAAGCCATATTGGAGGAAGATGGGTCAGCAAGAAGAACCCAATCTAGTGCTCAAAGAGTACGTTTAGGATTAGACAAAGACCTAGTTGTGGAAGCAAGGACTCATGACAACAAGGCCAGCCCAAACGGCATAGCACACAACCCTATGAATGTTAACTAGGTGTACTTCCATGTGTTGTGGTTAGTAGCAAGTACAATGTAATAGAATTTAGCATAATAAAGGCACGTAGAATTTCGGCTTCACTATTATTAACTACATACACTTATATCGCATTCAATAGAATATTCACACAATGACCACATCATGCACTTTTCCAATTTGGTATTGTATGACACATATGAAATATATATACACTTTTTCAAGTTTCTATCTAAATATTTACACATGTGATTTTTGGATTCACTTATTTCATAGGTACTTGAAGAAATAATGACCCTCTTACATTTCTTTCTTCTTTTCCAATATCTACTTTGTATTAATTCACCTAAACAAGATTGGGTCCATTGCTAACTCATAAAACATTGTGTACAAGTACAATGTAGGCAATTCCATGTTATGAAAATACAAATCTTACATTTTCATTATATTAAACTAGAAATTGCATATGATTTCAAATTATCAATAAAAAATTTTTGTTTGTGCACAAAATATTCATGAAGGATTTAACAATTCCCTTAAAGATTTTTAGAATTAATATTAGCAATCAATAAAGAGAATGAAATGAAATAAGGCTATCAAAGCATTTCTATTAATCCCTTCTTCACACATTCAACAACTACATGAAAAAATCCCTAAGGAAATACAAATTGTACATCTAGATAAAAAAAATAGGGAGGAAAATGCCCCCCCCCCCCCTTTTAAGCAAAGACCACTTTGTCTACTATAGAAGGAATTAATGGTGGAAATTGTTGACACTTTCATTTTTACATTATAAATTTATAACAACTTCGGATGATTAACTTCATAGGCTAAAGAAATAGATTTTGGAAGAAAAATTTAGAGAAGACAAAGAATTCTTTTCTACACCCCAAAGAAGTTGTCTTCAAATCTAAAGTGAATCAAGGAATTTCTTTTTTTTAGAAATTGAAAAACACAAAAATCTCTGAAATTTGTACTTTTGAAGTGTTGTACACATTTTCAAAATTGAAGTAGAATAAGTAAAAAGAGGATATTCAACACATTGGATCCAAAAAAATATTTGAAAATTTATATGAGTCAACTTTATAAATTTAACTATTGAATGTATTTATATTATTTTCATATTTCTAGCATTGACTTCAAGGGATTTGGCTTCATTCTAATTATTTTGTATTCTTTATCATAGTAGGTTGAAGATTTTATTTTTAATATTGTTGAAAAAAAATTCAAAAAATTCTCCACTTCCTATTTATTTGTATACAATAAAGACTATAAATGTTCAAAAAATTATTTCTTGGCATCTCTACTACTCCTTCCATTAGAAAAACCAATACATTTTGTATAATTCAGATAATATAGCATGTTAAATTTGAACCTAGGGTCGGGCCTATAGAATATTATAATTCATTAACCTTCACAAATTAATTTTTGCATTTGTAAAAGGGATTATAATAAGCAACGAAAAAGAACTCTTGGAATTCCCAAGTCTAATCCGTCATATGTAGAGGAGTCAAACTTCTTGAAAGCATTCATTCCCTTCAAAGTCGGGCCAAAGCCATGCTTCCAAATTTTCCTCCTCCACCCTTCAATATACTCTGGAAGAGTCTTCGGCTCAAGCAAAGTTGCCATATTGATTTGAAGGTTGTCTTTTTGCACCATATTCTTAAAATACTCTTGAGCAACGTCCTCAATTTGCACAAAGATTCCATTGATTAATTTTCTGATAAATTATAATTTAATATATACATGTGGAATTCAAACTCATGGACATTCATAAAAAAGACATTCACAATCATAATATGAGAATCATGACACCCATAAATTCTTACTCTAGCCCACCATACATATTTGTTAACCCCTAAAGTTCCTTGACTATGTTTTCACCAAAAACGTTCTAAAACTGCCATTTTTAGCACAAGTATCAAATTTAAGAAAAAAAACATTTTTGAACACATTTAACCGTAGGATCTTGTAGTAAGTTGTTTTGAAAGGATGTGGAAAAAATTTCAAAAATTTCCACCGTGTGGATTGGAAGATATTAACATTTGAAGTGACAAAAATCAGTTTTTTTGCCTTGCAAAAAACCGGGCAGCAGCACTTCAGAAGGTCACATTTGTATGAAAAAATGTCCAAAATGGTTGTGCATATTTGGATTCTTTTTTCAAGGCAAGTTGGCTATGTTCTTGAAAATTTTCGAATCATTTGGAATTGTACAACATATAGGAAAAAAATAGAATGTAGAAAGAAGTAGAGAATAATTCAAAATACTAAATTGTCAAAAATTTAATTATGGAATTGAAAAATGCCAATCCCAATGGTTGTAATGTTGTAATAAACAATCTACATCCTATGATTTTATTTTTTTCAAAAAATATGAAAAATTGAGTTAAATAAAGGACTTCAAAGTTTATTTTAGAGTACAGATTCCTTAATTGCCCACAAACTGAAATTCCTCATAACTTTCATCACATTGATCAAAATGGACTAATTCAAAGCTTTCCCCATATACATAAATATAGAAAACCAATTTCAAATTTTCATTTCTCAAAAAAGTGATTTTTTCAGATCTGCCCGAGCTGCCTGAGTTGAGAAACAAACAACATTTTGCATCATAACTTTTTACTTGTATACTCAAATGAAATGAAATTTAGCATGTATCAAAGATATTCCTCGTCCACACCTTGTCAAAAAAATTCAGCATAAATGAGTCAAATCTCCGCTCACATGTACCTGCCCAAAAAAGTTATGTTGCCAAAAACACAAGGCCGGTCCTTTAGGGGTTAAGGAAAGGTAGCAACTTGTCTACAAAAACAAGTTTTGGAGGGAACCGTCTGGCATTACGAGAAGGACTTCAAGAGTTCGACCTTTTTAACAATTTGATCTTCTACAATGGAGATGTATTGCATGTTGCAATCATTTGGAGTTTCTCCAAAGTCATTTTTGGAATATCATTGGTTGTCCAATGCTTTTAAATCTACAAAGCAAAGTAATTAATAATTAGTACTAAATAAAGTATGTAGACAACCACGGAAATGTATCCTACTTTGTGTCAAAACTAAGCAAGTAGGCATTCATACCTCCTCAAGAAATCCAAGTCCATGTACTAGGTTTGCCACGGCCAACAACTTCCTTGTTTTGACAATCAACTTTGAGGCCTTCTCTCTTGCTCCAACCCTCATGGCATTGGCCACCCCTTGGTCATTCTTTTCTTCAAATGGAGTTACCTCATTGAACTTTTGCACTCTTGCATTCACCACTTGGGCTATCTCTTGCTGGAAAATGTCAATCACATTTCAATTAACAAACATGTCATTAAGACAAGACAACCTATGCAACATCATCAAATGAAATGATAGACACATAAAATGTATGAACAACTCTTCATTTTACTTGGAAAAGAAATGTTGTGAACACTTTGATAGGCATAGAGTACCATGTCTTCTTCCCAATTTGTGCAACACACTGTTTTCTTTCTGAAGGTCTCAACATTTCATTGAAACTCTCCATAGGTAGAAGCCTGTATTTTTGTACCCGATGTAAAGTGTGTACCAAGTTGGTTTTTACGTGGGAGTCCTTAGTGGACCTACAATTCAATTAATGCTATTAGTAATCTAAAACCAATGCATAAAGCGAAATAAATTAGATCAATGTCACAATTTGAAATGAATAAATGCAAATCAAATTCCAAAGAAATCGGGAAAGAAATACTCACTTGTTCACATTGTGCATCACTTGCATGACCAATTCAATCCTCCCTTTGGTGTCTAACACAATACAATCAACTGTGTATGGAAAATCTAGTTTGCCATGTGAAGTCTAGCAATGTGATTCATCCAGGCCTGAAGTTGATGATTCCCATTACAAACGAAGAACTTCAGGTTCTTCATGAATCTCAACTCTAGCACTGACTCAATATAGTCGTTGAAATCATCATTGGATTTCCTCCACAATGAGTTCCACCCATTTATTTCCTCGGCAGTAAACATGGAGCCCTCTTTGGCCTCATTTGTTGTTGAAACATAAAATATTGTTGTTCCTTCCCAGTACCCGAAAATGAACTCTTACTCTAACTTGAGGAAATGTGATGAAAGAGTGGGCCTCACCACTAGCATTGCCACTAGCCTGCAAAGTGGAATGCGCATTTGTGACTGTTTTTTTGGCTTCAACCTCAAAGTCACGATAGTGGCCACAGAGTCAACCTTCTGCAATCGCCATAACTCATCTTCAAGTAACTCCTTTTCTTCGTCATCATCATCAACGTCATCCATCGATAAATCGCCTTCATCTTCACCGCCAATCTTTGGTTGAATTGTGTCATTTGTTGCGAGACGAAAACTTGGAATGCATTGATTTAATATAAAATAGAACTATTTAAGTGTTGAATTCTTCATTTTCTTAGTTAGGCAAACGGAAGTAGAGTCCACTTAGCTTAATTACTGTAGTTAGGCTTAAAAGACAAACCAGATAGTTTGTAACTGGACCAAAGTCTAATCCAGAAGTGATCCAGAATTGATCTAGACTCTAGAATAGTAATCCGGAATTGAAGTAGAATCCAAAATGGATCTTAAATCCGAATTTGATCTGTAATCCAGAATTGACCTAGAATCCGGAATTGACTAAAATAAAATCCGGAAATGGATCCGGAATCGACCCGGGCAGTAGTGAAAGCAACTCCAAGGGCATCCATCTGGGCACCAACAAGTCAAGGCACGAGTAGTCAAAAGAAGGTGCAAAAGGCAAAGTAGCTAGGATTTTAGTTAGTTAGGATTTGAATTTTGAATCTGATCCGGGTTTCCAGGTGGGGGCCTAGGTTCCGGATTTGTAGGATCTGACTTTTCCGGGTTTCTCGGGAAGTCTATGATTGGTCACTTAGATTTCCGGGTGGCTTTTTGGCTTTGGGTTTTGGGGTTTGTAAGTGAGGGGCAAGTTTGTCGCCCTCTCATTCCATCCTAGTGCGTATAGTTGGTATCTTGTCATCCTTTCTTTAATTTGAGCCACCAAGTGGACATTCGGGAATTGATCAATCATATATCCAGCTTTCTTGAGTTTGTTTGTGAGAACATTGAAGTGTAAGAGAGAGGAGGAGGAAAGGAGGAATCCGGATCTGAGGTGATTAGATCTGATTTCGGAGGGAACATTTGTGACATAGTTTAGGCTTGTGAATGCGGTATTGAACGCGATGCCTTTAAAACACTGGAATGGAAATCCAGCAAGGAGTGGCATGGGCGCGAGTCCGAAATACCAAGGAGGGTTCTATGTAGAGATAAGCAACCGCCATCGGAAAAATCCCCATCCTATTTTCCCCGGAAGGTTTGCCAAACCCTAGAATCAGTCTAGTGAACGACTAACAATTTTCCCATCAGTTTCAATTTCTATTGATCTATCGTTGTAGTGGATAGGACTTGTTACGGCTCTGAATGACCTGCCTTTTGGATTGGCCATCCGGGAAGTTGTGAGAGTATTTCTTGGTCTAATCTAGTGCGACATTGGGTCTAAGTGTATTTTGTGTAGTTTAGAGAGAGAAGAGAGTGTGAGGAATATGAGTGGTGAGTCCCTACCCCTCTACAAGATCAAAGGCGGACCCTCTAAGGGTAAAAGAGAGGCACCAAAACTAGTGTATGTGAGAAGTTACGGATCCGGATTCCGGGAAGGTAGTGATCCGGAAAAGAGAGAAAAGAGGTGAAGAGAGAGTGCTTAAGTTGGTAAAATGGATAATCTCAACATGCAGCAATAGTCTAGAATCCCTAGGGACGATATTTCGAGTCATTTTACAACATTTTGGTGTTGTAATGGTACTTACGCTCCACTACGCATATGACATCATTAGTTGATGGAGTCACTAGAGCTTGTGCTGCTTGTGTTAGAGAAAGAGGTGTTTCATCCATTTGCAATAGCCATGAAATTTGTCAAAATCTCTAGGATATGGAAAAAATAATTCATATTATACCATAGCAAGTCAACATTGAAGTATAAAAAGAAAATCTTTACTTCAACACACAGAATAGTTTTCGATAAATGGTTTACATAAGGATTATAACAAAAGACACTTGGAACTAAGTACATGATCAAAACCACAATTGCATTAATTGCGAAAGTATTCAAATTCCATTCAAATGGAATGGAACTCAACACTATCATCTGAGTCACAGCTCAGGTGAATAAAAACCACCTCTTGTTTGCCTACAATCCCACTACATGTACAATTGTAAAACTCCTCAAACTGAGGACTAGATACTAAGATTGAAGAGTGGCACCAAGAACTATACTCAGTACTAGAACTCTCTAGAAAAAATACTAGCTTACATTTATGGATCTTCGTTTTGGAAAATGTACTAAGACATGGTTGTTCCAAACAGTCCACAGCATGATCGCAAGCATCCAAGATATCACCGAGGCTTACCAAATCCACATCTTCTTCTGGATAGCAATCACGGCTCATCATCTCATTGCCCATTGGTCTCGAAGTCACTAGCACTTCTGCAAACTCCTCTTGTGTGGTCGGTATCATTGATGAAGAAGTAAGAGTAGTATTTCCCTCAATAACCTCCATCTACAAATGCCAAAACAATGATGTTAACTTCCGAAATAAAAATAAAGTTTCAAATAACAAGTAGGAAGGAAATTACCCAATTACAATATTGGATTCCAAAATAGAATGAAGACATGCAAGATGGAAGTCATCCCTAATCATAAGAATAAATATGAAATACCCTCAACAAAAAATGAATGCTATAAAGCTCTTTGAGTATCAAATAATCATCAATTTTCATATTAAACTATATTCTCTATGTCAAATGATGTTACATTCTCAATCATGGTACAAAACTCAAGACATCAACAAGCATTGAATAGAATTCACATGTCTTTCCTACTATAATTATGAATAACAAATCCAAAACTTTGAGCGTATTAGAAAGTGGTATGAAACTCTATTAAGATAAGAAGTTTTGCTCAACAAAAATATATCTTGATCTACAAGAAAGTAGAATTTAAGAACTAACTTTGAATAAATTTTAATCTATTTGACATGCTCTAAGGTGGGGAACTGATTTCAAGGGTACATGAAGGTACCCCCCAAACTACTGTCGGACCAACGACGCTAGAGTGTGAGCAGGGAGCAATGAGCAATGAGCAATTAGATTTGAATGCTCGCTGCGAGGATTTTTACTAAAAATAGACATGTCAAAGTAATAAATATTATTGTCATATCTAAAAATAGTAATGTCAGAAACCAAAAATAGAATAAATTACTAAAGAATTTTGCAAATTTTTTATTTAAAATAATCAATGTTGCAATGAAATGTTGCATGAAGGGACATCCATTCATCCATGTACAAATGAACTTCATCCATGTCATCCATTCATCATCCATCCAAGAAAGGCTTCATTTGCACATTATAGCACATATTAGACTAGAAAATGGAGTGTAATTTTTTAATTTTTTTTTCCAACAATAAAAATTTACAAAAATCCTTGAGATTTACATTGTTGACCACAAAATCTATTAACTATTTTGAGTCTAGTTTAGTGCTCCTCTAAACCGAATAGCACCTTCATGGTTCATTTTAAATGTAACAACTAATCCTACATTGCAATTTGGTTGCAGTTTAAAGTTCTTTGGAATAGAAGAATACCATTAAGGTTCATCTAGAGAAATGTAACAAACAATTTATAGTGGTTCATGAATTTCTTTTTGTAATTTCAAAACCTTTCATCTAGAAACATTGACTTTAAACACCAAATATTTATTTTTTCACCACCTCTTCATGAGCCTCTTCGGTACTGAGGAGGCTTCTTTCCACACAGTGGATTCAACTTTTTTTTCACAACCTCTTCATAAACCTCTTTGGAACATGACTTTTGCTTCATTGAAGATATCAGTTTGTTAATTATCCTGATAATATGTACATCCTTGGACAACAACACTAGAGTGTGAGCAGGGAGCAACAAGCCAACAAGCAATGAGCATTGAGCAACTAGCATTTAAATTTGAGTGATCATTCAAAAAATAAGAATTTTTTACTAGAAAGAAACATATCAAAGTCATAAATTATGATGTTAGACCCCAAAATAGTAATTTCTATATTATTGAAATAGAAATTATTCAAGTAGAATTCAAAAAAGTGAATTTATTGTTGAAATTTTTTAATTTAAATTGGTTGATTTAGCATTCAAATGTTGTAGATTAGGCCAAGAATGATAGCCTAGCCTCTCCTACAACAAAAAGGCATTGCCATAGAAATGATGTGCAAATGAATTTCATCCATGTCATGCATTCATCATCCATCTAGAGAAGGCCTTACTTACTCATTGCAATACGTGTTCTATAATCCTATGGTTCTCTCTATCCATTTTTATGACTATCTTGGAAGTTGAATGCACAAACATTACTACCAAATGTACACTTACTATAAATAAGACACTTTGTTCATTGTATTGTTCTTTAACCTATGAAGTCCTATTGTTCTTACAAGGGACAAAATAGATTTCAGATAGGTTTTTTATGAGCTCAATTTCAAGCTAAACTTTTTGAAACTTTCTTGAAAGGTAGAAAAACTTATATTATGTTAGGAATATGATTTTCATTTCAATTGGTACCTAGGAGCAACAGTTGTACCACAATAACTTCAAAATAGTGAAAATAGGGGAGACCAAGCAACAAAAAAAATCCACAAAATTTTTTAATAAATTTTTAATATTTTTCTCTTATAGATTAAACTTTTATCTAAATGGGAGGCTATGATTCATTGCATTTGGATAAGGGTGTAAAAGGTATAGAGCTTCTTGTTTTGTTAGCAATTAGAGCATCTTGAAAAAAAATTCCACTTTGAATGCAAATATCTTTCAATCTATATGGTCAAACATCACAAAAATTTAACCATATGATTTGAAATAAGTGTAGTGCAAGATCCTAGGATTAGATTCTTAAAAACATAAATTTTAAATTCTTGGATGAATGTAGTACTAATGGCAATTTCGATTGTTTTTTGATAGAAAAATGGTCTTGGGACTTTAAGGGTTAATAACAATTATTTATTCTTCATTTTAATTTAAAAAATACAAGACCAACTAAAAAAAACATGTCAATAAAAATTCTTATCAAAAGTCCCTCCAAAACTTAGAAAACAATTCCAAACACTTTGTGAATCAATGAATAGAAAATAATGGGAATTTGCTCTTGGGTTGGATATTATGGAATTTTAAATTATTATGAATAGTGCCAATATTTTAGCAAAAGTCTTTTGGTCTTGAAAGACACTTTAGGGACCTAGGAACTTTGGGACACCTTTCAAGCAATTATAGAGAAATAATTGCTAGTATCTTTTTTGGAACTTCCATTGAATTAGGTTCTATTTTTTTCAAATTTTTGTTATAGAGATTGCAAATATTTGACTAATGAAAGAAAATCTAGTGGAAATGGGTTTAATTTAATTCCTAAAGGATAGAGGGTGTTTGGAAGAAAAAAAATCCAAAACTACCAATTTCTAAAATTAAAGAAAAATATATTTTCTTCCTAAGATCCAAGGACTGAGCCAATACTTGAAGCCAAAGGATCCTCCATCTATTAATTTGGAAAGGTGTTTGAACAGTCATTTAAAAAAAATTCAAAATATTCTTTTTCCATTTTTTTCCATTATTTTTTTATTCCGTAGATGGATCCATTTATTGGTGCCAAAGGACCTTCTTTCTATTAATTTGAGGGATTATTAGAATTATGATTTTTTTTTAAATTCAAATTTCTTTTCAAAAAATTATGAAAACAATAATAAAAATTTACCTTGCAACTTCTTGAATGCAAAGAGCCATTTTGTGGTGCCAAGGATACCTCTCAATTCATAGGGGGATTATTTGAAGATCTTTAATTCATTGTGATGGTCCCTCCAAATTAAGGGAAGGCTCCTCAAAGTCCATGGAAGGTTCTTTGGCTTTGAGAAGCCCATCCTTGGGGCAAAAGGGCTTCCTCATAATTTTCTTTGGTATGTCATTAGATATTCTTTAGGTACTACAAAAGGCTCCTCATATCGGAGAAACCATTTTCTAGTTCCAAGAGTCTCTCCCTTAATTTTTTTGGTATGTCATTAGATAGACTCTTAGTGCTATAGAAGGCTCATTGGAACCCAATGAAGGCTCTTCAGATTTGAAGAGCCCTCTTGAAACCCAAGAAAGGCTGCTCCTTGGAACATAAGGAAGCCTTTCCTTGGTGACAAAGGGCTTGCCTAAGGAAGGCTCCTTGAATTTGAGGAGCTATTTCTTGGTACCAAAGGGCTCTCCAAAACAAGGCTTCTCAAAACCCAAGGAAGGCTCATCAAATCCCAATAACCCTTCCTTGTTGCAGAAGGGCTCTCCAAAAGAAGGCTCCTTGAATCCGAAGAGCCTTCTTTGTTGCCAAAGCGGTATTCCAAAAATGGCTTTTCAAAACCCAATGAAGGCTTCTCAAACAAGGAAGGCTCCTCAAATTCAAGGAGTCCTTCTTTAGTACCAAAGGGCTTTCCAAAAGAAGTCTCTTTGGATCAGAGGAGCCTTCCTTGTTTGAGAAGCCTTCATTGGGTTTTGAAAAGCCATTTTTGGAATACCACTTTGGCAACAAAGAAGTCTCCTCGGATTGGAGGAGCCTTTCTTTAGTGCAAAAGGGATCTCATAAGAAGGCTCCTTGGATTGGAGGAGCGCTTCCTTTGTGCCAAAGGGCTTTTTCAAAGAGGGCTCTTTGGAATGCAAGGAAGGTTCCTTGAATTCGAGGAGCCTTCCTTGGTGTCAAAGGGCTCATCCAAGGAAAGCTCCTTAGAACCCACAGAAGGCTCCTCGAATCCAAAGAGCCCTTCCTTGGTGCCAAAAGGCTCTCTCAAGGAAGGCTCCTTGGACCACAATGAAGGCTCCTTGGAATGCAAGGAAGGCTCCTCGATTCCGAGGAGCCCTTCCTTGGTGCCAAAGGGCTCTCTCAAGGAAAGCTCCTTATAATCCAAAGAAGGCTTCTCGAATCCGAGAAGCATTTCTTTGATGCCAAAGGACACTCCTAAGAAAGGTTCCTCGGAATGCAAGGAAGGCTCCTTGATTCCGAGGAGCCCTTCTTTGGTGCCGAAGGGTTCTCTCAAAGAAAGCTCCTTGTAACCCAAAGAAGGCTCCTCGAATATGAGGAGCCCTTCCTTGGTGCTCAAGGTTACTAAAGTATGAGCATTGAGCAATGACCGTTTTCAAAAAATATTGTGAAATTTTTAAAAATTCTACCATGAGATGCCTATAATTGTGGTTTAGGGTAAACACTTATGCAAATAACTAAGTCTACAGAGGATGAATGGCAATGAATGGATTTAAATGAATTTTGTATAGTTAACATTGTTGGATGAAATACATATATTGTTTAGTGCATTGGATGATGATTGATGAATAATTATTGAATGGGACTACAAATTTAGTTGTTTAAGATAAGGATTGATGTTTAAGTCCTTTAAATCAAAGGTAGAGACCCTCCCTCTATTAAATTAGAGGGTTATTTAAACCACCATTTGAAATTTTGAAATTTCAAAACTATATTTTTTGAAAAATAAAATTCAAAAAAATAAAATAATGTAGTTTAGATGGCTCCTCGAATTCGAGAAGCGAATTTGGTTTCAATTTTTTTTCAATTTTTTTTCAATTATCTTTTTCCTAATTTAGCACAAGGCTTCTTGGATTCCAAGGAGCCCTTCCTTAGTGCCAAGATAAGGCTCCTCGAATTCGAGGAGCGAATTTGGTTTTTCAATTCTTTTTTTTTTTTTCAAATTCTTTTTTTCAATTTTTTTTTTTTTTTTTTTTCAAATTTAGCACATGGCTCCTCGGAATCCGAGGAGCCCTTCCTTAGTGCCGAGAGAAGGCTCCTCGAATCTGTGGAGCCCTTCTCTAGTGCCAAAGGGCTCTCCCAAAGAAGATTCTTTGAATTCAAGGAGCACCTCTTTGGTGCCAAAGGCTCTCTCAAGTAAGGCTCTTTAAAACCCAAGTAAGGCTTTTTAAACCCAAGGAAGGCTCTTCAAATCCAATGAGACCTTCCTTAGTGCCCAAGGGATCTTCAAAGAAAGCTCTTTGAATCCGAGGATCCCTTTGTTGGTGCTAAAGGACTTCTTTTAGGGAAGGCTCTTTGGATCCGAGGAGCCCTTCTTTAGTACCAAAGGGCTCTTCAAAGATGACTCTTTGGAACCCAATGGAGGCTTCTCGAATCCAAGAAGCTTTCTTTGGTACCAAAAGGCTCTTCTAAAGATCGCTTCTGAGAACCCAATGAAGGCTTTTCGAAACCCAAGAAAGGTTCCTCATTGGATTGGAGGAGCCCTTCTTTGGTGCCAAAGGGCTTTTCCTTAATTTTTTTGATATGTCATTAGATAGACTCTTGGTTCCATAGAAGGGTCTTTGGATTAGAGGAGTCATTTTTTAGTACCAAGGGACTCTCCTTAATTTTTTAGTTATGTCATTAGATAGACCCTTGGTGCTATAGAAGGCTCTTCGAATTAGAAGAGTCATTTCTTGGTGCCAATGAACTCTACCTTATTTTCTAGTATTTCATTTAATAAACTCTTGGTGCAATAAAAGCTCTGCAATTATAAGGAGCCATGTCTTGGTGCCAGAAGTTTCTCTTTTTATTTTTTTGGGTGTCATTTGTGAGACTTTTGTTTTTTTGTTAAAGTCTCTTAGTACCGTGGAAGTATGTGCTGGATCTTAGAAACCTTACTATGATACCAAGAAAATCTCCCTTAATTTTTTAGGTATGTCGTTAAAAGTACTTTTAGATCTTTGTGACGGTCCTCAAGAGCCAAAGGAAGGCTTCTTGAATCAAAAGAGAAATTTTTTGGTGCCCAAGGGACTCTCTTTGAATTTTTTTGGTGTTAGTTTTTTTTTGTTAAGGTTTTTTGATGCCGTACTTGGGAACCTCCCTTGGTACTTAAAAAATCTCTTAAAAAATTTTTGGTTGTCTTTAGAAAGATGCTCGATTCTTTTTTAAAGGCTCCTAGTATTGTAGGAGGGTCTTTTGGAGCCTAAGAACCTATTCCTAGTGCCAAGGGACCTATCCTCAAAAGAATTTGGGGTGTCATTTGAAGAATTTTTAATTCTTTGTGAAGGGCTTACGGTACAAGGGAGGTACTCTAATCCTAGGGACCCTTTGTTGGTGCCACTAGCACTAATTGCAAAGCATATATAGTTTGGATATTGATTTAAGCACTGACTGTATTTTTTTAAGCACTAAATGCAATAGAGTCAAAATTCTCGCTTTATTTTGTATTTAAGCTTCGTCTTAGTATTTCAACTACTTTTGTTGTTATTTAGGAATTTTTTCACCCCATGAATAGTCATTCATCTCCAACTAATGAAAAATTAGTCCAAGTGTAGGTCTTTAAGCTTAGTCTATGTAGACCAGGTTTCTACTAGTAATCATTTAATCAACCAATGTCCATGATTTTTATGAGGACAAAGAGGAAGACACAAATGTTTCAATGGAAGCTCAATCAAAAATGAGAAAAATGTAGGAGGAAGTACGGAAAAAAATTTGAAGGCATGTACAAAAGAGCAAGAGGAAGTACTAGCTTGCATAGATATGCTATGCCCTCAAGGAGTCAAGGATCCTTTAATCTTTATTTCTTCTATAAAAAAATAGCTTTTTTTATGAAGAGATTATTCTATCCTTCATCTTTTTATATTCTTTGGAAAAGATTATTTGAATGCCAAATTTGTATGTGAAGTAAATTTTATTCATTCTTATTGGTGGCTTAACCTCTAAGGTCCCAAAGCCTTGTTTTCATCAAAAAAAAAAAAATTCATTTCTATTTCAACTTTTCATAAATAAATTATATGAATTATTTTTTCTAGAAGATGCTTTGATTCCATAAAAAACAAGATTGTCCATAATTTTCTCAACTTACAATAGTTTAAATAGAATTAGTCCTAGCTTCACATGTATACAAAAATATAATCTTTGAGAAAAAAAAATTAAAAATTAAAAAAATTCAATTTTTTGTGATTTTTTGGGTGCTACCCCTTGAACTACATTTTAGACTTAGAGTGACATAACTTTTGCTCCTAGGCAATGATTGAAATAAGAATTATATTTCTAGAAAGCTAAAGTGATTTTCTATCTTCAAAAAACATTAGAAAACCATAAGAAGAATTCAGGCCACACAAGCCTATCCTAAGTCTCAAGGACTTTGGGACTTTAGGGCTTTAGGGGTCAATGCATATGATTGAGGTTCCATGCACAATGTAAAAAATTATATATTATTAGCTCATAGATAGTAATTGGAATATGTGTGGATTGAATCTATTTCTTTCAAGTTTCACTACCAACGAGTTAGTCTATCTAATGGCAAAATGTAATTAGAACTCATAAACATTGGTGTTATCATAGGAATAAATTTATCAACCTTAGACCTCAGTAATGCTTGAAGGAAATTATAAATTTTCATTGGAAACAATACCTTCCTTGAAATGGTTTTATAATGCCATGTAAATACAAGTCCCTAGTTTCCAAAAATCTATCTATTGTCAATTTAAGGTACTTGGACATCACCTCTTATCTTAAACAACTAAGTTTTTAGTCCCATTCAATAGTAATCCATCATGTAATGCAATGAACAATATATTTATTTCATCCAACAAAGTCAACTACAAAAAACTGATTCAAATTTGTTCATTCCCATTCATCCTCTTTAGACTCATTCATAGCCATATCTTTTCACGGAACCACAAATATAAACATCATTCTTGTGTAGAGAAGTTTTAAATTTTCCACAAGTTTTTCTAAAAACGCTCATCACTCATTGCTCAATGCTTTATGTTTGTTGCTCCCTGCTTATACTTTCACAATGTTGCATCCTTAAATCCAATGATGGATGAAGGACTATAATTTTTTCTCTTTCTTATCTTTGAGCCTTCCATTTAAAAAATCATAGTCTTCAATTTCTAAATTGTTCAAATTTTTGTAACTCACTAAGAGCCTCATCAGAATTGAGGAGGCTCATAGATCCATATGTGCTTGTAAGAGTCTTCTCGAAACCAAGGAGGTGTTTAGGCCATCCTTACTCTTTATCATTGTCTCCTAATGAGCCCTGTCGGAATCAAGTAAGCTTTTTAGGGCATCCTTGAAAATATGGTATGTTAGATGACTTTACTACCCAATCAATTTGTAGAAGTGTTTGGAATGATTGTTTGGAAGGGCTTTGCCAATCCAAAGAAAAATGCACATGAGTTTGGGACTTCACCAATCTAATTCAAGCCATTCATACTTATGATTATTGTCTCCCTAAAAGCCTCCTTGGAACCAAAGAGGTTCTGAAGACCCCCTACAAAAGGCCAGTATGTGTGCATTACAATGCAAACAATTTACATCATTTGTGTTGATATTAAATGAATGCGCCTTATCCACCTTTAAATTAGATGTTTTATGATGTCATTGATTTCTTTTAATATAAAAATTCTAGGATAGGATTTTCTTCATCCAACAACTTTCATCTACTTTCATTTGCCATCATCTTCATCCATCCAAAGCAATGGATGAAATAAGTGACCTACATCCAAATTTTTATTTTTTTCTAAAATTTCATTTCTAAGTATAGAATTAATGGTAATTATGAAATTCAAAAAATATAACAAAAAAAAGCTTACTGCTCAAATGCAACCGCTCATTGCTCATCGCTCGTTGCTCCCTACTCACACTTTAGCAACCCTGCTGTCAAACTTGATGATGGTTTTGGGAGTACCTTCCAATACTAGTATAATTGGTCACATTTACCACTTCTAATAACTTTTTGCTATCTATTGAGGATCATACCTATATATTTTGTTGGATATGAGGTCTATATATATCTCTAACACTCAAATTATTTTTTCTTTAACCACATGAAAAATTAAAGATGTTTTAATGTGAAGTTTTTGCAAAAATATTCAATAGATTTAGAACTAAATTCCATATTTCTAAAAACAATCCCTCATAATTATTGTAAGGCCAATAATCAATGATGCCACTCTCAAATGCCGCACAGTTGAAAATTGGGAGCCACAGTTGCCACGTTCACCATGAAAGCCAAGTTAAAACACAGCCAGCATGACAAAAAGAACTCTATTTGATTCCATCTAGTATTTAACTTTTCTAAAAAACCAATTTTGGGGGTAGCGCAAGGTACCCCCCAAACCACCGTTGGGTTCGACGATGGTTTTGGAGATACCTCATGCTACCTCCAAAATTGGTTTTTAAGAGTAAGATGGAACCATTGGACAGAGACACAAGAGTATTCAATTTGACCATATGAATTACTAAATGGACTTTAAATTATCAAAAAAATAAAGGTACCTTCATAAGTAGAGAAGACAAATAATATTATGAAGTGAAGGAACTGACATGGAAAGAGCTACAATCTAGAAGCGCTAACATTTCTTCAAGCACTAATTTGTGAGAGCATCAAATGTCCAATTTGATCATGCTTCCAGTGCATAAACATTCATTATTGAATGTCCATAGCTAATTTCAACAGGGAGAGAAATGTAACAGCTAGATCTATGTACAATCCCGAATGGTTTGTTATAAAAAAATAATCGCTTACTCTCCTAAGGTTGCACGGGCTGCAGAGATGCAAGAGTCCATCACCTTTTAATACTTGATATCATTCTAGCTACCCTGTAACGAGACAATAATGAATCCATAATGCTAATTGAACAAAACTAGGCCTAGTCAAATCATTTGTGACTCGGCCTGGTGAAATTAAAAGCTCCACTGTCATTAATTTTTGCGCCCAAAGGAGAATTTTGAACCTCAATCTTTGCTCTCAACTTACGATTCAAAATATAACCAGAGTCTAAACCCATAACCAGAAATTTCATAACTAGATGGCTAGTCTACTTGGTTCAAACAAACGAGAGAAATCTAAAGAGACTCTGAGCTTGACCGATCTAGCAAGAAGAATCAACTATAAAATGCAAGGAGAAGTTCTAGAGACTAGATGAACTAAGCGACAAGATGAGCAATAGCGATTCGGTGAGCAGCTACGACTGGATGAGCTCTAGCTCGAGGATCAACTCAAACGACAAGATCAGCTCCAACGAGAAGGAAGCTACAACGACAATATGAAATACAGCGAGAAGATCAAGAAGGAATTCCACTATCTAGAAACTTGAAGGCCCTAGGCTATCGCTACCTTGAAAACCATCGTTGAGTCTGACGGGGGTTCTTAGGGTAGCTTGCGGTACACTAGGAAATGGTTCTCTTTTATGATCTTCTCACAAGGTCAATGCTAACACATGCAAGATTCAAATGCATAAAAATCAGACCTCAGTTGTTGGAGGCAAATTCGGGAGGTGCTCTTCGTCCCTTGGCAAATCTCTAGGCGCTTGATTTTCTTCACATCTTCAACTCCTTGTGAATAGTGCTGTTTGACCTGTCTCCATCACTCCTTCACGTTGAACCTAAAAGAATCATAGTTTTCAAATCTAGGCTCACAACAATAGTGAGTGTGAATGCAATGATAGAGAGATCTCAATTCCTTTGAATGCCATCGATAATCAGAGCATGCATAGATTGAATCGCTAGACCCTCATGTTTGAAGCACTGGCACCCATGGCGAGATTTGAAATTTGCCTAACTCGTTGAAATGCGGTCCAGTAGATTAAAAACACTTGATATTAGTCTAAAATTAATGTACTCATGTGAATTTTTGGGAATGCCAGAATGGCCGCCAAAATTAAGGAACAACATGCAAGGTAGGAAATCCACATAACAAATCTCAGTGCTCTCAGATTAGCCCAGATGATGAACAAGTGACTCGGCAGTCGAGCAATGTGATTTGTTGCTAGGATTGCCTTTGTTTCAAAATTAGATTAAATCACATCATTAATTAATTAGATTAAACGATATGAATTTTTCAATATGTATCTAAAATTGTTCTCCAATTCTCAAGAAATCATTGAGAAGATGGACGAGATCTGGCATACAACACTAGTTTGCTTTAAAATAATGTTGAAGTTCCTGGTCCAAATATCTCATGATAATTATCTCAAAAGCCATTAATTGTTGATGAAATTAAATAATGGACTACAGGTATAAAAATTTGATAGTCTCTATAACTTTCTTTATCCTACCTAAGCTGCCACTACAGTGTCAAATTTAATACTTGATTAGCACTTGGACTTAAATCTAAAAACATCATAGGATATAGGTGTATGGTCATTCATACTTTGGATCATGTATGACATCTGTATATATTCATTTTTAATTAGTGAAAGAAACATTGTATTAAAAAAGTCAATATATATGATAATATTAGAGAATAAGTTTTAGTACTAATTGCTAATATTTAACTAATGGATGTCTTCTTTTCTAATGATAATATTTATTCAATCTCTCAATACTGGAGATTATTGAAATGCATATTCTTCAAGACATAGGGTTGATAACAGAAGAATTATCACTTCCAATGCAATTTTCAAAACATAGCCATACTTCCTTGTATATATTTTAAAATATAAGTGAGGGAAGCAATGTTTTGTACTTATAGGATAAAATGACATATTTTTGGACATGGTTGATATGTATAATTGTGAGACAACTATCATTTCAATGGGATATGACTCATTCATTTATTTAAAGTAATCGTAAGTGAAAGCCCTGTAAGCATTGCAAAAGTGAAAACGTTTATGCTAAATTCATAATAACTTCATATCTATGTTGTTGACCCCCTAAGGCATTTTTCCAATTTTGAAATATTAGTAGAACTTGTCTGAGTTGAATTATCTCTTTTAAATTATTTGCAATTATAATTTCCATATTGTATTTCTGGAATACTACCAATTAACAATGAAGGTCGAAAGATTCACTTTGTTCCTACCTATATTTAGTAGTCATATTCATTGCAACTAAAAGGTCAAAACAAATTAATTTGTTATAAATTATTTAGAAATTAGATTAAAATTACTTTGCGGAGTAATAATAAATAATTTTTGCTTTGCGGAAATGATTATAGTAGACCCTAATATATTTCAAATCAGGACCCTTAGTCAGGACCTATAAGCCTCATTTCATTACGAAATTAATGGTTCTTTATTATGAACTTGATAGACAGAATCTTCATATTTACCATGTAATCCTTTGATAGTGAAGAAGAGTATTTAGTGGGATCTCTTAGAATTATAAAATAAATGATTATTAGACAATGAAAAAATGAATTATTAATTGTAATATTAAGAATAGTGTAGAATTATAAGCATTTCTACAGGTTTCATTGAGAAATTGAACTTTGTATATTTTATTTAAGAAATTGTTGAAGTAATTGCTATAAGTCCATGAATGCAAAACATAAAAATCATTGCAAACGGGAAACACATATTATAAGAGTAATTAGGATGTCCCTCCCGACTTCTGTTGTATTGTGCTACTATTACTGCTTTCTCAAAATGTAGCTCATTACAGATGTGACACACTTCTTTGTTTTATAGTCTCCATTCTCAACAACTCATGGCATCCTCGTGAACATATTGAAGTGATACATTAAGTCTAAAAAAAGGACACATGCAAGTATGCGGAAAAATGAAATTGCTTGTCATATACAATATTGCATTGCCCAATATAAAACCTCAAAGAAGGACAAGTGGTTCAAAGCAAAGCTATAGGATCAAAACTTGCTTACATTTGGGTCTTCTCTTGAAATATTTGGTATGCCAATGGTATCCTCCGTCATCTCTTGCAAAGATTCCAAGTTCTGCACCTCAACACCCTCCTCTCCAACGATACTTCCTCCTCCATAGCTAAGGACTTTGCCGGGCCTCTTGGGTGTTGCTTGACTTATCCTCGACATAGATCTCTTTCCTCAATTCATCCTAGATCTTTTGAGTGCCTTAGATGATGAAAAATAAAGAGAGAGATGCCTTCTATGCTTCTTCGTATGATTGAAAACTACAATCGGAGAACTATTGCTACCTATGAGCATGAGGTGAGAGAGAACTACATCTACACTATCACTACAAAGTGCAAACAGTACTTGACATAGAAGTGCAGAAGATAACTCTTGTATTGTGAAACAAGCTTCTCATATATGCGCTTAGAAGCCGTCACAACATAACCTAAAAGCGCCATTGTAGAATAGGTTTATGACACATGCCTCCATTAGATTTTGAAAACCATGACACCTACCTAGCAACTTCTTAATTGCGCCATTGTTGAGTAGGTTTCTGACTAGAGCCTCTTCTACAATTTAAAAAAATTGGCATGCAACAACTTCTTCAATACGCCGTCAATGGTGAATGCAATGCACTATGAGTTCTTAAGGATACTTTCACTCTCACATGTTCCATGGTACAACATTTGAATTAAGGAGTTTGTTAATTTGAATTGTTGCGCCACCCTTTCTAGTGCATGAACTAAGAAAATAACTAATACTATTGCCATAATCATTAAATGTCTTCCTAAAAGACGATGCTAATATGGTGATTAGAATTTGGCTTGACAATCCGTATCTTAATGAACACTAAATGTTCAACAACTTGCTTCTCTTGTCCTATCTTCCACTTCAATTGATGGAGAAAGTATCATATAGGGGAAAGGGCTTCTAAAAGACAAATTGTCCTATACTTTACATTGAAGATTAGCTTCTTCTGTTTTCAATATTCTTCACCTTTGTTCTTTGTAGCATGGCTTCTATACGTGTAGATGGTCATGAGATTCCCCTTGTCTTTTTAGTAGATGAGGGAAGGAGGGCCAAAGTTCCAAGCCATCTACTTCATGTGTGTTTTAGATTCTTGGAGTCATCTATCTATGTTGAAGAAGAGAGGAAGTCGAAATTAGGAGAAGTGCAGGAGTTAGTTCCTATATTGAAGTTCGTGGAAGAAACAAGTCATTGTTGGAACCTATCTGCTAAAAACTATAGAGCCTATGGCCTCCCTCTAGCCACGGTGGCTACATCAACTAAGATTCTAAGTCGCCAATCGGATGCATCCACTATGGATATGCCATACACCACCCATACAATATCTTCTAGTCCTTCTCACGATGTGTTCCCTATTCTCCATAACAATATTGGTCTCCGAGTAGTGAAGGTTGAGAAAGTTGATGCTATCATAGAATTGTTTAGCAAATTAGAAGGAGAGTCCCCATTGGATGGAAAGAGTATTTTGAACTCAAAATTTGGCACCCCATCAAATAGTCAATCCTTGTCTTCATTATCCCGTCCTCCAATGCATCCTAATGTAGTCGATTGAGTGAGCATAATGGAGTGTTTGCAAAGATTAGCCACTATGCATTGTTCTCGAAATGAGTTGTCAACAATGGATCTAAAGTGTATGAAGCACCACTGAGTGCAATTTCTTCCACTCGTATTCAATGGTGATGTCATCTTTGAGTTGCCTCCATGCCGGTCATCTTCGGCTTCATCAGGAGCCAAGAACTTGGAAGGAATGGACAAGCATTACGACGGACACCCATGGTGCAAGTTGATGACAACAAACATTTACAACTTGGACCAGCTGAAGTTGCATAAGTCATACTGGGTTGGTCATCTTTCTTGTGAAAATCCAAAGTATGATTACTTGCAGAGGGCTTCTAAACCAAATGAAACTGAGTGGACTGGTTACACGAACTTTGCTTTTACAGTAGGGGACAATCCTCCCAAGGATTGTACTCTAGTTTTCAAGCTCTGCAATATAACACCTAGGTGTCTCAACACATGCGATGCTAGGATTTACTACTGCTATAGTGATAATCCAAAAATGACTAGGGCTGCTATTCACTTTGGTGATCATATTCATCCAGTAGCAAAGGGTATGTATAGAGATTATGCGGAAACGATCTACAGACTTATAGCGGAACAAGTGGCCAAGTCTCCAATAGCCACCAACTTTGCAATTGCTTTATCTGCTAGTAAGGACTTCCTAACAAAGTTCTTGTTTTACAATGGAGATGGAGAGAAGGAGATGTTGAAGGGTGAGGAACTTGAGGAGGTTATGGATTGCTTCCAGTATTTAAGTAGTCCAAATATACATAATGTCATCTCTTCATTTTGCTCAAACAATCAAGGAGGTTTGATAGACAACATCATGACTACGAAGAAAGAGTCGAAGTTCGAATTCATACATGATAGTGCCTTCCCAAGATAAGGCAAGGAGAAGGTGTACATATTTAAGATGCTAAGTAAAGGATTTAGAAGTAGAGTGGACCTTCTAAGGCGCATGCAACTGAGAGGTGATCTACAAAATGGATGGATGATGTTTGACCACGTGAAGCATGTAAAAGAGTAGACCACAATGGCTTACCACGTGTATAATCCTCGGTATAAAAAGGTTATGACCATTTCAACATGTGATATGCAATTTGAAGATATAGAGATCCAAATTCAATTTTGGAGGTGCTTGAATTTTTTCATGTCACGACACGGAGTGGATCACCCAAACTTTAAGGGATTCATGGCAGATAATGCTATGGCCAATTGGAATGCAGTTCATATTGTGTACATAAGTGGTTTTGCAGATGAGAAAATGGATAATTGTGAAAGGACATGTTTATTGCATTGGAGTACTTCTCTCCAAAAACACACCCAAAAGCACATCAAGGAAACATTTCAACAACAATACAATATCTTCTGTAAGTAGTACAAAGATTCAAAGACTATGGAGGAGGCAGAGACACGTTATCGTGCTATTCAGTCATGGTGGTTATCATCTAGTGTTGCTACCGAAGATGCACTTCATCACTTGGATCATTGGCTAGCATTTTGGCATTTTTGGTACCGGTAGTGGGGAGGCTTCATGCAAATGGTAAGCGCACATTTTCATTAAATATGTACATCTTATTTGCACTTGTCAAATTTTACCTTGGCAAAATAAATATGTTTGTTTATAATTTGAAGTGTTATAGTTCTCAAATGTAGATGGTTGTGTATGAAATTTAACATGTAAAGTGATGTTTTGTTTTTTGGATCAACTATAGGATTTGAGTTTGGAGGAGATGGTGGACATGCCTTCATGCAATTTATCGGAAATAATTCACAACAAGTGGCTTCAAATGTACGGAAATCAGGGAAACAATTTGTTTGATGCCACTTGCGATGATAGTATCCGTGCATGGATGCAAATGACAAACTAGCATGCTTACTTGAAAGGACATGCATGTGGATTTGGTCCATCAAAAGTGGAGTTGAAGTTGAGAGATGCAAGACGAAGTGGAGATCCAAAGAAGATGGCGAAGGCCCTGAACACATTACCCAGATCTGAAGGTGTTGGAACTCGCATACCTCATCTAGAAGGAGAAGAAATCTTTGGAGGCACAAAAAGGAAATTGGATATTCCCATTGGCGACAAAGGAGACTCCCATCAACCAGATAAAGTCAATTTCTCTCAACCTCGTGTCCACACTAGGTCCACTACAACAAATACTAATTGTTTGGATGGCAAGGGAAGAGAACCTCAAGCAAATACTTTCCATCATGTTACAATTGCATTTGAAAGCGATTGTGACACATTACAATGGAACATTGCAAGGATTAGCTACAAATCGAATGCAAAATGTCAAGCTCAACAATAGGGGTCAAACATAAAGTGCATTGCCAAAATTGCAAGAGGACGAAAGGGAACCCCAGCTCCCACCTATTGTGGGAGAAAGGAAGATTACAAGAGTAAGCGTGAAGTGGTGGTGGACTTTTGATTCTATTGGGATGACATTGAAAGATGTGTAAAAGTTACTAAGCGCAAGTGGATTATAGATTGGCTTGAGTTGCCGGAAGTATGGCTTGTTTTAATTGGGAGTATCTCAGTCACGAGGAGACGTTGTTGCAACATGCAGACTTCTGTCTCCAAGAGCTTCCAACATTGTTGCCATGTCAACTCTTCAACATGTCTAACATATTCAAGAGCATTTTATATGATCACCCTCCTCCATAGAATGGAGATGCATATTCAACAGTTAGAAACAATCAAACCATATGGCAAATTACAAATGCACCAACTATAGAGAAGTAGAATAAGTAGGAAAGTGCCGACAACGTAAGAGGACAAATAGTCGGAGTGACATTGCTTCCTTTTTCTAGACTAGGTGCAATTGTATCACTAGAGACCAGGGTAGACCCTATTAAAAATGTGTATTGAATTATTGTGGGTATATTCCATGCGTGCACATGTCCAGACTTCATAAATATGGCTATTTGTACTATAGGAGGTCGTCAACAGTATGTGAATTGCAAGCACTTGTACTACCTATACCGCTACTTTTGCAAGATAGACATCTATGATGACAAATTTATTCATGCACCAAGTTACAACTTCAATGAGTTGAAGCTACTTCTAGTTCAAGCGAGAATCATTACAATCTCAAAATAGACATGGCTACATTTCTCCATGTACTTCCCTCATATTATATTCATTCACATATATTATGATTGAAATGATTTGAAGCTTATGGAATTGTCTAGTGAATGCATTCATGGAATTTGGAAGCAAGTCTCATTAATCAATTGTTTTGAAGTTAATTCATGTAAATGAGTACAATTATGTACAACCCTTCACTACAAGAGAAAGGGGTGTTTTAAGCCAGTTTTCAAATATAGTTATAGACATAAGATTTGAAGTAATGACCTTTAAAGAGATTTTCAATGAAATTTTACTAAAAAAACATGTATTTCTAGTCAAATTTTATTGAAAATCTCCTAAAAGGTCATTATTTAAAATCTTTTGCTAAGACTATACTTAAAAACTGGCTTAAAACACCCCTTTCTCTTGTAGTGCTTAAACCTATTTCTGTAAAGCATATATGAATATAAAAAAAACTCTTTCCCTTTTTTCCCAAATTTGTCCCAATTGTAAACTTTTTCATTGTCTTTTTAATTCCATTGTTTTCTCCTGAATTTCCCCATTTGTTTCTAGGTTTTTTTATTCTCCTTTCTTTCTTGTTATTCTTTTCCATTTCTTTTTCTTTTCCCATATTTTTCCTTTCCCCATTTTCTCCTTTTTCCCTTTTTTTTCTTTCTCCATTTTTTTTCTTTCCCCATTTTTTTTCTTTCCCATTTTTTTCTTTTCCCTTTTCTTTTCTTTCCCCATTTCTTTCCTCTTTCTTTCCCCATTTTTTTTCTTACCCTATTTCTTTTCTTCCTTAAAATTTTTTTCCCAATTTTTTCTTTCTAATTCATTTTGGGTTAGTCATTATAAAAGAAATTCCAAGATGCCACCATTCGGCAGTATAATTCAATCATCATGAAAAATAAATTTTGAAATTGAAAACTATATAAAGTAAAATACCTAAAGATTAAGTGAAATGTCTACCACAAATCTATATTGGCTTGTCGTCATCATCTCACCCTACTTTTCAAGTTATCAACTCACCCTCCACATGTCTTCTTATACTACTTCATGTTCTAGATCCCAATTATTATGGAATATCCATCAATTATGGTTCTTCAAATTCAATTTAGCCAGTCACAATATCACCATAGAGTTTTTCAAAAATGACATAGAGCTACTAGATTTGAAGCATTTGACATGTTACGTACTGTTCTAGATAAACAAAATGTTGAAACTTTGCAAAGAAGTTTGAAAGCCTAACCGCATAGCAAAAAAAGATTTCTATACATTAAAGTATAAAATTTAACGCAATCCATGGTTATGGGGGAGGTGGTCATAGGTCACAATAATTCCTATAAATAGAAACTTTTTCTCTATTTTTGAAAAAAAAATGAAGAAAAAAAATTGGATGGCAAAAAATTCTCCAAAATTTTTTGGGGGGGGTTCCAAGCTCACAAGCTCCACACTCATAGCTCATAGGCTCATAGCTCCAAGCTCACATGCTAGCGTCATTGTAATTATGTATATGAAATGATCATGCTCATATGAAATTAATCCCTTTTTTCCATATATAGGACCATCATCACTTTAAAAGCAGTTCAATTAAATTTCTTGAAAGTCCGGGAAGGCTCTTTACTCTATTTTAGAGTTGTTGTAGCACACTTCAATTATGTCTCCAACCATAGAGCAATTTTCTAGTGCATTAATTTATCACATATTCACTGAAGCATTTGTTTTAATTTAAAGAGAAAGAAACCTTTTTCCTTCACATTAGTCATATTGCAAACCAAATATGCAATATGTTTAATCTCCTTTTGATTAGTCTTAACATCATTAGGTACTTTATTTTTTGAATATAATGTATTATATATATAATTTATAATTATACCATCATGTAATTTATATGTTCTTAGAAGTGGAACTAGGTATGAGGACATCACATGATTTTGGCCCTTCATCCAACACTTCTACATCCATGCAAATAGTTTTTTTTGTTCTTAGTTGAAGCAACTGCCCATCTTTGCCTTTTTTACTATCTGGACAATGATTACTGTTTGACCATTGGAAGTTCCCTTACTATACGCGTAACAAAAACAAACACAATGGTTGACGTGGACTTCTCATGTTTTTTGAAACATTAGCAAAAAACACAAACATATTTTCTATAACATTGTCACAAACATGTCTATCCATGTAGACATCTCCACATTTCGAAACTTACAGGTACACATTTTCCATAGCATCAGATTGAATTCAAAGTACAATGCCTATTATTTGCTCAACATATGTAGTGACATTTGACAAAACAAGACACGTTTTTTGCTAACGACATAAAAAACACGGGTTTCTTATAGTGTGAGATTGACATATCTCAAGAGTCATGCTATTGTGTGTTTTATGGCTATATATTGGACATGTGTTATTCTAAAATTTTTATTTTCTATTGTAAGGATTTCATCTATTTTGAATACATTTTGTCGTGGAAAAACTCCAAAATAAAAAAAAAGTGCAAGTGCTTCAAATTTTGAAAAATAAGCTCTTTATTCTATGCACTTTTTACTTTCTTATGTCCATGGTCATAGGTCCCTCAATCATTTTTTCTTGAAAAAAAACTTCCCGCTCACAAGCTCATGGGCTTACAAACTCGCATACTAGCAACCCTACTCAAAAAAGATTGGGCGTTGTTGCTTTTTAAGTATCAAGTTAGGTGACTTACCTTTTGATTTGCTAGACAATTCTATAATGGACTCTAATTTCTCTACCTTCACTGACAATAGAATTGTACTCTCGTGGAGCAACGGGAAGACCTCATGAGGTAGACTAGGTGAACCCATGCGTGCAACATTAAGCATGTCCACTACAGAGTTATTTGAATGTCGACTCCCAACTTCCATTGAAACATCTAGCATGGAGAATGGAAGTCCATAAGCCTTGTAGTTCCTAGGGGCTAGATACCAACAATGACCTTCTCCTTCTTAACTCTTGACAACAAAAATGGATTGCACCAATTCACTTGACTCGGACAACTTTTCCTCTTCAATGTAGATGAAGGACTCTACAAATTTGAACTAGACGTGTAGAAGGTGATTGATGATTTTGGCACATTCTCCATCATCTATAGGAAACACAAGTAGAACATCTTGACCATGCACTTGAATACAAGCCATCCTCACAAAATAGGAACAAGAGCAAAGGGAATTTGAGAGGCAATGGAACTGTGAGATTATTGAAGCCAACCAAATTCATATGGCCTTATGTAGCACCTTTCCTTCATGGAATTTGTGTGAGCAATAAGTTAATTACAATAGGTATGTTAAATTTTTCATCCTAATTAAGCAATAAAACCCATTGTCATAGGAAGCTACCTTTTATGCACTACCATCTAGGTAGTCATTTATTATGTATTGCGGACTATAGAGAAACTCAAATGGCCTAGGCATTGAATTATTGTTGTCGATTAACTAGATGCTAGAGATTCCTCACCTATACATAGGAAGTTGAGCCAAAATGAATTGTACTTCAATTTCTTGAAATTGCCAACTTATTTTATTGTATGTTACCAGTGCATTGAAAGAACTACTATGAAGTTGAGTTTATGTGCTTGACGGCTCTTGATGTAAAGGAATTTATACATTCCACGTTATACATCTACATTGAAGCACTTAAACCATCGCATAAGGTTTAGTAACACATCCTATCCAAGCTCATTCCAGTTAATTAGTTTCACGTAGCTTGTATAGAAGAGAAGGAGGTCTTATGTAGATTGCTTTCACCCCATGCTTGTAGAAACATTGAGTGCCCACCTAGTGCCGATTGATGTGAGGAGTAGAAAAAGGCATAGCAGTTTTCATTTCTCATCATCTAAGTCATTGAAGAAGTCCCAGATGAACAAGAAGAAGGTAGTGTCCGAGACTTCTCAGTCTACACCTGGAAAGCTCAAGAAGTCCCTTTGCTTTGTTGGTGGAGGTAGTGGACAAGAGGAGGGCACAACACCAAAGAATGTTGGTGCAAGCAATGACATGCCATGAGAATCAAGTGGTGACCAAAATCATGAAGAAGAGGATTATGTCACCAATGTGAGTGTTTCCTCCATATATGCTCTTTGATAATTTGAATCTTAGTTGATTCAAGATGTCCTTTTATTATACAATAGAGAAGATTGATTTCAAGAATCAATGTATGCAACATGTATGTCAATTGGAATGATTAGGAATACTAGAATACATTGGTGTAATTCCTTTTTTTTAAAATTGACAACAATCATGATGTCCTAGGCCAAAAAAGAGTCTCCATGATGAGAGTTCATCATTTGTGTAGAAATATACACTACAACGGTAACAAAGTAGCCAACAACCTTCTTGGTTAGGAATCATGTCTTCTAGCTATGGTTATTTTGAAGATGTAAAGTATTATCAAAGGGATTAGACATTCACAATCTAAAATCTAGTTTGACATATCACTAAACTATATAACTTACCTACTTCGCAATGACAATATACGGTAAAACAAAACAAAAAAGTAAAAATCCAAAATGATGAAGGGCCACAAGGTCTCGCTTGGCTATACCTAGCATGCCCCCCTACAAGCTCACACAAGGTCACGGAAACCACGCCTACCAAGCATCGCGCAATTTGTCACCAATTGGAAATTCTAATTGCCCAAGGGAGTTGGAAGAATTGAATTCCAATTTCTAATTCTATAGAGTGGTTAGGTGAAAAGATATTCCAATTGTATCAAGTCGAAAATAGAAACAAAATGATGGAGAAGAGTAACTAGACCCCGCAGCCAACAATCAATGCCCCAATTTTGTCTCTTTTATGGTCTAACCGCGCATGAATCGGCCACGACATGGGCCACTACTACCAAATCCACCTTTTCCCTTTTTGGCAATTCAGTTGTCTAATCCAAACTATTAGTCTTCCATCTCCAACTCAAACAAACAACACCGTATTAAGGCTCTTGAGCTTTATGTCTCCAAAATTAGAGCTTGCACATGTGCGTTACCTCTCACCAACTAGCATTTCATCATTGGTGAAGTTTTTCCTCAAGGGTTTGGAAACATGTTGCAAGTGCAAAGGGAGGAGAGTGTGCTAGGGATGCAGATGACGCAAAGGCGGGCAAAAAATGGGAACTAGGAAGTAGGAGAAAACATAATGCCAAGGCCACACATGATCTCCAGCCACTACAAGGTTCGAATTTCTAGAATTTTTCACTCAATCTAGTGCCACTACCTTCCTCATCTATCCTTGACAAGATGCTCTAATTCCTTAGTGCAAAGCTCAAAAAAACATTTGTACTAGATGGAATTTTGTATAGTTAGGAACGAGATCAAGTATAGTGTGCTCTATTGGTGGCCTTATAGCGCTCAAAGTCAAGGCGTGGCCTACGACCCCACGCTACTCAAAGTTCCACATTCTTTTCTCCTTCTAGCTTCGACTCTTTATGCTCAATGGTATGGAACTTGGAGCCAATTGGCTAGAATGTCTAAGGTGGTGGATTGCTTGGCCTTGAGCGTCACTCAAAATGCTTCAAAAATGAAACCAACCTTTTTGGAACCCACTTTGGGGGTGGGGAGCTAGCACCCCCAAGGGGCAGTCAGATCCGACTAACCCTGAGGGGTGCTACCTCCATACCCTTAAAGTGGTTCCCCAAAAAATTTTAAGTTTGTGGGGCAGCATTACGACGTGGCGTACTCAGTTCCTGACCTTGCACCATGTAGAGTAGAGGCATAGTGTGCCATCTTGTGCTACCTAAGGTTTTGCATTTTCTTTCCTTCTGGTTGTGATTTTATGAGTGTAGTAGGGTGCACTCTAGGGCCAACTTGTTGAAATGTCAGAGGTGCTGGACTTCTTGGCCTTGAGTGTCATCCAAAATTGCTTGAAAAATAAAACCAAAATTTTGGGGGATCCACTTTGTGTGTGTGTGTGTGGAGTTGGCACTTCCTAAAGGTTAGATGGATCCGACTAGCCCCTAAGGGGTGCCAACTCCATGCCCTCAAAGTGGGTCCTCCAAAAATTTTAAATTGGCGTGAGGATGTCATGGTGTGGTGTACTATTGGTGGCCTTGTGGCGCATGGATTGGAGGCACTATGAGCCACCCTAGACCACTCAAAGTTTTGCATTTCTTTTTTCTAGCTGTGATTATTTGAGCATAGTGGGGTGCACCTTGGGGCCAGCTTGTTGGAATGTCTAAGGTGCTTGACTTCTTGGCTTTGTGCATCATCTAACCCTTTAGTGCTCGATTGACCAATTTTTGGTTGATTTGGGGACTTTTTGATTGCCACTATTCAAAAAACATTTTATTTCAAAAAACCTAGGGAACAACGCAATTAGAGTATCTTCATATGCTCCAAAAAAAACTGATTTCAAGAAAGTGCTTGTAAAAATGCATCAGCTATGCTTATCCAAACTTAAATGTCCTGAGCCTTCACAAGTGAAATATCATAAAGAAATACATATTTAATATTAGGGATGACTATTTATATGTGTGATAGAACTAGTTGGAAGGTTTTTGATTGATTTTTGGAGCATTTATTAAAATTTATGCCCTATTGTGGCAGATCATTTGTAGCACCAATGTTGAAGCTGGTTTACAACATATCAATCTTTGAAGATTATTTACAAGCATGTGCATCGTTGGATCACCTTCATTTTTTGTTTGGATCAAGTATCTACCCTGTAGAATCAATTGATAGAATCTGATTCAGGATTCCATCCTTAGAGTGGCCAAAAAATTTTACTTTGTCAAAATAGTATTCAAAAATTGCGCTTGCCTCCTGAATCAACCACGGTCATAAAGGGCTAAAATCGCTTGAAAAATGAAACCAAACCTTTAAGGGATCCACTTTGGGGGGATAGAGTTGCCACACTCTAAGGGTTAGTTGGATCTAATTGCCCTTGAGGAGTGCCAACTCCACCCTTTGACCTTCTCAAAGTGGGTCCCCAAAAAATTTGAAGTTGGCTCGATGGCATTATGACGTGGAGTGGAGGCGCAGCTAGACACACCTCGCTACCCTAAGTTTTGCATTTTTTCCCCTTTGATTACAATAATTTGAGCATAGCAGGGTGCATCCTAGGGCCACCTTGTTGGAGTGTCTAAAGTGTTGGACTACTTGGCCTCAAGCATCATTCAAAATTCAAGGTTTTGAGGATTCTTTTTTTCGAAATACCTCGTCCTGTTGTGGTTTTGGTTTATTATTGATCTTAATTGTCTTTGTTTTGGGATTCAAGGATTTGATGGAACCCGCAATATACCTTCCACCTTGGTAGAGTCAATCAAGCTCATTACAAGTCAAGGTGTGGGAGAGCAATTGGACCCAAAGACTCTGATTGATGTGGATGTCAATGGATCAAGTGACTCTAAGGATGAGATCGGCAATGAAGAGGACTTGGTAAGGGTTGAAGACATTAAGGGTGCTATTGGTTGTCTTGTAGATGCTTTGAAGGACTCCAAGCTCAGTCGCAAGACCAACTTTTTTTGTCACCTCATTGCCAAATATTCTCACAAGCAAAAGTAGCCTAAGTTTTCCTCACAGAGTTCTAACTTCCAAGATGAGTATAGCTTGGAACCACAAATGTCCATATCCATTGTTAATTGTGGATTCGAGGAGTTGAGTGATTCTGATGCTAGTGGTAGTGTGGGTGGCTTAGAGAAGTCATCATTCTTTCAAGCTCAGACTCAAAGAGTGATGTTGAGATTCTTGTAGGTTGAGTGGACTTTATTTTCTTATGTGATTTTTTGTATATGATGTTTTCTCCATATGACATTTGAATGGAGTTGTTTTTGGACACCTTTCAATATTTTTAATACAAGTGTTGCTAGAGATGGAGTTTGAAGTAAAGTTGTGGGTCCATTACTATGTAATTCAAATTTCATAAATTTGGCATCATTCATTTAGTTCCATGCCAATTTGGTCATCTTGTTCTATTGTAGCCTTGGTAGATGGATGTGTCACTTAAGAATCAAACTCAAAAAGGTAGAATTCTTGAAACTCTTGGGACTGATGAAACCACTCAACCCAAAATCGGAGGAGAAGAAGAAGAGCACGCAATGGAGGAGGATGTGGTGGATGAAAAGGAGAAAGACTTGTTGGAGGATGACCTATGGAGGCTGCAAAAAGTGGACTCGGTCTCCACTATCAATTCACTCAGGATGAAGCTAGAGACCATGTTCTGATTTCCAATTCCACTTTGTTGGCTTGTAGCCATGCCTAAGGTGCAACTAACTCTTCATGCAATGTGAAATTTCTAGAGCAAGAGTTTGCATGTGGATACCGTGATGGGGTGGCCATTTTCTATGTATCCACCATGAATGAGGTGGGTGAGACTTTTGAGTTAACGATAGAGGAGATGGAAGAGTGGGACCGTTTGTGGAAGGAAAAAAATGCTACCTTTGAGGAGTATGTAGATTCCCATCTTGCACTCAAATTCCTCAAGAACTTGAAGTTTTTTGTTTGTGATGGAAACCATTGATGCTTGGCCTAGATGAATGTCATCTCTAGGATGTATTCCACGAATCTTGATCGGCACTATACAGTGGAATGTATTCTTTTGGACACCAAAGGGAAATTGTCATGTAGGTCATGCATGACATCAATGAGTGAATTCACAAATCACAGTGTCCTTTGATGTTGAGTTTTAAACTTGAATTTCACCTCAACTTGTAGTTGGAAAATGAAGTACTCAAAGCATTGTTTATTTTTCCACTATGCAGATCTATAGAGAACTTCCATGTGAAGACGAATTTGGTACATACCTTGTACTGAGTTTAGAAATATGGATTACTACCTATGGAGAGATTCAATGACATGTTGAGGCCACTAGAGAAGAAGAAATGTGTTGAGCTGCCACCAAGATGATACTCCATGTTGGTTGAGGTCTTCACCTCATTTGTCTTCAAGATGAAAGACACATTCTCTATATGTTTCAATTGTATTCATTTTTGTTTGTTGAGTGTTTATTACATTATTGATTTAAGACCCTTAGTTTTTGCAACACAAAATTGCACAAGTGACAGATGCAACGCTTTGAAGATACCATGAAACCACACCAACTAATGAGAAAGACTATGGAAAGGGTGGCTCATGCTATGAATGTAGGGGCAAAGGAGAAGAATATGAAAATGTCAGTGAAGATGAGGGTGATTGCAAGAAAGATCGACCGTTTTTTGTAGGGTTTTGTAGAATTGGTTTTGTCTTCCACTATAACTTTTGAATTTTAAGCCCAACACCAAAAATAAAAAATTCTTTTCTAGATGCTTTGATTGGAATTGTATTTATTATTTTTCAAAAAATTAAAAAAATCATTTTATATTTAAAATTCAATTTCTCTAAATTGTCACACTTTTCGAGTTTTTTGTTTTTAGTACTAGGGAGTACCCAAATTTAATAAATGAAAGATGAAATTTTGGTGGTCTATTACCACACTAGTTGGGCATGTTCCAAGTGAGGGGCATCAAAAAATACATTATTTTACGTCCTCCACATTCGTGCAAATAGACCAAAAATGGGGCTCTATGGTGTGCACATTTATGAACATTGAAAATGTTTTAAAGTTCATTCTTTTGGTGAAATATCATCACTATCAAATCTTCACCAATTGCCAATTTTTCATTTTTTTCATTTCACTATGGTTAATTTATTAAAAATGAAAACGTTAAAATATCCCTATTCTACCCACTATTACATATGTCCCCCTAAGGAGGTATTTCAACATTTTCATTTTTAATAAATTAACCATAGTGAAATGAAAAAAACAAAATATTGGCAATTGGTGAAGATTTGATAGTGATGAGATTTCACCAAAAGAATGAACTTTAAAACTTTTTCAATGTTCATAAATGTGCACGCCATAGAGCCCCATTTTTGGTCTATTTGCACGAATGTGGAGGACATAAAATAATGTATTTTTTGATGCCCCTCACTTGGAACATGCCCAACTAGTGTGGGAATAGACCACCAAAATTTTAGCTTTAGTTTATTAAATTTGGGTACTCCCCAATACTAAAAACAAAAAACTTGAAAAGTGTGACAAATTAGAGAAATTGACTTTTAAATATAAAATGATTTTTTTAATTTTTTGAAAAATAACTGATACAATTCCAATCAAAGCATCTAGAAAAGAATTTTTTATTTTTGGTGTTGGGCTTAAAATTCAAAAGTTATAGTGGAAGACAAAACCAATTTTGCAAAACCCTACAAAAAACAGTTGGTCTTTCTTGCAATCACCCATGATCAAATTCTTGACAATGGCCTATCTCGCTCATAGGGTGGGGTTCCTCAAAGAGGTGAGTTCTAATGTTTACCAAATCAAGTAATGATTTACCTAAGATTAGATCTTCATTTATGCACATGATACAATTCCTTTTTGTTGATGCAGGTAGAGAGGCATTGGAGCTCCAACAAGGTGCTAGAGATGACATTGAAAAAATTGTAGATGGTGGCTATTTGCAACACCATGGCACAGTACAAGGTGAAATTCTTAAAATAGAGGAACTCCTCCATCCCATGATGCAAGGAAGTTCTCGGCCAGGCTTGTCTCCAAAACACATCTTGCTCCTTTCTTAAACAAGTGTATTTGGTTTGTAGGGGTAAGTGCCTTATTAATATGTATTTGTTGAATTCTAATATTTCATTTAGGCTATTGAATACAACATGTTCCAATTTGTAATCTCTATAGAATCTTTACAATGGAGTGAAACTAGTACTTATGCTCATTGATTTGTTTAGGTCGAAGATGCAGTAGTCGAGTACTTTGAAGTGGTTGTCAAACAAGACAACATCAAGATCAATATGAATGTCCCACTACAGCCATAGACCTTACAGGAGTACATTGAGGGATGGAGGAGGAAGATTTGGGACCAAGGGTTCCATCCTTACCTTAAAGGAGGAAATTATTTCAAGAAGGGCAATACAAAAAATGAAGGAAAGAATGACTTGTACAAATGATTGCAAAACAATCATCTCGGAGTTGTTCTAGTGCAAAATGACTCGAGGGGCTTGGAGTCATTGTGGTCAAGTCATTTAGGGGAATGACTACAATTATAATATCAACATCCAATGTATTGTGGATGTACTAAAGGATGAAAGAAAAGATGATATACATACAACTAGAGAGTGACATGCAAAATGTATGTGTTGGGCACATGCCTTGACTATATGGATGTGGTAGTTGGTGATTCACAATGAATGGCTATATGTAGACTCATTTGCAAGTTATTCTAGAGTTACAATATAGGTCAAAATAGCCGAGGTGGACTACCATGTAACTAGTCATTCTAAAGTCACATGGGCATTTTTTGATAGGTGACGTGGCATGCCACATGTCACGTTGTTAATGATTCATTTCAAAGTAATGGAGGTTTAGGGTTTACACTCACTTTGTAGTTTTCATGAAGTCATTCAAAAGTCATTTTAGAGTCACTTCTGAGTCGCAATGTAGTTACCCATGTGTGATAGTGGAATAATGTGGTACTGCGGCATGTAGTAGTGCAATCGTTCTAAAGTTATTTTGTTTTATTGGCAATGTCATGTAGTCATTCTCAGAATCTCATGTCCACGCCCCTACAACTATTTTTCGTGGATGTATTGTACACTATTTTTCATTATATGTGTGCATATACGCTAGCACAAAGGAAGGGATTGCATTTGCATCTCCCAACAATTCATTCAATGAGAACACAACTTTCCCGTACCTTATCTCTTTAAGGTAAAAATTTAGATTTCATAGGTGGTGCCTTCTATAATATAATATATTGTTGTAGAGTTTCAAGGCATTGAAATTCAAAAACAATATTCACTTCTTCTATTTACAATGACCTTTGTCTATTTCTAGAGAAATAGGTCCAACACCATCCTAGTGTTGCCACCTACCTTAGAAGATCTATTGCTCCTAGCCTCCCCTGTATGAGCAACAAGAAGAAAGCCACCTCAAGTGTTGGACTTTATGTATTTATCCACCCACATTGCAACCAAGCCCTTTGTGTCTTCAATATTGTGTTGATTTGATGTTTCGTTGGAGAACATTAGTGCCACCCCTTCCTATAGGACTTCACGCACATTGACCTTCCACCACCCCTCCAGAATTTCATGAAAGTAAAACTTGTGCTCCCTTGGCACTCTACTGATCATTCCTAGTGCTACTTTCTTCTTGAAGGCTTGTAGATTATACAGGATCACTTCATCCTCAACGTTGAATTAAGGGACCTATAAAACACATTAGTGAGATTGAGTGTCACTTGCCTTTCAAAAAATTGGTAGGGGATATCATGCCAAGGCATGCAACCCACAGAAGCGATGACTTCAAAATAACTTCACTTCTACTATGTGAAGGCTTCGACATAGAAGGCACAAGCCCACAACTTTTGCGTGACTACAACTGAATGACGGCATGTCCTACAAAAAAGAAGTCCTATCAAACTACCTTGACGCTAGACTTCCAAGAGGCAACACATGTAATAGTAATGTCAATCTCTTCAAGTAATCAAGTCACAAGAACGGCACTTGCACCAAGTGAAGGTCCTGTAAACAATTGGGACCAAACAATGACACTTGAAATGAAGGGATCCTGTACCTTCTCAACATGGAAGCTGCCATCATGGTTAGTACAAGTACTTCATACAAGAGATAGGTACAGACTACTTGCCCCTACTTCAACGTGATTGGAGAACTACTTCTACCCAAAATCTACAACCTATGGGTGATCACACGCTATGGTCACTCATTGGCTCGATGTACAAACAACTACGAGCAGTACGCCAAGTATTTTGGTGACTTCTCCGCTGTGCTGACAACTAACCCATAAGTTGGAGGGCATCCAAAGGCATTTGTTTGCTTCTTCGATTGTCTGCCTATACTTTTTTTGGTGGTTGTCAAGTTTGATTCTTTTCTTTCGACAATGGACACATATGTGTTACAATAGAAACAATGACAACATTGAAATAGGTCGACACATGTGGGGTTCTTCTATTGTTGTCAGTGAGGCATTCTTTGAGGGTTTAGTTGCAAAAGAAGTAGAAAATCCTCTTTATTCTTCTACACCCTATTTGAAGGTTTGTATTTGCAAGGCCTATTAGATTCATGTCATTTCACTTTTTTTCCTTACCATTTGAATTCAATAGAGACCTCATAGGAGTAGGAAAAGTTTTGTGGTGAAATGTAATGCAAACCTCTTAGTAATCATGGGCACCTCTCTTGTACTCTATTGAGATCTAGGATCTTGAAATGGTTCTTTATTGGGCACAATATAAAGGCATCATTGGCATTGTATTTGAAGGCACTGTCCAGTTTCATTCTCATGTGAATGTTTTTGTTTGTGTGTGACAATATGAGCACTTTAGTTCAAGGTAATGGCGAATAGAAGACTTAGAGAGTGATGTGTCGGGTTCAAGAGGAAGGTACCTCATAGAAGGGTGGAGGATAATAATGCCATGAGGGAGGATCTAAAAGATGGGGAGGCAAAGAGGCAACCTAAGCATTGACAATTGCTGAAGGAGAGAATAGAAGCAATGAGGTCGCTCACTGTTGTCCAAGATGAATTGGAGGTAGCCGCAAAAGTAGGGAAGTTACATACAACATCAATGACAATAGTCTTGCAACTATTAGGGCTAGCTTACATTGATTCAATCTCTTTGCACATACTCTTTCATAATTTGAAAAATGCATCTTACTCTCGGTCCTTCCCTATTTAATAAATACTGAAAGATACTTACTTATACAATATATATTGATTTGTATAGTATGTACTGAGAGACACTGACTTATACAATACTCGATTGTTGCTCTGTTTGGATGATACTTGATTTGCTTTAACGGTACTTGGGATTGAATTGACAATCCATTCTATTCCATTTTTCATGCATCAATTTTGTGGAAACCAAAAGTTACATCGGTACAAACTAAATCATATAACCGTGCGTCGCACTGATTTCTCTCCATGCCATTGTACCTTGTGGTGAAATCAATCTAGTAGCTTAGCACGAAATGCAATTATAAGGTGTCGTCTTTTAAAATTATGTAGACCTATGCCACATCATGGCATATGAAAGTGTCTTTAGGGTATATCTTGAGGGACTTTTCCCTTAGATCACAAGTTAGCTCACGAGTTGTCTTGTGTTTGTATTGCACTTACGGTGTGCACCAATGAAGAAGGGGAGATATTCTTAAGACCACAATATACCATCAACCACGGTGAACTTCCTACTCCACCAACTTTGTTTTGTCTAATTTTGTTTTTGAGGGTTCTGTCTTGGTGTGGTTGCTCACTTTTGTTTGTCTGACTCACATGGTGTGGTTTCTTTGATTCGTAGATGACTGCCGTTAGTGGAGACACCATGTTCCAAAAGACATTGACAAAAATGACATTGTTTCAACTAGTGTGTAATTCCTCATTGTTGCTTTGCGTTTTTATCTTTTTGTTTTTAAGACTACAAGTCTCTCATCTTTGGTTGTTGTCTATGCAGATTGTGCCTGCATAGTTTGTGCGTGACCATGGTGATGAGTTCCAAAAATATGTCACACTTTAGTGTATAGGAGAACTCAATTGGTCACTAGTCAAAGTGAAATTTTTGTATAGAAAGGACGGACGGCGCATTCAAGTACTATTTGGGAAAGGTTGGAGAGATTATGTGAACTTACTAACATGGCTTTGTTGAAGGCGACAGGATCACGTTTACTCTCGTCAAAATGTCCCATTTCCATGTTAGTGTCAAAAGGAAATCCAACGTAGAGTTAGAAATTGATCCACTAGAAGGAGTTGTTCTTGAGGATTTGGCTACTAGCTCGGTAGAACCATTGGACATGTGCTTCATGAACCAACTTATGTAGAAGTCCCATACCATTAACTTACTTGATCCATTAGGCTACTATTTCCCTAAATTTTTCTGTGCACAGTTTATGAATTGTGAACTATGCAGATTTTTATTTTTTATAAGTAAAGATAAATACTTTCTATACAATTTCATACTCTCTATGCATTTCCATACTCTTTGTACAAATTTGTACTCGGTTATTTTGTGCATAGAATGTGGTGACCTATCGTACAATCTAAATGTTCCTCAAAGGCTATGGTCACATGCTATGGTCGCTCGGCTGCCCGATATACCAACAAATACGATGAGTACAGACTATACAACTTTTGATATGCCATTTATTTGGGCAGTTTTTTGGAATGGACCTAAGAATATAGGGGAATCAAGAGCCTCCAATTTTTCGTTGCCTTCTCCATTGTGACATCTTAGTTTTTTGTGGTTGCCGAGACTTTGAGACTTCTCTAGAGTTTCTATTGTTGTGTTTTCATTTGTGGTTGTGTTTCATTTGTGGTTCCCTTATATTGTAGTTTTTCCTAGATGGAGATGTGTAGGCAATTGCAATGGATGTCTCAAGAACACCGACGTGGTCCAAGCAAGGCGACATTGTGTACTATCTAGGACTTTCTAATATTTTACATACATATTGTCCTAATGTCGTCAAGAGCTGTAAGGCATTGTTTGAGCAAGTCATGGCAGTTGAAGCCCCTACTCTTTTGTATGAGATAGTTAATTAAAGTATGTAAAGGTTTGTATTTGTACTTCTTCCAAGTTTCCTTTCACTTAAATTTCAACTTACCTATTGCACTATGATGCTAGACGCTTAACTAGTATTTGAGGCACTTTCCTTCTATTTCCCTTGTTTATCATCAATTTTTGTATTGGTTCATATACTACTTTTGCACGAGAGGTAACAATTGTCGTAGGACAACAACAATTGTACATATAGCGGTTTAGGACTTAGATTTGTTGTAGATTGTTGCGCTACCATCCTATGCTTCCAATAGTACAAATTGTACTTATTGAAACGGAGGTCAAAGATTTAAAATCGTTGAAAAACATTTAGTTCAAATTGGAGTGATTGGAGTGTTTGTAGTAGGCCAACTACATTTTATTGATAGCGGTATGCATTTTATTGATGGCACTTTAGGGTTAGGAATGTTTGTAGATTGTTGCACTACCATTCTATGGTTACAATAGTATGCGTTGTACTAATTGTAACTCAGGATTAGGATTCAAAATTGATGAAATCATCTAGTTCAAAAATTGTAGTATTTGTAGTGTTTGTACTTTCATGTTACACTTTTAGTACTCACATTAGTAATAATCAATCCTCATTGAATAATCGTCTTTGATATACAATTGTACTACCTAAATGAATAGTTGCATATAGATAACCAAAACTGAAGATGTAAGTTGTTGTACATGCAGTGGAGCGTAAGTACCATTACAACACCAAAATGTCGTAAAATGACTCGAAATATTGTCCTTGGGATTCTAGACTATTGCTGCAAGTCAAGATTATCCGTTTTACCAACTTTAGTTCTCTCTTCACCTCTTTTCTCTCTTTTCTGAATTACTACCTTTCTGGAATCGAATCCGGATCCACTCCTTTCTGGACCTTGGATCCATCACTTCTCACACACACTAGTTTTGGTGCCTCTGTTTTACCCTCGGAGGGTCTGCCTTTGATCTTGTAGAGGGGTAGGGACTCACCACTCGTTTTCCTCACACTCTCTTCTCTCTCTAAACTACACAAAACACACTTAGACCAAATGTTGCACTAGATTAGACCAAGAAACACTCTCACAACTTCCTAGATGGCCAATCCGGAAGGCAAGTCACTAAGAGCTGTAACAAGTCCTATCCACTACAACAATAGATCAACAAGAACCGGAAACGATGGGGGATTGTTAGTCGTTTACTAGACTGATCTAAGGGTTTGGCAAACCTTCCGGGGAGAATAGGATGGGGATTCTTCCACTAGCAGTTGTTTATCTCCGCATAGAACCCTCCCTAATATACCGGACTTACACCCATGCCACTCCTTGCCGGATTTCCGTTCCAATGTTTTAAAGGCACCGCACACAAGACTGTATTCACAAGCCTAAACTATGTCACAAACGTTCCCTCCCAAATTAGATCCAGTCACCCCAGATCTGGATTCTTCTTTTCCTCCTCTCTATACCACTTCAACAATCTCACAAACAAACATAGGAAAGCTGGATATACGATAGATCAATTCCTGAATGTCCACTTGGTGGCTGAGATTAAAGAAAGGATGACAAGATAACAACTATAAGCACTAGGATGGAATGAGAGGGAAACAAACCTGCCCCACTTAAAAAAACCCAAAAACCCAAAGCCAAAAAGCCACCCGGAAATCTAGTTGACTAATCATAGACTTCCTGAAAAACCCAGAAAATCAGATCCTACAAATTCGGAACCCGAGCCCAAGCTTAGAAACCCGGATCAAATTCAAAATTCAAACCCTAACTAACTACAATCCTAACTACTTCGTCTTTCACGCCTTCTTTTGACTGCTCCCACCTTGACTTGCAGGTGCCCGGATGGTTGCCCTTGGAGTTGCCTTCACTGGAGTCATCCTGAACACTGCCCAGGTCTGGATCTTCTGGATTTCCGGGGTCAGTCTTCCTCCTCCATGTCCTCCTCTTCCGATTCTGTTTGGTACTCTTCTTCTTCAAATTTCTCAATCTAAGTAACTTCCCTCTCGTCTTCTTCTCCTGGAGAAATCTCATCCAAAATGACGGTGGTCCTCTCCTACCTTGGTTGAGGCTGCTCCATTTATTGGAAGCTTTTCGGATGAGTCCAGGCCAGATTCATTAGTCCACCAATCCGATTCACCAGGTCACTCTGAATAAGCCACCTGGATGTTTAAAGGGTTTCCTTTTTAAGAGGACGAATCGTCGGAATCGGTGGTGATATGATTACTTCCGATGGCGCCAACTCTCATGCTGCATCTAGCTACTTGGCTGGCTCCCGAATTGTCTTCACACTCCTCCGGATGGTCTTCTCCAACTGAGTTGAGAAAGGCTTTGTTGAATGCCGAAGAGTCTCCCTAGGAACTTTTGGTTTGGCCGGCAGTGGTAGTGATGCTGTTAACTTCACTAGAGTTTCCATGTCAAAGTAGATTTCTGGAAAGTGGGAAAAATCCATGACATGGTCCAGATTAATTTGCCCCAACAGTTGGCGCATCTCCTTCAGCACGGAATCCATCCTTGATGAGAAGTCAACCAGGATTTGGACTACCTTGGATCCGATGAGATATCCTTCCTCCATTAGCCGGTTCTAGATGAGAGAGGCCTTGACGACCAGCTTTGCGGGTCTATCTACCAAACCGGATAGGTTCTTAACAAGTTGCAGAGCTTCCTTCTCCCTCTGCTTCGTTGTGGCTAACTCTCCTTTTGCCCATCTCAACCTGGCTTGAAGGTTAGTCATCTCCTTCTCTAGATTCTCAATCTGCTTCTCCTTTCGTCCCAACTCTTCCGGATTCAGAAGTTTCTTCATAGTGTCGAGTATGTCCTCTGGCTTGACCTTCAACTCCTTGCTGATCCTTATGAGAAGGTCTACCAAGGTCTTGTGGTACTCCTCTACCTATAGCACCTAGTCAAATCTAGTCTTGAAGAACTTGGAAATGTCTTCCTCTGGCTTTTCCGGAACCTTCTCCGGAATAGGGAGTTTCTTGCATGATGCCTAATCAATAGATTTCCTTCATCTCTAACCTATGAGATGCTCTTCCTCTTCCGGTTCTTCCTCTTCTTTGAATGTCGATTCCTCTGCCTCCACTTCATCTGTGAGGTCATAATGTAGGATTGTGGATTCGGTGTTATACTCTACCATTTCTGCGTCACTCAAAAGTTTTGCATAGTGGTAGACATGGAACAGGTAAGGACCGATTGGGCTAGTCTTAGCCTTTCCTACATTAGTGGCAAGCTTAGAGACTATTGCTCCAATGACTTTGCCCCAATAGACTAGTCTACCTTCCATTGCACTAGGGTTGTTCTGTCGAACGCATTTTGGGGTTTGGGTGTCAAGTTGTTCGTCTGATGTTGAGTGTCGTATAAGACGAGTGTCGTATACACTAGACAATTTTGTCGCATAAGGCCTTATCCTAGCAACAGAGACAATTTGAAATCTCCCTTTATTTATGATCCATAATTTAGAATGTAATAAGTGATTATTAAATTGAGACTCTTCAATAAAATGAAACTCAAATATGTCCAAATTGGAAATTGAAAGTGCTTTATTTGAAAGTCAACCTTAAAGTTGACTTTATTAGACGGACAAGGGGGTCTACTACACGTATTGGACATTGTGTTTGTCGTGTTGTCAAGTTGCTTAGCCGAACAACCATGCATTGCACCAAAAATGGTGTAGGCTATCGTAACCATAACCCGGGTAGGCTTTTTCGGATACAAGATCGGAATAAGGAACTCTAAGACCTACTTCTCCCTCCCATCTAGACAGTCACTAATGGCATACCCCTCCTTAGAATGGGCTGCATTCTTGAACTTTCCTACCGCGAACTTATCCATTCGGAAGGCTAATCCAGATCCCTTCTTGGGGAATCTGTATACCTTTGCCTAAACCTCATTTGTCCAAGTTCTAGGTCGCCCCTTCACTGTCAGCTCATATTGATTAAGAGCTCTTGAATCATCCGATCATTCTTTACAGTCCATGGCCTAAGAAACAAACCAACATAGCCTATCATGCTTAGGTAGTCTTCTAACTGTGATCGGTCTCTCAGCCTTTCCGGAATGGTTGGACGGACCATCCATGTAGTAACTAAAGGTTTCCGGATATCTCCCTTTGCCATCGAGAACTAGAACTAGGTTCAGATCTAGTGGAGACAAATAGACAGTAGCTCCTGAATTGATCACTAACTCACCACTCTTTCTTTCAACTATACGAGCGCAAAATTGCTGTAGAAGAAAGAGGGAGAAATGGGAGTGGCGGGATTAGGTACCCATCATCCTACCAACCATTCCAGAAGCGGACTATTTATCCATAACGGTTCCCTAGATTTCTAGATTGGAACTCTAGACCGTAGGCTATCGCTTTCCAGGTTTGTGGAATCTGGATCCGTCTTAGATCCTCTTAGCTTCAATGCGGTGTTTAGGCTAAGAAGGTTCTAATTCTGTTTCTCTATTGGAATTTTCAAAAAAATTCCATACTATTATAACCGTATCTTATACTAACCCGGTGGATTTTGAGTTTACGTCTTGCAACGTAAGTCACAATGTAGGTTGAATCAGTCCTTTTGTACTAATTTGAGTACAAAATGTACTTCTAGTAGTCCACATAGTACATTGAGTACATGAATAATGTCCTTGTAGGTAATGGCCAATAAAAGACTTATAGAGCGACGTGCTGAGTTCAAAAGAAAGGGACCTCGTGGAAGAGCAGAGGATTACAATGCAATCAGGGAGGGTCTATGAGAAGGGGAAGTAGAGAGGCAATGCAAACGATGACAATTGTTGAGGGAGAGAGAGCAAGTTGCAAGGTTGCTCATCAAGGTTGAGAATGAATTGGAGGTAGGAAAGGAGATGTCTTCACAAGAGCTTTCACTTATTTTGTCTGAAGTTGTGGATTTTTTCATAATGAAGATGCAAAGTTGTTCGAAGGCATCTTCGAGGTTGAAGATTATGGAGCATTTTTTGGAGGATGACTGTATTTTTCCATTTCTCCCCAAGTATTATCCTCGTGGTCAAGATGCGAAGGCTCAATTTGAATTCCTCAAGAATTATCAGTTGGAGTTGGACGTTGTAAAGGGTGTTCAATCGACAGATATGCTTGCTAGGAAGGCTATCCTCTTAGATGCACCTATATCTACTAATGTAACATGCACCAAAGCCTTGTCATGGGTTTTGAAAGTTCACCCATCCAATTTAAGGGTGGCTATAACCTGCCAAAGTAGTGTGCATTTGCTTGGAACACCTTTTGCATTTGCTACATGCAAAAAGAGGCGAGGGCTGCCTAACAATATTAAAGACCTTGTCACAAAGCGGTGGATAGAAGAAACCTGTATAAGCCCCAATAAGAAGGAAATCGTACAAAAGTGGATGAGTCCGAATACACATGAGAAGCACTGCACTCACTATTTGCTTGAAAGTTAGGTACCAATCGATCACACTATAGTTGCACCCCATAAGTCTTGTACACGTGCTGCATTGTCAAATATACAATCCTAGATATGTTTTTCATCCGACATGCATGCTACATACACCCACATGTTGATGTATCTCCCTCAGTTCTTTGATGGTCGGAAAATGTATTATTCAATATGTTGATTACATCTCATTTAGTACAAAATGTACTAATATGTGTACCTGAGGTAGTACAAGTATTGAAGTATAGTGGGTCTCACGGTCAAGTATTGAAAGTGTCTTTGTTGTCGGGTGGTCTACTTTGTTGGAGGTTTGAATTTGATGTATACTTTCAAGCATTAAGTTTTAGGGTATGTTTTGCATGGGATTTAGGGTTTTCGTTACCTTTTCTCAAAAAAAAATTGCATCCTTGTAGACAACATTCTTCCATCGGTTCAAGGTGGCACATCCAAACATGCCAATCAAACAAAGAGTTTTTGAGAAACTCAAGCCTTCCTTTGTTAGAGTGTGCAATGAAAAGAATGTCTGTTGTTGTAGATACCACGTGGAGATTGACATGCTTAGGGAAGGATTCAATTGGATTTGGGATGCCACAAGGGGAATCCACTTCTCAGAAAATTGTAAGTGTGTGTGTGATGTGTGCCTCTTTCGATTGGAAGAGTCAAAGTGTAAGGCACATCTAAAGATGTATGTAGGTACAACAACTCTTTGGTAAGATATTGTTTGTCCTAAGCCCAAGAATGAAGAGTGGCATGTTGTGTCATGGGTACTTACATAAACTATGGTATTTCAAAGCTTCTTATTTGCCCTCGTGAGTTATCAACAACTTCTAATGTCACTTGGAAGTGTTTTGAGAACAAAACCATTGGGCTGACACGCGATGGGAAGCCCCGGAAGAGGATCATCGAGGTATACAAAGAGACCTCTCCACAAGTGTTCTTTGAATACTTCAAGTCCAAATTGCCCCAATTCATGAACCACAACTTCATTGCGAGGTGGCAAGATGACCACTGCAAGTGATCTATGCAGAATTTGGACAAAGACGTGATTTTGTCACCTATAGATTTTGTCGAGAACTATACTTTTGAGATTCAAAACCAGATCTAGAGCACGTATTGGTGCTCAATATAGATTAGTATCTTTGTGCACATCACATATTGGTTTAAACTAGATGGAGTCATGGTGAAGGAATCCCATTTCTACATAACTGATGATGAAAAGCGTGATTCCCTTTTCGTGCAACATTGGCGGTAGCTAGAGTCTCAAGGTGTGCATGACAATGCCCTTACATCTATATTTTTTGACTCCCTTTCTCATTCAAATTGCATGCCTAGTTTGTATAAGAGGTACATGTGGCTTACACAGTGCATCTAACCTACAACTATATGATGCGTGTATACTAATATTGTACATTGTGTACTTAGATGGTACCTAGATGAATTCATTGTTTTACATGCATCGTACTGCTGGGATTCAACCAAACCACCAAATAGTGTGGTCCAACAGCTATGTAGGCCAATTAGAGGGTACCAGACCATTCTATTTCATGCATAGATATCCTGGCGCCACAAATGGTTGCACTACAAACTGGAACTTTTTTTTAATAGATCACGGGAAGGGAGAGTGGGACGAAGCTAGTGTTGTCGTGAAGCGTGCTCTAAGGCAGTCCCAATTACACAACACATGGAGGAGGATGCAAAATGCACATGACATAGTGCCCTTCTTGAACGAGACAATGGAAGGAACAGTCAATACCAACTTCGAGAAGACAAGCATCAAGGAGGTGAAGAGATACTTTTGGGAAATACCCAAGGACATTATGAGGGAGCATAGTTATCCTTGTGAAACTGTACAAGGTTCCCAAACCCTACATTCAATCTACTCCTTCGCTGTTGCGGACCCAACACAGTTATTTGTTCACAAACTCTCATGCTTATGTGCCTATTGTCTTGACAGCAATTTCATAAACTGCATAAATACTTTCCATGTTGAAAATTAGGATCTCATGAAGTTGAAACCATACGATCTTCAAGAAGTTGCTAACTACATGATGAACCACTATGGTCTAGATGAAGAGGATTGGAAGGAGGCTGTGGAAGGTGAGGGATTTGGCGATCTCATTCAACCAAGTGACAATTTTACTATCCTTGCCATGGAGGGCAATATGGAGGGAGTCGAGTTCTACCTTTTACAGTGCACAAGGGGGAAGTATGAAGTTGAGTACGAGTTTTAATGCGCATGGGGCCCTGATTTTGAAGCTCGTGACCTCATCATATGAGGCACTTACTACCAAAAGTAGAACAATGGCTATGTATATCTCAACAACTCCCAACCAGCCCATATTGATGCACATCTTGTGATGCATGGTAAATTTGCAATGATCCCAAAGCCAAGCAAGTACAAAGGTGGGGAGGTTACCTATGACTTAAGTGACAACAATCTTGCTACCATTAGGGCCAGATTACATCGATTTAGGCGGGAAGAGGATTAGAAATAAGTTCAATGAATATTGAGAGTTTGAGATTGATTCTCTAATGGCTGTAAGAACCTACATTTTGTACTAGTTTAGGGGTGCTAATTTTAATTTAGGTTGAATTCTTTGTAATGAACACTTAATTCGTTATTCTTTTATTTTAGTAGTCTCTTTGTACGTACTATTTCAAAATTTGAAAGAAATGCAGCGCTCCTCTGGTGCTTTCTTGTACAAATAGTACTAATACATACTTACTAGTACAATACCATACTGTTTCTTTGTACCCTAAGTGCCAACAAGTACTTACTTGAACAGTACCTTACTATTGTCCTATCTAAATGATCTTCAAAGGTGCACTAACAATACCCAATATTGAATTGACAAACTTCTCTATTCCATTTATAAGGAATAATAGATACTTTTTGTACACATCCATACAAATTCACTACTAGTGATTGTACAACTTTGTACTCAATTCTTCTTGTCCATACAATGTCGTGACACAGTGTACTCTTCGAATGATTTCGGAAGGCACAATAATGATATTCTGATTGACTTTTAATCTTATGTGTAACATATGGACTGGTTAGATTCCCCTCCAATGTGGAATGTTGTTAAAGGATGGTCATCATGAATTCAAGGGCATTGGGAGCATTGTCTACTTCGTCGCCTTCACCACTTCGTTGCCTTCACCACTGCGTCGCTTTTTCTATTGCGTCGCCTTCTCCACTACGTCGCTTTCTCCATTGTGTCACCTTCTCCACTGCGTTGCTTTCTCTATTGCATCACCTTCTCCATTCTGTTGTCTTCTCCATTGCATCACTTTAGTTGTTTGTTGGTTGCAGAGACTTCTAGTTTCTACTATTGTCGTGCATTGCCTAGGTTTTTTTATATATTATCTTGTAGTAGTTGAACTTCATAGATGGCAATGTCTAATCCTCCATTCCCTAATTCCACACTTGTTCAATAATGCATCACAACTCATTTTCCATTTTGTAGTTCTGGACTTGTTCAATAGTGCATAATGGCTTATTTTCCATTGTGTAGTACTAGACATTTTTACAAGGAAGATGAAAGTTGTCAATTTGATTCTTTGGTTACATCCACGGATGGATATGTTTCTAAAACACCAACGTCAAAGCAAGGCGACATTGCATACTATCTAGGACTTTGTTGTACTAAATATACATGTCATACTAATGCTCTTAGGAGCAATGAGGCATTGTTTGAGTGACCATTGGCGACAGAAACCCCTTCTCTTTCATGTGAGTCAATTAATCAAAGTATAAAAAGGTTCATATTTGCAATTCCTCTTGGTTTCAATTCAAATAAATTTCAATTAATCTATTGCACTAATTTTATCTTGAACTATTAGTCTCTTGAAAACTTTTCATATTATTTGGATTCAATCGTATCCTTCAAGTAGTAAAGTTTATACTTCGTATTTCAGGCACTTACCTTCTCTACTCTGGCAGGAATGAAGTTGACGTCCATGACTTAATATCGGTATGACGCGTATGTAAGTTTGCTCATGTCGTGATACATCATCAATTTTTGTATTGGTTCATGTACTAATTTTGTACAAGAGGTACCTGTTGTAGTAGGATGACAACATTTGTACAAATAGCGGATTAGGATTTAGGAATGTTGTAGACTACTTCACTACCATCCTATGCTTCAAACAATATGTACTATACTAAATATAAACGTGGTCTAGAATTCAAAATTGATGAAATGTATTTAGTTCTAAAATTGTAGTGTTCGGAGTGTTTGTAGTAGGACAACTACATTTGTACTAAATAGTGGTAAGTAAAAGGAATGTTTGTAGACTGATGCACTACCATACTATAGTTCTAATAATACACATTGTACTAACTATAACCGAGGTTTAGGATTCTAAATAGATGAAGTACATTTTAGTTCAAACATTGTAGGATTTGTAGTGTTTGTACTTTCATATTATCTTCTAGTACTTACATTAGTACTAATCAATCCTCATTAAACAATTGCCTTTGATTTACAATTGTACTACCTAGATGAATAGCTGAATATAGATTATTCAAACTGTAGATGTATGTTGCATCGTATGTCGAGTCAATTTCTTGTACTAATTTAAGTACAAATTGTACTTATATTAGTACACATAGTATACTAAGTATATAAATAATGTCCACTATTAGGTAGCTTGCAGTGACAATCTATCATGTATATCTTCATCTCATATGATTGATATTATAATTTTCATGGTAAGATTATATAACATCATAATCTTGAATATTTTTTCCTAGGCTTGTTTTCTCATATAGTCTTGTGATGTTGTATAGGAGTTACGATGGCTTCCCTTCCCAAAGCAAGGCTCAACTGCGTGATTACTTAGTAAAGGTTGATTTAGAGGTGAAGAGGCGGAAGGCCAAGCTTCCTTTTTTTGAATCTAATGAGTGAGGGCTCTTCTAGTGCAAGGAGATGGTGAAAAGTTGGAGTGGACTGTAGCTGCAAATTATGAGTCTAGGCTTATGGAATTCTACACCCAAATTCATTATATAGAAGACGTGAAGAAGTAGGAGTTTGAGACTCTTGGAGAAGATTGGGAAAATTGGTTTGAAGATGAGGGGTACTACTATCATTTCAATGGAGATTTGCTCGTCCAAAAAGAAGATAATGGGGTGCACGGTGTTTGAGTTTGGTATGGAACAACGTTTTAGTTTTTTGTATGGAACAATATTTAGTTAGGACCATGCATAGAAATTAATACATATTCAGTAACAAATTGTACCAATCAGTATATAGTGAGGACCTCAGTACCTAGGGTTTATGGTTGGGTTTTTTTTGTAAAGTAAAACTTGAAACTAATTGTAGCAAAGTATTCAAAATTTTTTTGAGTTTTCCTGGCTATTTTCCTTCAATTCCCAAATTGAACCGGTTTTTCAAATATAGAGTCTGGTTATTTTCTCTATTTCCCATTCAAAATCGATTTTTTTTCCCACCAATTTTAAGCCAATGTTTGAAAAATGCAACCTATTTTTTTACCAATTCCATCAGCTAACTTCAAACTAGTCACCAATTCTTCTTAGACATTGGTGCATGTTCTTTTTTAGTGGGACAAGTTCACAAGCGTAAGAATTAAAAAGTTTGGTATGGAACAACATTGTATTTTTTGGTATGTAACAATCAATGGTCAGACCATGCGTACAAATTAGTACATATTTAGTACCAAATTGTACCAATCAATACATGGTCAAGACCTCCATACCTAGAGTTTGTTGTTGGGTCTTTTTGTGATGTTCAACTTGAAACTAATTGTACAAAAGTTATTTTATATAGTACATGTTCAATTGTACTAGGGTTCTTTTCAATAGTAAATATACTTCACTTCATAAACTGTATATGTGAATATACATTATTCAAAAGTTTGTGTTCATATTTTGACAGTAGCTTACAATCCATTGAAGTAGATAGTCTACAATGCAACCTATTGTGGGCAATTGGTGATGCAACAAAGATCAGTGATGGCATGAATTAGAGGATCATCAATTATAATGTCGTAGCAATGAGTGCTACCACACTTACAATGAAAAGAAACTACAACATCTATAGTAGATTCAACCTTTGGCATTTCAAAACTACACCCATAGTTCCACATCAATTCCTCCAATGGTGGAATGTCTACCTGTGCAAAGAATGCAACATGGTAGAGTCTTGGATCCATGCTCCTTACTTTGACAGACACATCATTGAGGTTGGCATCTTCACATCTTAGAAACAAGCAATAACATATCATGAGATGCAAAGCAACACAAGTACCCTAAACCATCAATTTGTATAATACTTGTCAACAAATGCAAATCAAAATAATAAGGTACAATTTTTGAAAAATACCTGTGCTTCAGAAATCTACTAACATTTCCCTAAAAAGTGTTGTCTATGCACAATGTCGCATCATGAGTCACCACTTGCTTAGATTTCCAATTAGCATCAAGTGCTAGTGTGAACGCATCCGATTTCGCCAATTCTACAGAAGCCTTCCGTTGCATGAGCTCAGTATTTGTAACAACCTCTCCTATATACTCAAAAATAAAAGTCCCCTTTCGAATGCGCTTCTTTGCCTGTAGTCCCCGGCCCAAAAAACCTCCAGGGGAATGTATAATCCCTTCTAAATCACTCTATTCCAACAAGAACTACTAGAGGTGCAACATGCCTTGCATTCTAGAAGGAAAACCCTATTGGTATGACTAGAGCATGCAGAACCTTGCTCTTGACATCACATAGTGTAAAACATCCTTTCCTCCATCAACACCTACCAACTATACAAATCAATGCATAGTCAATACCAAGTGTACAAATCAGTACATGGTTAGGACGCAAGATAATATATGTTCGTACATAGAAGAGTGCAATTGTATAATTGTAAAGCTAGCAAAAAATGTATAGTGTATTGAAATTAACGCTATCCTCTCAATCCAAAAAAACTTACATGTTGGTTTAGGATGGAACTCCGTAGATGATCTTGTTTGTCATACGCCAAGCACAAACAGTTTTTCACATTGCAGCAACATGCATGCCCATGACAAGTATACTCACCACATTGATGAGAAGCGGTGATATCCATTTCCACTATACCTAAATTCTTAGATGCAACTGTAGATAGCTTGGACCAAGGACACTAAGTAAATTCCCCTAAAGCATGGCATTCCATACTGACCACACATACTGTGATGGACACTCTTTCTAATCCGTTGGACAAGTCGTGTGCATCATACCACAATTGTTCCTAGGGACAGAATACAACCTCAAAACATGTAAGCTCATGGTAGCTAATCTAATATTCTACATGAATGGAACTATAAATTAAACATTACAAGGGGCGAGAGGGTGGCGTCCCGGCCCAATTCATTGGTGCTGATTTGCTCACTTTGGGTCTACTTTGATTGGGCTTCTTATTCTATTTCAGTTTCATTGTGTCTTGAGACCTCTACCTCTTCTTCCTACACTCCATAGAAAACACAAGTTTGTAACACTTATACATTTTGCTTGCATGCTGTGGACATAAAAAGAAAACATGACACAATGACAAAGTTCTCTACAGAGATCATACTTGGATCTTGTTTTTGCTCCTAGTTCAGCAATCACATCTTTGCCTTGTCCTCCCCTAGCTTGTGCATCCACTCCCTCTTTGGTACAAGGGTCCTTGCCCCCCCCAACTCCACTAGTGCTTTTGTCATAAGCCACCTCTTTCCCAATATTAGGGCCTCCAATGTCAACTCCGCTAGTGGGTTCGTCAACAATCCCCCTTATACCACCAGTGATTTCTTAAAGAACACCTCCCTCATCGACCGATAATATGCACTCAACCACCCCAATAATGACCATTTCACCCCTCATTACGCCAGTGGATTCATCACCAAAAGTCATGATGCCATGGACTTCATCAATGGCCATTTCAGCCCCAATCCCAACAATGGCTTCATCTTCCCCTTTTGTCCCGACCGTGGCTTCATCATCAATGGTGACGATGACATGGGCATCATCAGCAACCTCTATACCAATAGTGACTTCATCTTCACCCCCTTTCCTGACAATGGCTTCAACTGCAATCCTTGTCCTGACCGTGGCTTCATTATCAATGGTGACAATGACATGGGCATCATTAGCAACCCCTATACCAACAATGGCTTCATCTTCACTCCCTCTCCCGACAATGGCTTCAACAACAACCCTTATCCCAGTAGTGGCTTCATCTTCACCCTTGTCTCGACCGTAGCTTCATCAATAACGGTGTCGATGACATGGGTTTCAATAGCAACGTCACAATCATTGACCACTACTAGGCACTTGACAACCCCTTCCATAGTGGTCACTATGGCATTAGCCCTCCCTTGTCCGCTAGGATGTTTCTCATTCCTACAGCATCCACCATCATTGTCCGTCATGTCATCACCATCCTAGTCCTTATTGCTAAATTTTGCCTATTGACTTGAATGGCTTACACATTCTACACACAACAAACTTTACAAACTTGTACATGAAATACATTTTCCAGATATGCTTCTACATTTCAAAAACAACACATTTTACAAATTTGCAAAAATTCTTACATTTAGAAAACAATCTACATATATGCAGAAAAACTATACAAAATTCATACATGAAATAAATTTTCCCACTACACCTATACATTCTAAACAGAATACATTTACAAATTCATAAACAATCATACATTTGGCACGTATTCCATAAAGATGTAATACCTAGTAAATATGACATAAATCTATTAAGCTTTATATGGTGATACTGACCATAGTTGTTCAGTCGAACAACTTGACAACATGATAAACACAATGTCCAACACGTCTAGTAAACCCCCTTGTCTGTCTAATAAAGTCAAATTTAAGATTGACTTTCAAATAAAGCACTTTCTATTTCCAATCTGGACATATTTGAGTTTCATTTTACTAAAGTGTCTCAATTTAATAATCACTTATTACATTCTAAATTATGGATCATAAATAAAGGGAGATTTCAAATTGTCTTTGTTGCTATCATAAGGCCTTATGCGACAAAATTGTCTAGTGTATGCAACACTTGTCTTATACGACACACAACATCACATGAACAACTCGACAACTGAACCCCAAAATGCATTCAATAGAACAACCCTAATACAAACCTATGTCTCTTCCTTCAACCCTTCCTACATCTTGGGAATACACAAAAAATATCTGTAGAAAACAAAACGCATATTGGGATATCCAATAAGTTGTGAAAATATAAAGACTTTATAGGAGAAGATAGAAACTACTTAGGATTTAGGGATCATACGCAAGGAGATGTTCTCCTACATTTTGTAGTGCCCTAGTGCATTCCTCACAACCAATATAGAAGGAATCAAAACAGCCTCGCACCACCAAGTGATCCTTCCCTTCTCTGGCATTGGCTGAATAGTAGGGGAGTGCCTCTGTCCTACATTCCAACACATCATATTGTAAATCCAATATGTAACGTACTTTGGAGGGTACACTACACACATACAAGAACAACAACAAATCGATTGGAAGATTCGGAAATAATATGGAGTTATTGTTCGTGTAGGTGGTACTGGTGGTGCTAAGAATGTTGCCTTTCATTGTTCTTCTACCCTAAAACCGGATCCTTCCTCTTTGCTACTATGTTCTTTACTACCCCCCTCTTAATCACCAACTATACCTGTAGTGGAATTTCCTCTCCTTCCTTCTCCATCCAAGGAAACAAGCGCTGCACCAAAATACAATCTTCAATTCAATAAACCATGTTATATTGTAGATTTGGGTACAAACATACAAACATGTTACAAGTCACAGTACAAAATGTACAACTTCATGTAATTTGTACAGAAGCTTTGTACAAATTATACAATCCACGTCTGAATAAAATGTACTAGAATACTACAATGATTGCCTAAGTACTAAAAATATGGAAACCTATACAAATTGTATTAACTATACTACATCATGTACAACAAGAAGGACGATATAAAACATGAAGTACAAATTAAGGACCCCCAAAATACATGTGTATAACAATGTATCTGAAATATTATTGAATTGTACAAACTTGAGATATAAGAATACAAACAATACAACTAGAAGGGCAATAGTAAATAGCAAGTACAAATCAATGATCTCCAAATACCCTTTCGATAAATATTTGTATAAAATATTAAAAAAATGTACAGAATTGACTTGGCTTGATACGAACTATACAACTAGTACTACGTAAACTACATTCTTCTCAATCCTAAGCAAAACAAACCACGTGAAAGTAACAAAAGTGTAAATAGCTTTCACTATGTATACCAATCAGTGTGAAGGTTTACTAATCAAAATGTGGTTGAACAATATCACCTTCTTCCCTAACAGCTATTTTACATTGCTAGATGGTTGTACAAATTTCTGTTGCTACGTCACTCCTAGTTGCTAATCCTCTAGTGCGAGTAGTTGCACACTCTGTCGTTAACTTTGTCCACTCTTCACTTCCACCTCCAAGACGTCCACAGCCACAAACACCCCTCCAAACAAAACTCATAATCCATTCAATGGGCTAAATTTGCTTGCAACCCAAAGCAATGCATTTTGTGCCCTTAGTGAAGTTTACCAATGCACACCATGGGTGATAAAGGTGTCTACAAGTAGAGACAACCATCTCTGAATGAGGGAAGGGAAAACCACACAAGAAGCAATTGCTTACTTGGATGGAACCTCCTCCACTGCCTGCTTCCCTTGCGACGTACACCAACGGCAATGGCTGCAAGTAAAAACCACATGATGCACGGCCAAGGTAAGCATGTTCCTCCTACAAAGCATGAACCTTCATCCACATTTTGACAACTTAGTGGCGCATGAGGCATAGAGTCTCCTCTAAAGTAGAGGCGGACTTCTCCAACTTCTTCACTTTCTTCTATATGCCACGTACTAAATCATTATACGCATTCACCTTCTCCCTTAGCTTCAAGTTCATTGTTGCATCCTTAGTCAGTGCATGTAATTGTTTCTTGTAACTCTTTTGTTTCAACTTCATAATCTTCACTACTCCCATGTGGTGATTCAAAGTCTCTACATGCAATTCTTTTGCTATAGAAGCCTCCTGCTCAACATCCATCCGTGCCTTGAGCTCTAAGTTCTCCACCGTCAACAATCGATCCAAATATTCCAATCTCGAATTGCACTCTTCCTCCTCCAAAACTATTCCACCTATTGAGCTCCCTCTCCCCTCGCAAACCTCTAACTGCAACTCTCGGTGGTCCACGTGAAGTTTTCCCCAAGCAGTGCGACCTACCTTACCAATCTACTTCACCTTTGCCTTCATCTTCTCCAACCTAATAAGATTTCTCGTGTGAGCTTGTTGTTGAGTCTTGTTTGTTTTTTCCCCATATGCAGTCCAATTGACTACTATGTTTTCTTCTTCCAAAATAATCCCCCAAGCCATCTTGTGACGAAGCAAAGTACGTGGAAATCCTTGTTGATAGAGTGCTAATAGGAGCTCTTTAATCCTCTTCTAGACCCTTTGTGACTTCACTTCCTTCCAATTGTAGCCATAATGTCCACCTTTCTCCATTGGCGGTCCAAATAGGGCCACACATTTTCTGTCATCAAATCATTTGCCTTGCCACTTCGTTAAGCGATTTGGAAGTTGTTGTTCGTCCTTGAATCTATACTTCTTCACAAAATCAGCCTTGGTGAATAGTGGTGGTAATTTAGAGAGCTTCTCCCACTCATAGTCAACATCAAACTCCCCTTCGTCTCCACTGGTGTTGCTGTCACCCTCCTCGCAGCCTTCACCCTTGAAGTTGCCATCACTACCCTTGCAATCCTAGCTTTTGTCACTACCATTACCCTCCTAAGTACCCTCGATTTCATCGCCTTCCATACTATTCTCACTCTCCTCCGCTTCTACGAGTTCCTCCTCATCTTCCACTACCTCCTTGTCCCTAGAGGTCTCTATAGATGAACGTGCCCGCAGTATCAAGGCAAACCCTTTGCCTCTCACCCTAGCCATTTTGTTTAGTTTTGCACCCAAAATTCAAAGCATGATCTAAAAATTTAATAGAATGCCTAGAAGCGGAGTACGCAAAGTACAACTAGGATGTAAGGTTTAAACACAATGTTCATTATTTTGTGAGATTTAGACTCTCTCAAAATAATATTATCCATTTAGACGCTAAAAATTAAGATATTGTTTTAGCCAATTTAGGTTGACAAATGCTAAGTTTATTAATTCAAAAGTATAATTTCCATTAAAATGAGAGTTTTAAGAGTTAGTAAGCCTCGCATTACATTTTGTTCATTGTGAGAGGAGTGCTTCGATTCATATAAGTAAAGTTCATGTCCTAGACTAAACACCAAGTCATGACCTCTATGGTTGGTTACAAGGAGTTGTATATGTCATTCAAGCGGTTTGGGTTCGATTCCCATGGAATTTGTCTGAGTGCACGATTTGTACACATGACGTGCTGCTGCTAAGTGAGATTCGCAGGCAAGAAAGTTGTAACAACCAACCAAACCCCTACCCAAAATGTGACAAGTGCTTTACACGTTAACAAAATAAAAGGTGGGTATACCCACTATCCTTTTTGTTCGAAATGGATGTACAATTTCAAATGACATATATACAACAATAAATATCTAAACAACTTCATTGAATAATATAGAATATCAAACAACATAAGAAAATACATATAATAATACTATATGTACTTGCAATTGTTCTATACACACATAATATATTCTTGCTAACATATATGCAATAGCAAACAATAATATCAAATCAATCAACTGAACCCTATTTCATGTACTATAAAATTTAAATTCCAATTACTACATGAATAATGACAATGTGCTACTACATTATTACAAAATGTGTAGTACATATACACATCCCTATCTTTGGATATCAAGTGTACAATGTGAGACTCTAGTTGATGACTTCAATTTGAGTAGCCGGAATCTTGATCAAGCAATGGATGGTGTCCTTCCTTATAGTAGAACTCCATGCTGTCATTAGAGCGTTTGTATGCTTCCAATCTAGTAGCTCAGTTTCATTGACCTTCCAACGCAAACCTCTATCGCTGTCCCATCCAGTGCAGTTGTCTTGAACTTCCCTACTTCTTGATGTTGGACGGAAATACTGAATGAGGATGCAATTCGATTTCTCTGGATTACTGTTTGGATTTGACAATGCCCTTGCAATCCAAATAGGTCAACTATCACCATCCGCAAGGTGAACTGCAACAAAATACCCATTGTACAAATCCCATCCCACCCTAAACGATGGTTCTAGACGACCAGACTAAGGCCCAACGTATGCTTCATCCTCTGCAAACTCTTCATAGTCCTCGCCATCATCTCCTAATTGATCCACTCGTATTCGTTGAACACGTGTTTTGGGCCAAAAACCATCTTGCAAAACTATTGAGCTTGGTAATGGTTCTTGCATCGCTACCCTCACATCATGCCAATAGTAAACCAAATGCTTATATCGCCTTCGGTATTCTCTAGTAACGTCTGCATTACACAAGTTCTCCCAGTACTTCTCAAATTTAGATATACCTTTTACAATGTCATGGGCGCCTTTCATTTCCGTAGGTTGTATTGGCACTGGTACTCCCCAGGGCCATTGACTTTGCCCTTCATCATCTTCTTTCCACAACTTAATGGGCCTATCATTTTTCCCTTTCCAATCTACATTAGTGCACTTCAACTTGTACTTCATGACCGGAATTCCATTTGAATCTAGGTAGAACTTCACTTGTTGTGGCTTTGTGTGCCCAATTAGAATATCGTCACCATCAATAAATGAACCAGCAATGAACCCCTTGAAATTGGGCACCTCTTTGATTAGATGTGGGATAGTAGGAATGGATCTCACATCCATGAACAACTTCATGAGCGTAGGGACAGTTAGAAAACTCTCCTTCTTCAAAGCATGCTCCATCTCCCAAACAAGGCATCTATGTCGTCATGAGTATGACCAACAATCATGAAGCTTACATACACTTCACAAAAGATCTTGTTCACGACTAGTAGAGACCAAAAACAATATACATATCTATTTTTGTTGTCCCCAGTGGCATTGTCCATTTGCACGTTCAAAATAGGCGGTAATGGCATTGCTAGAAGTAAAGGTTTTGGTTGCGGGGCTAGTGATGCTAGGCACATTTCCTTGTCCTTGAGCACTGCTCTAAATAGAGATGTTGCCCCTGCATTGTGAAACAACTTCCTCGAAGATGATTTCGGTGCTTCTTCAAGATCTCGCAACAACTTCACCATTGAACCAATGGTATAATTTGAATTGTGCTTGAAGATATCCAAACCATAATGTGCGTAGCGGACATCAGTGTGGCCATGTGCAATCATGCCTGTGACGAACATAGGTAACTTTGTTAAACCATCGAGATCCTTACTTTTATGGGAAAAGACAGGAGAAGTTGTTTTTGCATGATCCATCTTGTCGTGCATGATTCTAAGACATTCATGTGGAGAAGTTTGAGAACAATATCGGTTCGCATAATAGATCTCCCTTTGCGTGCGAGCAATGGCAAGGTGTCTATCCAGCCTCCTCGACCACAACATTGCACTTTCAGACCCTACAAGAGCACCCCTCACAAGCTCCCGTAATTTGTCACAAACAATGCAACAAGCAAAGTTGTCTCCCGGCTGCTTCACATCGTACTTAGGAAACCTAGTAGACCTGATTTTGCTCAAGTTCGAGGTTGAAACCTCCTTCAACCTGAAAGCCGCATTCACTTCATTGATTTTTGCCATCTGACCCTTCCATTGAAACGTAGCCAATAGAATCTTAGAGACAACTTTTTCTCCTAACTTAAGAGTGTGGGATTTATGTGGCATGTGATCCATTTCTTTTTCTAAGATGCACTTCAAAGTTATAGATTCTTGTTCCGTATGTTGCCTTGGCTTCAACATTCTTGAATTACCATGGTCCCTAGCTTCTCGACCATCCTTCATGGCATATTTTTTGTACCGGTTGAATGTAGACTCAGGTACCCCAGAAATATGCATCCAAGCTCACATGCACACGTCTATCTCATCAATTGTGATGACCCTTCTCCCTTGTGAATCACGATGCATCTGCCTATATACTTCAATCTTCAAAAACGCTTTGTGTTTGAATGTTGAATTCTGGTACATGCGCTGCCGAAAAGCTCAAATCTTGTCCCTTGGGAACAGTTGGACGTAGTTCTTGGTACAACAAACTTTGCTCGACACCAGATTGATGGACTCTTGACTGAGAAGGTCCTTCATTTTGATGCATGATTCACGAGGCAGATTTCAAACGGTACTTATATATGGTCGGCTAGACTTCGATGACAGGGGGGTTGCATGAATCGCTTGAAGACGGTTGTAATTATCCCAAACCTCATGGTCATGTAGACTTGCCCCACAATAGTGGACAAGCTTAATATCCTAGGCTACTAAAGCATGCACATGCTCTTGGGGGATGTCTGCTTTAGAGTGAATCTTTGAGATGTGCACTGCCACGTGAGTATCCCCAAGAGCACCATCGACACCAAGTACAAGATCTGAATTCACACTGTGGCAAATACCTTCATCAACAAGGGTACCCACATTATTGTATAGAGTAACAAAACTTGTATTCCAGCACCGTCTTGGAAATCCTTCACACTCTGGAATGTCAACCTCCATTTCATCTTGCCCTTGCACGTCATCATCAGACTAGATAATACTCTCGAAGGGGACAACTTCGAAACTCATTGTATCTGTACATGAAAAATGTGGTACTCTATTATCCATGAACGATTTGCAAGTGCATGTTCAATATAATGTACTTTAACATGACCAAATTAGATCGAATCAACCTAAAGAGTAGAGCAATACAAACTGCGCATCCACTAATTACTGTAAGGTAGTTTAAGAAAATAAAATAATGATTTTCAGAGCAATCGTATGGATCTGAAGTATTCTTCAAATGACATGGAGTCCTATACCATGAAGAAAGAGCGAAGTCACTTAGCTTAACAAATACTGCAATCTTCAATTGACTTGTTTAGGTCAACTCAACCTAAATACAAAGAGTTCTATGTAATCTACTATAGACAAACTGTGCAAGTATTTCCCAATACATTAATAGGAAATCGTAAATATTCAAGGATACCAACTACGAATGAAAAAGTGATTTCCAGAACTTCTTATAACAATAACATCTCTAAATCAAGTATAAGAAATAATGTTGATTTCATTAGATGCCATAACTATATGTACTCATATGTGTTCGGTCGAGTCGACCTAACATGTATTTATATCTTTGAAGACCAACAACCCCACGTAATCTTACATAGTAGGTGGAGTTGATGTAACACATCTTTACATCTACAGAGGTCTTAGAATACAACATCATCTCATGATTTAGGTTAACTTGATCTAACTTGAACTTAGGTCTATGAAGAACTTTGAACTCCATGTAATCCTTCGTATTAGATCGACTCGACCTAAATGATATTTTAGATCCCCAATGTCTTTCGTAGTAACATTCAGATTTCTCCAATTATATCATAATTTGATCTAGTTATTTTACTACTTATGTGAAAATAGTACACCTGTTCCTGAAACATTTCAAGGCTTCCAATTTAGATCGAGTCGAACTAAAGTATTTCCCAAATCATTAGTCTGTTTTTAAGAAATGCATACGTTCAATATAGAAAACTATAAGTGCATTGTCAACATTTATACAACTTCAACATCTTACAATACTTACTAGGAGAGGTATTGTCTTTACACTTTAGGTCAACTCGACCTAAACAAATATATATACTATTACATTCTCTATCTAATCAGTTAAGGTCGACTCAAGTTGAATATCTCCGGAATTTCAGGAATTTAGAGAGCTTCAATGAACATCAAATGTACTGTTGCAGATTTCATGGCGACAAAATTGGTCTCTCTAATGTTCACTCTACGCAATTTAGAAATGATATGAAGGTCTAGACGATGCAGTGCACTATGTATTTGTCCTTCTTTTACAGAAAAAAACATGATGAATGTCTATCACTCGAGAATTCATAAGAAAAATGATCGAAGTAGGACTTGCACATGCGAACGCTTGAACCCTAAACTAAAACTGCATGAAAATCTTCCGTATGGCTAAGGATTTTTGCATGACATACCCAACACTTAAAGCGCCTTTGTGAGCTATAATCCAAATGTCATCGATGCTTTGAACTATCTTCATTTTTCGACAAACAAAATGCAACAACTCCATAGGGAATGCATAATGCACGGAGACCGAATGGAGCACCACGTCTGAGAATTCTCCTCACACTTTAGAAAATATGAAAAAAGAATCTAGTCAACCAACTAATGGCAGAAGTCGTTTAATTGTTGGAAGGAATGGAGACGGCGGCAAGTATGTTACTGCCGTTTGAATTCAAAGATGGTAGCCTAGTAGCCCGGATTCATAATTAGATTTGCATGTGATGCCTCGCTATTCATTAGGAAGGCGACAAGAGAGGTAGGTGGCTTCTAGAATTTTACTACTCACATTTTGGACACAACCCTTTTTTGTAAAGGGGAAATGGTCAGTGGAGCATGCGAAGAATAGTGATTTGTGGAAAGGTTGTGGTTCCTATCCAGAGAAGGAAATAAACGTTGCTCTCCACCGCCTTATTTAGGTTGCGCATGTTATTAGAGGTCTACAGTAGATTCTTTTGGGAAGAGGTTTGTATTAGGAGAGTTTTCCTCCGGTTCCATTTTGCGACATCCCCATGTTATTTTTATTCCCATTCCCATTTACTGTCCAAAAAAAAGTGACAACTTTACCATTTTATATCAAAGATTTTGTAGTATTTTAAAGTCAACAGTTTCATTACAATATAGCCTACCATTTTGACATACCGCTGAATTAAATAGGGTTTCGCGTTTCGGGTTTCAAGGGTTCAAGGTTTTTAGGGTTTAAGGTTTAGGATACCCATTACAATGTTTACTTCCAACATGTTCAAGGCTCTTTCGAAGGAGCTTCAAATAGACTAGATGTCTTAGAAAATACATATTGGAAATTTATTTCAGAAAATTGTAGACTATGTTTTACCGAGTCATGAATTTCTTTGGGTCGTAGTGTTTAGACCATACAACCTCATATCTTTTGTGACCATGATTTTAAATATCGCATGCCAAAAGTAGATATACATATTATGGTTCCTTTTTGTTTCTTCATGCACTTTATTACTTTGAGAATTCATTGTCAATGTTTCTTAAAGTGAAGTCCCTTTTTATTTTTATATGTACATGTATATTTTCAATTCTATCATTTTCGAGAGTTTGTACTTGTAATTCGTGATTACTTATGTATCATTACTATGCTATAACAATAAAATGATATTACTCATGTTTTCATATATGGAGTCCTCTAAATCAATCATTCAAGCATTTGGAAGCATGTGCAAAAGTAATGGGGCAATGATAGAAATACTTTGAAGGATAGTTATGATTCAAAGCATGCATTCATTGCATGGTTGTTCGGCCGAACAACTCGACAACACAACAAACACAACGTCCAACACGTCTAGTAGACCCCTGTGTTCGTCTAATAAAGTCAACTTTAAGATTGACTTTCAAATAAAGCACTTTCTATTTCCAATCTTGACATATTTGAGTTTCATTTTATTGAAGTGTCTCAATTTAATAATCACTTATTACATTCTAAATTATGGATCATAAATAAAGGGAGATTTCAAATTGTCTCTACTACTAGGATAAGGCCTTGTGCGACAAAATTGTCTAGTATATGCGACACTTGTCTTATACGACACGCGACGTCAGATGAACAACTCGACACCCAAACCCCAAAATGTGTTCGACAAAACAACCTTGATTCATTGGTATTGTATTTGGCATAAAGTTATACATTTTGACTTGATGAGACATTGAAAGCATTTTGAAATATAGACTACCTTGTTTGGACAAGCTAAAATTAGAAGAAATTGATGAAATTTGCAATTAGCATCTTCATGGTTATTTTGTCTTGTGCTTCTGGAAAGCTATTGTATATCTTTAGAAAGTTTGGGTCTCTAAAATACAATGTTTTTCCTTTTTTTTAGACATAAGTAAGCCTAGAAAAAATTGTAGAAGCTTTGAATGTAGGGATTCTATGGAGACACATAATTCAGGCTTTAGAATCTAGCTTCTTATACCCTAAACCACTTTAGAAAATGTATTGTTGTATTTAATAGTCAACATTCATTAAACATGAGCAATATGAAGTTGTTCGTAGTTATGACATGTGTAGAGAGAGGTTAAGAGACTTCAAAGCACTTGTAACATTCTAATATGTAGAGTTTTCAAACATTATAATTTCTCAATCTATAAATGATATTCATGTGTTCTATTGTGGTAACTATATAATCTCTAACAGTGTGTAGTGTTTTGAGAAATGTAATGATTAATCCATTTCATGTGGAGTCAATGAATTGGTATCTAAATGAATGAACGTAAATACGAAGAAGTTGTTTTATTTTTATAAGTTGTAATTCATGTCAAAATGAAATCCATGGAAGCATTTCATGAATTTGAATCAGAGATCAAAAATCCAAACCGACAGTGGATGTACTTTAATGAACCCAAAATAGGGAAATTAATAGAATTGGTATTAAAATAAACAAGAAAAATCAGCCAATAGGTTCTACATAATTTTAATACTTCAAATTCATGCCATATTGAATCTTACACAAGGTTCCACCTTATTTCAAGCGTTTATGAAAAGTAAAAAATATAGTGTTTGTTGTACATTAATAAAGAATCCAATTCCTGTAAAGTCATAGAATAGGGGTGCACACACTAGTAGAAAACATTGTTTCCTTCAATAGAATCTAGGTCACACCTTTTCTTGTCTTGTACCTTGAAGACAAGAAATCTACATGGACAAAAATGCAGTTTTTTTAAGTTATACAAATCCTTCATGTTGCATAATTGTTTATGTGGAATTAAATAATTCAGCAACTTTGAAGAATCTTTAGGAATCATATGAAATTCATGACCGCATTTACAACAACCATATAAGAGCTTTGCTGCAGCTATTAAATCACCCTTTCAAAAGTAAGATAATAATATGAATGGATTTTATAAAACTGAATGAAAATAAATAAACCATACATGTTTAATTCCAATGCTGTAATAAAATTTCCCAACAACTTCGGATATGAAATTCATGGCTACATTTCTGTTGTGAAAGAGATACTTTAGAGTTCAGGGTAATGCTTCTAAAAAATAAAATAGTGCAGTCCATGTATTGTGTAGAACTAAATAAAAATAAATCACATTACATTGCATATAATGAGTCTAAAAAATCTAATGAATTGAGCTTAAGAAAATATTTAATGTAGTGATTGTATTCTATGATTTTAAATATAAAAAAATCATAGATGTAGTTTACAATTGGTGGAAATACACAATTTCAAAACTTGGGATGAAATGAAGGTCTGTCTATTAATTTCATAGCTGTATTGAAACCATGCAATGGCTGGGCTATTGTATGAAGTTCCTAAAAATGCAATCTAAGTCAAAATAGATCATTGTTCTCATGTAAAGTTCGGGGAATAAAATGAACCCACAACTTCTTCATTCATTTATTTACATACACTTCCCTAAAATTATGTGTTTAGGATTTAGGGTTGAAAAAACTTGTCACTTTAAATACAATTAGGATTAAGTATTTCACAAGTACACCAAATTGTGATTGGATATCCCAATATTGTAGGACCTGCACTACAATTTCATGCACCCTAAATTTTTGTACACATCCTCTAGAATGAAGAAAATATATTGATTTCATGTATTCAATAATATCATGGATTAATTATTAGACTTCATTATAATACTAGAAAGTTTAATTTTTTTATATGTGCTCACGAGTTCATAATACTCAAAATCATGACTTCCAAATTTGGGTGGCATTTTGAACTTATATCTTCTTTTTAGGGACTCATTTTAATGTGTATTGCCCAACAATTATGATTGTAGTTATTTAGAGTAGCTAGAACATGACACTGGATTTTAAAGCTTGCCGTTCTAGAAAGGAAGAAACCTATTCAAGAGATAGTTTGACAAATTCTATGTGGTTTAACATAAGCATAAATAAGTTGAATATATACATAAATGCAAATGAATTGAGCAAAAATTATAAATTATAAATTTTACTTTTATAAATAAAACCTACGATATTGATTTTCTTTACATTGTTTTCCTAAATGACTCCAACTTCATTTTGAAACACAATAAGTTGTTATTATTTGGATCTATACAAAAAATTCTAAACCGCTTGAACCAACTTTCTTTGCTGATGAACCCCAATAAACCTTTAACCCTATGAAATGGTATATATTTATATAATTTAAAGCGCTTTCCTCATTTCTACTGACCATGAATATTGGAAATAAAACTTTATGGTTGTAAAATGTCCCTTACTATACCTAATGCGCCCATCTTTGCTAAGGTTTTATTCATGATAGATTAAGAATTGTATGTGAGGGTTCTACATTCTGCGCTTTCAATTTGTCATCTTCTTCAAAACTTGAAGATATTGGTTGTTGTTGGTAGAAATAATTCAATGTATTAGGGTTTGCAAAATTTCATCAAAAAGGGGAGGACTTCTTTAGAAGTCCTATGAATGAATTTTTTGGGGGATTTCCTAATTTCAAATATTATTCAATTGATATAGAAATTATATTATTCAATCAATCCTTCTAGCTTTTACATATGCATACTTGTCAAGCGCATAATCTATATCTATAAATAGGCAAATTTTACTAGGTATCGAGTGGGTATGATAGATAGACTAGGATTTACGGTATGACTAATGAGCACGTATGGGCTTGTAATGTCAATAGGGTAAACGAACAAAGGATATTAGCAGGTCTCGAGCGGGTATTAGTTGTTTTTTTCCAATTTTTACCAAGTGGCCATATTAAATGTTATAATCATGCTCCCAATCATAACATTCATTAACAAATTGGTTGTATAATATGGTTTTCATACATAAATGCAATGTCATCTACGATTTTTTCTAATTTAATGTTTTTTGGCGACTTTATTTGAGTTTAGGGACATTTTAGTGGGCATTCTTTACCCCTTGAACGCCAACTTAGTAATTATGGAAATCAACCATTTTGGAACCATGTGACATCATCCACTTGAAAAAAATCAAAAATACTCAGTGAGAGTCCAACTACTCTACAAGATATCCCCTTCCCACCCCTAATTTTGAGGATGAATAGTTGCAATTCTATCCTACAGAGGACAATTCCTTGTCATTCATTGGACATAAAACATCCATTCAGTGGTTTATGGGTTAAACAAATTATTTTTTCTCATGCAATTTGGCACCCCTAACCCCTCCCTCAAAGCCCTAGCGGATACTAGGCAGGTATCACTTCGCGGTTACTAGACGGGTATCACTTCATGGGTACTAGGTGGGTATCATTTGGCAAGTACGAGGCAGGTATCACTTTGCGGTTACGATGGGGTATCCTTTGGAGGGTACTGGGCGGGTACAAGGCGGGTATCGGGAGTAGTATGGCGAGTACTACGGAAGTTTAGTTTATGTTTTGGTGCTTAGGGTTGCAACCCTGATCTGTCGTCGCTCCTCCGATTCCTTGTTCGTCCGCCTTTCTCGTAAACACGATTTCTTGCTCCTCCACTTCCGGTTTTCTACTTTAGGTTTCTTGAGTGTCCCTATTGGTTGCCTACGCTTGCTAGTTTTGGGTGCTTGTTGTTTATGGGCACACTTCTGAGAATTGGAGGAGGTGTTGTAAGAAACTAAGCAATTTTGAGATTTTGGAATCGTTGGACATGTTTAGGGTTCCCGATACAACTTCTAGGATCGCGGTGGAGTTGATCGCTGTGTCTTTATTTTTATTTTTTATAATAGCTTTGAGGAGGTTAGGTTTAGGTTTTCGTTTAGGGTTGGTTGTGGCGGAGGAGGAGCTCGCTGTTGGCAGAGTTGCAACCACTATTGGAGGAGGAGCTCGCTGTTGGAGGAGGAGGTCAGTGTTTTTGGAGTTGTGCTCAAACATTCGCTGAAGAATAGGTATGTGTTTCTGGTTTTCTCTCGTGCTTCTAGGTTGGTATGTGTTGTATGACTCCATTGCATACCTATTTGAAACTATTTTTTTGGCTGAAGTGCAGATCTCTTGTATGATTTCGTTGTCTTTGTTGGATTATGAAATGGAATTGGTAATGCTCTTCATTTTAGGGTTTAAGGTCTGATTGTGCTTCTCTTTCCTATCAATTGTTGGATCTTTGGATATTCTTTTGCTCTGCTCTTTCATTTCTTTGCATAGTATGCATTGTGTGATTGTGTAATTGTGTGATTTCATGATTCATTGATTCGGTTTGTTATTGTGTGCATTGCATGATTGTGTGTATAGCGTGAATTGTGTGATTGTGTGATTTCATGATTGTGTGCATTGCTAATCTGTTTTCACAAGATTGTGGAATTTTGATTTTTCATTGTGTCCTCTATCGTTAGAACAGTAATCTCAGAATTGCACTTTTGCTACATTCCCAGTGTTAGAATTTGCTTACCTTCCACTAAAATTGTAACAGAATTCAAAGGTGAATCGGTAGAAGAAGTCTTGCATCTATATGTGAAGGTGAGTTCCATAACCAAATGCTACATTTTCCTTAAAGATTTTTGGATTTCTGTGATTACTATCCTAACAAACATAGATTTATACCACTAGTCAACACAGGAAGCAATATAGGTCGATGTTGGTCTCACTCGATGTCAATTTAGCTCAACAGAGTATCATAGAGAAACAAATAAATAGTACTCAACAATGCCCATTTAGGTCGAGTCGAGCTAAAAGCTTAAATTTCTTCATACAAATGAAGAACTTCGGGATCAATGAATCCAATATACTCACGAATCAAATATGCAACCTCTCAATTTAGGTTGAGTCCATCGAAACAACAAAAATCAAGTCTCCCAAAACAATTTCAAGTTTAATGCATCACTCAATTTAGGTCAAGTCGACCTAAATCAACATTTAGGGAGAAACTGATATCCACACAAATGGTTTGTTATTAGTTTTGCAATGAAAACTATAAAGTTTAACAAACTAAAAAGATAGCATAGGTCAAATCGACCTAAATCTTATTGAAACAATAGGACACATGCCGTATGAGAAGAGACCGAGAAGCTCAAAATACCTCTAATCACAATACCTCGGATTTTAGTCTAGTTTACTCAATCATATGTAGCGATACGGATAAACATTTTAGAAAACAAAAACTGGACAAATCCTAAACCGTCAATTGGATTTAGGTCAAGTCGACCTAATCTTTAAATTGACATTGATAGTGTTTAGCATATTTCAGAATGGAAGAACAAATTCCAAGACTTGAAGCGTTCTTCAAAAGATGTGAGACCCCTCACGAAGAGGAGGACAGAGATGACATTGATAATGATGGAGATTACTAGGAGTTCCAAAACCCAGAGAAAGTTGGAGAATGGACTTTGCAAATGATTCCATTTAAGAATCTCATCTTCTTCTCCTACAAATACATAGATAGTGAAACATTCTACTTTGTCTCATTTGATGAGAAGATCAAGGACATTGCCCATGACAAGGGGTCTATGATCAAAATTCATTGTGTGACAGCCCAAACGGGGATTCCAAATGAACGACAGTGCCACTTCACAATTGTTCTCGACTCCGATAAGATTCCATTAAATATTACACCATTTATTATGACTCTTGAACCTACGGAGTATCGAACAAAGATTTCAGAGATGGAGAAGAAGATTGATAATAACTTCTTCCACAATGTTGCCGGAAAGCTATTCATTGGAAAAACATTGTGCAATCGGCTGTGAACGCTCTTTGTGACCTTCAAGATTCTCAAAGCAAAGTTGGAATCGAAGAAGAGGGATATGTTTGCACGATTTGTTTCTCACGAAATTCTTGCTACTGAAGTGGAGGGTCAAGCTTCGATGGGTACACCTGGAACCCAAAGTAGTTGGGGAACTTAAAAGAAATATAAATACGAGAACCCCTTTGGCTGCACCAGTCAAAAGTAAACTAGCTTCTTCTTTTGTTTAGAATCTGAAGGAAAAGAACTATGAGGAGGCTAGTTTCGCATCAACAGTTATTGACATTCCTGAAGCACGCGACCCACAATGAAATCACGACTACAAACTATCAACAGAGGCTTATAAGAACTACTCGGCAATATGTATAGATGCGTATGTGTTCGAGATTGACTAGAAAAAGTCAATCTCCATTGATCAAATGATTCCAACACCATCAGACATGAACATCAGGAGCCATGAAAAGAGACTTGTGGCCGACATCATGCATTATATGCATATGCCAGACAAGTCAACAAAACAAACACTATGTGTTATGTCGGTCGATCAAATAGAGAAGCCCACACCTGAGTCATGGGATAAAATTAAAGGTGGAAAGTTTTATTTTATAAATGGACAACATAGTGTAACGCCTAGCAAGATGATGGTGGAACAAAAGCTAGATGAGTCCATTGTGAAACATTTTAGGAAATGGGATTGCTACGTCATTTGGTATAAAGACAACGGGAAATTGCGCTCCATCTCTGTGTACTACAACAGGGCAAATCACTTTGTTGCCATGAAGCCCTCATGGTCTACGAATATCCTAGGCGCAAGATCAGTTTGGGTAACAATGGTGAGGCCATGGAACCCAAAAGAACCCTCACCAGTCAATACCCTATCAAATGCTTGACGCAACGTAGAGAATAAGGCCAACGCTTTGAAATTCAAGGTAACCATTTAGGTCGAGTCGACCTAAAGGTGAAAGATTTAAATGATCGTATTCTAAAGTTTTTCATTGGCCTTGTTAGATTGAGTCGACCTAAACGAGATTTGATATAAACTGAGCTTCTGATTGTGTGTTTCAGGAGTTTGTGAAAGCAATGAATGCCAGGTTTGCGATGCTCAATGTTGTCAAGTCCTAGAAGGCTTCAAGGGGGAAGGATGGTGAAGAGAAGTTGAAGATCACCAATGAATTGCAGATCATCACCGCTCTTGATTCAGTCTTTTCACTTTGGAGTGAGGTTATATCAAGTAATGCGCATGGCGAGCTCATTGACCCAAACACTCTAATGCCCTTCAATAAAAAGGCTGGATGGAAGTCAGAATCTGGGAACCTAACACACAAATTCTTCAAGTGGTTAGGGAACCTTTCTTACGACGACATGACCAAGCTAGCGAAGCACATTCTACATTAGGACATAGGGAAGAGGACGCACAAGTACCCAAAGGTGACAATAAATCAGGTGTCATCAGTGCTTGAGAGTTGCTATACTTGCAAAGAGTGGATGGAGCGGCAAAAACGAAAATATCTCGTGAAGAAAGAGCTTCATAACCTAGACCCAAATTTGGGTCTCCTGAATGCTTTTAACGACCTTAATGTGGAGAAGTGGAGGGACTTCAAGAAAAGTCGTTGTATCACAAGTGCTACCATGTATGTTCTCCTCGAGTAGTGTGGAGACGATTACTGGAAGGAGGCTAAGCAAACTAAAGCCAAGAACAAAAAAGCCGAAGAGATATCTCCGTATGCCGCCGAATTCTTCAGGGTCTTCCTCGAACGGAGAACTAACTTTGTGAAGCCTCTAATCATTGCACACTACCAGCCATACAACATCAATTCTAATATACACTTAGATTGGCCGGCAAGAGTGTGGAAGGAAAACACTGCGGCTGATATCAAATTCGGAATTATTGACTTCCGATATGCTCCTATAGTCTTGAACAAGGACAAGTGCACGCCGGTGATGCCTTACTTCTACGTGGCAATGAAGTCCTTCCAAGAGATGAAGAAGCCATTATTGGAGGAGGTCACGACGTGGCTCTTCATCTGCTCAGATCTTGTTGAGCAAACGCAAGCTTTGCATTATGTGTAGACCAGCAAGGACCTCAAGGATCACAAGATGGCGTACGCAAATTACTAGCCCGCAAAGCACGAGCGGATGGGTGACTATTCCGCGAGCAACAACAAGGCTAGCGAAAATTTTTATCTTATATTCTTGTAGAGTCCGGACAATGCTATCATCTGGATTCCGAAGCTAGCATATCGCGCTCCAGACACCGACGTATTCAAGAAGCCCAAGGCATACAATGAGCTGCAATGTAGAATTCACAATACAGAGCTCAGAATGGAATTCTATCTTCATATCCTGGATAGGTTTGCTATGGGAGGGAGAAGTGTGATGTTGCTTTTCGGTGGTGCAAAGTTCACATGTGCAACGATGGTAAGTCCCTTTTAGGTCGAATCGACCTAATGTAGCAACTATGAAACGGTGATTAGTCATTAAGTATTCATTTATCTGAGTTTGCGGAGTTAGGTCGAGTTGACCTAAGTAGGCAAGGTGATAACGTAAATACTTATTGAATGGAAAGAAATACTATTTTTTAGGTGGGTTCGACCTAATCTCATCATGTACTCTTTGTATAACAAATTTGTTTCTTTAGATTCATCGAAGATGATGGGATATAATGTTTTCGCAATTGGAACATCAGACAAGTTTGATAGATGGATGACCATAGCGGAGTTGGGAAAATTGTTGGACAAAAATGATTTCCTTCCGAAGGGCTATTTTGTGGACAAAGATAGATTTAGTAGAAAACCTAGTGATGGTGCAACACCTATGACGCCTATATCTAACAAGAGGAGGCGGAAATTGGCTTGGGATTTGCCATATACACCATCTTCACCTGGATTTCCCTCGTTGCAAATAGGTCCATCGTCATAGAGTGTGGACCTGTCCACAGATGAAGAGGAGGAGGCTGACTATGGCATTGGAGACGATGATGTGACGCCTATCAACCTCTCTTGGAGTATTTGGGGGTCTTCTCTGTCATTAGGGCCAACAGTGGAGATGCGCACCATGGAGGCACAGCCTTCTAGTACACCACCGCCATCTGCACGCCAAAACATAAGTGGGAAACAGAAGAGGCAGTCTCACAACCAGGAAGACTATGGTACTCAAATCGCAGAGTTGAGGAACAAATGGGTGTTGGATCGAGCAATGACAATGGAAATGTACCAGCAAATGAACCAGCGGATGGATAAGATACAAGAGTTCATCTTGCTGCAAGTAGAGAAAAATGATAATAATTTTGCTGCCATCCTGAATCAGCTTCGTGGTGCACAACCACTAGCGGCACTTCCTCCGAGTACTTCAGTTCCTCATTTGATGCTAGACGGTCAACCGTTAGGGTCCTTGGATAGTGGAGGTTCCAGCTTCGCGGAGCTTGTGCAAATGCTGACATTGCAAATCATGCGGCCTCCATCTATCGTGGCTTCACCTTCTCTTACTGCTTCTATCGTGGCTTCCCCTCCTGATTTTGCTGTGCCTCTTCTGCCTTTGCCAAGTGAGTCATGTCCTATCAATCCCCCTCCTCCGAAATCTGACGTTGTGGCTACCACGGACCAACATATCAATGTTGCCACTAATGTCCAACCTGTTGAAGCCGATTCCATCGAGTTTGGGATAGTCACTCCATCACAAAGGACTACACCAATAGGTTGAGAGAATGTGTATCACTCGATGTCATTTGTATAGTTTAGGTCGACTCGAGCTGATGTATATCATTGTCGCAGCACAGGATAAGTAAATTCCCTATTATGCTCACAAAAATCACTCTAGAGCATAACGAAGTGACTCTAAAGATCGAACCCACGAGATTCTGTGAAGTATTTACTTGGTTTGGACGAGTAAGCGCTTTCACCCTCTCAAACTTCCTTTCCGGTCCTAGATCTAAAACCGAAAACCAACAACCACCCAGAGGATCCGGACCGGATTACTTCCCACCCGATTCAGAAATCCTCCATTAAAACCAATTCTCTCAATCTCCAAGACCTAAACAATTCCGGTCCTGGTACTACTCTGAACCAATCCACTCCGGCTGGTTCCTGTATCTTCCCAACACTCTTCCGGTTTAGTTTTGCCTCTGTTGGACCATCAGAGGGTTCGCCGCTTAGGTGCCTGAGTGGTAGGCCCACCACTCCTTCTACGGATTATAGTGGTTGAAGACCCACTGTTCTCTCCCTTCCTTTCCTAACTAACTCGGATCCGGTTTGATCCCTCACAACAATCCAGACAGCAATCCGGAATGCAGGTCACACACAGATCCCCCGTACGATCCGTTCTTACTACAACGACCTCAATGCCAGCTCCTACCCGTGTGAAGCTAGGTGGCTACAAGTGTACTCGTCCGTTCCAACAGTACCTAGGATCATTCCGTTTACCAATCTATGGTGATGAGACCTCTTAGAAGGTCGGACACTCGACCGGACTACCCGTCCAGGAGTTCTAGCGCGACTAAGGATACCCTCCCTATGCGCCTAGCCTAACAGCGGCTATCTCACCCGGAACTTCAAAACCCTAGATCTTGTTGAGGCACTGAAATACACTCCCAACACTTACACAACCTGCACACACTAAGGATCGGAAACTATCGCACTAAGGGGAGAAATCTAACCACAACTCTGCCTTGCACCTTCCTAACTTCACATCATGCAAACCTGCCAAGCTTGGGAGACACACACAACGAGAGAGCGCATACAAAGGTACAACAAAATTGCAAAAAGAAGACTCCCAGCATCCCTCGCGGGCGCTGACTATATACATTTCAAAAAGTTACAAATGGGCGGGAAAACTCGCGAAAGTTCCGCCGCCATCTCGGTCAGACTTTCCGGTCCTACCTACTCCCCACTTGGACCGGAACAAGTTCCGTATCCGTTCCTACTCTACCTACTCTGCACATCCTAAGTCCCTATCCACGATCCGATGGTCGCGCTATCCGCTCCCGAGTCCATCTGCTCAAAAACCTCGTTGAGGTTCCGACTCCTCTCGATCTCCTAAGGTCGAGGAACCGGATTGCCTTCTATGGACGTGGGCGGTGAGTCCAAGTCGATGGCGGTCCCAGGCGTGCCGACCTGGGTCGTTTTCTTGGACTTCGGGGTCGTATCCTTCCCCTCTCCAGCTGTCACTTCCGGGAACGAATCCGGGAGGGAGATATCCGAGAGTCGGATACCGTGAGAGCAGGTTGCTCCTGAAAGCATCTGGGTACTCTCCTCCATCCGGTCCGCTGCCTTCCGTGCCTCTTGCATTATCGCTTCTACCTACTCGGCAAAGTCGTTGAGGATACGCACCATCCGGGTACCGGATAGCTTCTTCTCCTCGTGCACCCGCTCGTCAAATAACTTGGCCTTGGTGAGGGCCATTCTGGTCTCCCCGAACGTGGCCTTCACTTGCTCCATCATCTGCCGAGCATCCTCTACAATAGATTTGGTGGCTGCGAAGTTCTCCTGGTGCACCAAGATCTCCGTCTTCATCCGATCCACCTCCTCTTGTAACCGGTGGATCTCTGCTTCTTGCTTCCGGGACTCGATCGGATCAAAAATACAGGCTGCCACCTTTTCCGGTAGCTCCTGGTTGGGTGCTGCTCCCACCAACTACCCGATGGCTACTAATATCCTCTTCTTCCGTTCCCAGTCCATCCGGATGTCGTAGAGGACCTTCACCAAAGGTGGGAACGGATCCTCGGGATCCACTACCTTCTCCTCTTCCGGTTTCCCTTCCGGTGCTGGAGCGTTGGGCCTAGGTGGCGTCCCTCGTTTATTTGGGGAGGTAGTCTTGTGACGCTTGACCGGCGGTACTGGCGTCTCCTCGTCTTCTGACTCTGAATCCTCTCCCGGTTCAGAACCGGATTCGCTCTCCTGATCCGATCCTGATTCCCCATATCTGAGAACTACCTCCTGATTCTTATACACCTCGTCCTCTCTGTCGTTCAGGAGTTGATTCGATTGATACAGGTGCATCAAGTAGGGTCTGATTGGAGTTGCCCTACTCTTTCCGATTCTACTGACTAACTGGAGCACCAGATCGGAAATGATCCGGGCCCAGTCGACTTTCCGGTCCCCCCTCAGGGCCCCGAAAATAGTGTTCGCAAGGGTAATCGTTACCCTTATTGGCTTCTCCGGATGGAGGATTGGAACGAGGAACTGCAGGAGTCGGCGGTTCCGCTCATCCTTATAGTCCTCGATGGCGTATCCGTCCTTTGGGTTGACTGCTCCTTCGAACTTGCCCCGGACGAAGTCGTCCTTTCGGTTGGCCATCCCGAATCCTCTCGGCTGGAAGCTGTACACTGACCTCCAGACCTCTTCCGTCCAGAGAGGCGGAACTGCTCTCAGCGTATTATCAAACTCGTTAGACACTTTCCTCGAGAGTTCCCGGACGAAGACTTCCTCCTTGAAACCCTAGGGTTTGGTTGCAAACCCTATGCAACCCATGGAGTTCAAGTCGTCCATGAGTTCCGCTCGAGTATCCTCTGACAACGGGATAACCGGAACTACTTTCCGGAGTTTAACATCTGATGACGAGCTAGCCTGACCTCTAGTCCTTTTGAGCTGCGGCATGATCGCGCATGAGCTGATGGGAACCCTTTCCAATCCTGCCTTACTGTCGCTCTCCTAGCCGCACGTCCCGTTCTTTTCTTTCACTCTCCGATCTCAACCGGAAATCAAGCTAACATTGTAGCGGACACTAGAACAGTCGCGAAAAACACTTGCCACAGTACCTGACACGGAATGCCTAAGCTGACAGACACGAGGAGCGCTGGAAAATGAAAAAGTGAAAAGGGGTGCAACTGGCCAGCCCAGCCCCTTTATACTAGTTGGACCCCATTGCCACCTCAGCTTGACCTAATCCGGATCCGGTTCGTCTAAGGTATCCGGTCCATCACTTCTCCGGTCCGACATCCGCTCTTATCTATTTATTCTTTGGAAACGGGATGGAGCAGATCTTGTTGCTAACCCATTCTCCACTTCTATTTCTGCTCCTTCTGGTTTCTTAACCCAATCCGGATATCCCTATCTAGCTATCCGGTTAGTATTACTAATTAAAACCAAAAAAATTAGAATTTCATGTTGCCACAATCATAGTCTTGATATAGTTGTAGATTTTGAATTAGACTAACTCTTTTTTGAAAATGAACATATGGTGGACTAAACGATGGAGATCTAAATTTTGACAATGATTTTTTGTATCTTATTGACTAAAAGTTCAGGAATTAATATATGGAATTCTTACAAATTATTTTTGTATACATTCCCCAATTGCAGGCTTAGTTGATGTCGATGTTGTGCCTTCCACATCCATTCTCAAATCTCCAACAAAACAACCTACTCTCCTTGTTGATGACATTTCTATAGAAGAGACTCAGCCCTCGCAATTGGATGATAGGGCTCCAGAGCAAAATGTTGAGCCATCGTAGGAACCTATTCTTCTAGAAGAGGACTTATCTCTCTTGGATGATGTTCACATAGAGGTCAAAGATCAAGGTGTAGCCTTGAAGGTTTGGGAAGAGGATAATGCTTTGCCTGGAGCAACTCTTGACAAGGTAATTTACTTAATTTTCTTGCAATTGCTTTGGGTTCTCCTTGTTTCTATTGTCGATAGTCATGTATGTATTCATGTAGTTATCATTTCTCTTTCATTTTGTTTCTTCAAAGTATGCCAGTGCAGTCTACTAACTGGATGCGCATTCGTCCATTTGATAGCAGGGATCGGGTTCTCATTGTCTTCATGGAGGGACGTCGAAGGAGGTCAAACATCTGCTGAGGTCTAGGGGGGCAAAGAAGTGGCTGAACGTTGTCCTCGACCTCAATGGAATATTATGTGTCTATAATGATATTAAGTCCAAAGGCTAGTACAGTCATGTACGGGAATCCTTGCAAGGGCACTCTGCCACAGTTCCCACAGTGGTGGAGAAGAAAGAAGTCTATGTCAGGCCAAATTGCTCAGAATTCCTAAGAGAGTTAGGAATGATAGCTATCATTTTGGTTTGGAGCTCAATGACGATATTGAACACCAAAGGTGTTTATAAACATCTATTCACTGGTCTGGAAATGCCCTTCCTTATACTTGGATAAGACTTGTGCACAATGTTGAAGTGCAGGGATGGTTCTGGAAAGATCACTACTTTCAAGGAACCCGATACGAGCAAGTGGCTATTTCTCAAAAACCTAAGCACGTTGTTTAATGGCTCACGAGGGAATTTTATGTTAGAGAATACTATTATGGTGGACGACAATCCGATGAAGCACATATTGAACAAGCCCGAGAATGTAGTTCTCCCGGACACATGGTCGAATAGGGGGAATGGACCAAAAGATATGTTTCTCGTAGACATCCTTCTGCCCTAGTTCAAGCGCCTTCATGCGGCGCATGAGCAAGGGTTGAAGTCGTTTAGAGAGAAGAGCTCGGGGAAAATGGGGCGGCGAATGCTTTGTGAGGAACGAAGTCATCGAGAGTACAACAAGCTAATGAAAGGAGTTCAAACGTCTTTGAGTTTCAGATAGACTTCAGCTTATGATGATTAGTATTTAAATTAGCTGCAGATATTGTGCGCTGTCATTGGAATTTGTCTTCTCCATTGCATTTTAGCTCGCATCGAACTAAATTGTACATAGTTTTTGGATTTTGTAATATTGTATTTTGTAAGAAATATTTGCAGTATGAATAAAACAAGAAAGCTTTAATACCTTGGAGTGTCTTTGTTTTTAAATTGTTGTTGAATGCTTCTAGGAGTGTTTTAGGTTGATCCAACCTAATCTGGTTCGGTGGGTACTTTTATCAAAGATTTGCCATATGCTAGGACAATTGGTTTGTGCATCTTCTCTTCTCTCATTGCTCTTCATTGATGCAAATCTTGTATATTGATTTTCGTTTCAGGCCCTCCGTACATTATTGTCTCTAGTTCAGAATGCAAGTCTAACTTGCACAGCATCGACTGATTCGTTCATGGAGTATGGCCAGAATGCAATCCTCAGCACGAGGAACTTCCTGTGCTCTACGGCTACGGCAAATTCTACAATGGACTTCTCCCTTAAGCCCATGGACGATACTGTGGTGGACAGTCCACCAAATGGAGCTCCCCGTCTGCTAAAGTCATGCTCACCTTCTCCTTTATAGCCCATGGCCGCTACAATGTCACAAATGTCGCCATCTGCCCTAGTCATAGTGCCACAGAGGAAGTTGTATGATGACACACATGTCCCTATGTCCTTCCTCGTCATGGAAGCATTGGTGCTGGAAAATAAAATAATTGAAGGTTCTATAGGTGGTTGTTCTCAACAACCTCTAATTCCGTTGGATCATGTCAAGTCCCTAGGTGTGCGGAAGACAAAGATTCACGATGGAGTTCCGCCAAATCACCGCACTCTTCCATTTTTCGATGCATGGGATTGGAAGCTCATTAAGCTTCAGAGGTGACAAAGTCTGCGAGAGTACAAGAAAAAGGACACTAGATACAGTTGTGGGCCGGAAATTCGTCGGGCATTGGATATACTTAAGAGTAAATCACACAGGTAGCTTGCTTTAATAGTATAGGTGTTGAGACCTTACATACAAAAATGCTTTTGGAAAGTGTATATAAAACTCAATACTTGGGTCATTCACACTTTGGAGGAATACGTAAAAATGTTACTATCCCTTGTTATAGTGCACAACAGAAAAGAAAGTGAAAGAGCTATTGGAACTAGCGTGACAACTAGAATAGCCAAAAAAATGGAAGACTTATTGTAACAATTGAACTTCTTTATAATTATAACACATTTTGTGGATGATGTATTGTACATCTTCTACTTTTAGATGTTGGATCATTAAATATATAAGACTCAAATATACTGCATTTTGGTGTTTATGGGACCGCAATAATCATTGGTTATGGTTTATGTGCCTGTACATACTCCCATTTCGATGCAAATAGATTTCCATTGTGCTCCAAATACACTCCGATTTCAATGGAAAACTCCCATTTTAATGAATATTGTGTTTTTAGTGAGACCTATCATCCATAACCTAAAGTGCAATTAACGCATTCGATTAGATCATAAGGGAAATGAGAAAATGGATAGAGAACAATGCCATGGAGATCTAAACCCTACACCTAGAGCATTTTCTTGGAGAGGAAATAAAAGTAAATATGTGGAAGTTTACTAAAACCATCTACTAATATGAAGAAATCATAGTGAAGGGGAATTCTACACCTCTGAAAATAGTACGACTAGTGCGAAATTACAATGCAACGCATACAAAATGTATGCATAGTACAACTAGGAAGTGGTGTTTGCTCGGTGGCTTCCTCCATAGCCTAAAGCAGGATTCACACATTTGATTGGACCATGAGGAAAAATGACAAAAAACAATGCAATCCAGATCTATATTGTAAATGCAACACAATTCTTACGCACAGTACTTACCAAAAACAAAGGTTTTACGAGGAGGGACAGCCTTGACGCAATTCAACTCCTCCCTTCCCACCCCGTTCAATCACATTAGAATGTTGAAATGGAGCTCCACAAATAGAGTGAATTGCTGCCTAAACGGCAAGCACTAGAGCCATGCTCATTGCAATCCTCCAACAAAGCCGTTGAGAGGCTCTGAAATCCAATGCATGTCGACTTTGTGAATTGGGTTTTTCATGCATGAAAATCCACCCTAAATCATAGATAGGAAATTTTTTTTCTAAAATGGAGCAACACAAACTATAGAATTATCAAGAACAACTACAAAACAGATAACAACGTAGGGATACAAGAAGTCTGTTGGAGCTAAATTATTGAACAATCCAAAAGAAAACATACCGCATTTCCTCGCAAAACTTCCTTGCCCTAATTCCATGGAACTAGGTGCAACACATCCCAAGCCTTAGTGATGCAACAAATTGTCCCCTAGAACTTAGTCTTTGCACTATTCGAAAACACTGCCAAATAGAAGGGCACGAAGGAAAGAGGGCGCACACGGAATGACAACATAACAAAACACAAGGCTCAGCGCTCAAGTCCCATGGTAAGGAAGGACGGGGCACTCACCAATCACTGGTTACCTCCATCACTCCGACCGGATACCACTAATCACCTCATGAGTGGACATGAGGGATTGCTTCAACTAAACCGATAAAATTTATGACCCAAAACCCTTTTCTACAATTCCAAGCGCAAGAGGATGACTGCCATTCTGTAAAGAACAATACCCTCGTCCTGTCACAGCTTCACGAAACGTCAACGCAATGGATTCAAAACAAGCTTAAAGGCATTCTCAAAGTTTACGTCTCTCGGACCTACTTCTCCACGTTTGAATGCCAAGAATAGGAAGGTAAACTTCTTTTTTTTTGACACAAATGAAACAGATTTTCATTGCAAGAAGGGCAAAAGACGAACTACCTATCATAAGTGGCCTGGTGGGGTAGTAAAGCCAAATTCAAACTGGTGGAAGCCTAGGTCGACATGATGACATCAACTCAAAGAAGAGAATATTCAGCATTGTCTTCAAACAAGAAATGTATCTGACCACATAATTCTATAGCAAATCGAAGTAGGAAGAAGACATAGCTCAAAGACAACCACACTCTCCAACCAATCCAGTACGTACTCCAAATTCAAAATACAAACACAAAACCACATACCTGTCGTTGAAATTCCATTCATGAAATCCAGAGTAGTGGCTTTCATCCTCACCATAGCACTCTCCAACTCTAAACTAGTTATTGGGGTCCAATTTAACATGATCTGCAAGGAAACCCTAAATCCACGACCATTCCTCATCATCTTGCCCAATCCACAATCGTGTTGCTTCGTCCATGTCAATCTGCCATTTTGGTCATAAAAAAAATTGAAAAATCAAACCTCAAGCATTCCACAACTTCCTGCTTGACCTAATAAAATCCTCTCGCCAAATTACAGAAGGATTCACAACAAGTGACACCCGAGTATGCAGCTAAAAACACCTTTTATTCCATTAGAACATTTGAAAGATAGCGCCAGAAAAACCATGTGATAGCTTTCCGAAAATTGGAAGTAAATGTATTTTCCGATGGAGTAAATGGAACTACGTGATGCGGGACAAACAATTGTTCATGCAAAATGGAAAGCTTCAAGTCTTGGGAGAGGGAGAGGGTGACAAATTTGAAATAGAACAGTCAATTCAATGGAGAGAAAATTCATTTCATATAGAATGGACATTATACCTTTTGCATCAAGATAACCGTTGTGTAATCAAAGAAGAAACTCATATTGCTCTTCAACTAGTAACTTACATACATGTGTTCTCCATTGTGTTTGGAGCTTAGCACTCCTTGTAATGAAAATCATGGCATGGGACGATGAAATCTATAGTTAGAAGTCGCCCCGCTTGGCTCCATTTGAAGATTGGTGTTTGAACATTAGAGAAGGGTAGTAAGCCTTGTGTTGGAAAGTTGCTACAGCATGCTAGAATTCTTCGAAGGTGAAAGGTGTTGGTTTGCATAGCTTCTCACAGCACCAGAAATCTATCAATGATAGAAGGTTTTATCGTGTGCTTTGTTCAAATTTTGTGTCTTGAATGTATTCTTTCTTTTAAGCATTTTAGGTGCATCTTTTTTTGTTAGTTTAGTACTTCTTCTCTAAGGTACAAGCACATTCTAAAGGCAATTGGAGTTGCTACAATTTATAGTGAGATTGGAATAGTGCCAAGGTAGGATGGATAGAAATAATGATCAAGTACAAGTTGCAGAGGAGCGGCGAAAGCAACTACGCGATGACAGACTCTGGGTGAGAGAGTATCGTCGAGCTAGGTTTTTAAATTTGCAAAGAATGCATTGCCCATGTTCTAAATGTAAGGGCGGCAAGAAGTGGCTTATTTCTATAGTGAGGGATCATTTGATCCAAAACGGGAGGGATTCTAAATTTCGAGTGTGGCGAGGACCTGGAAGTAGGGAGACATGAGATGAGGAATGGGAGATTGAATTTTGGAAGTCAACAGAAGGTGAAGAAGTACAAATCGATAATGAAGTGGACACTAGGAACATGCTAGACAATTTGGTCCAAGAGGTTGGAGACTCAGAGGCCATGGAAGAACGACTACATGACACAATAATAGAAGCTTTTACAATAGTAGACAACGTTAACAATGAATGTAGCTCTAGACCAAGTATAGATGCTGAATTGGAGGTCCAAAATGCAATGCCGCAGGAAGAGCCAATAGGTGATACAGATGAACCGCTAGAGTTTCAAGGCTCGAGCAATTTTGACGCTCAAATTTTGGAGGAGTCTTTGCATGAGTTGTATGAAGGTGCTCAATGCACCAAATTGGCAACGACCATTCTTCTCATGAATGTGTGTACAGTCCATGGAGTGAGTAACAATTTTGTTGATGAATTGTTCACTCTTTTGCAAGGACACATTTTGCCATAGGGGAATACATTGCCCAAGAATTTTCATGCAGCCCGAAGACTAACAAGCAAACTAGGATTGGCATACAATAGCATCCATGCATGCGAGAAAGGATGTATCTTGTTTAGAGGAGAACTCAAAAGTGCTACAAGTTGTCCAAAGTGTAATGGTCCAAGGTATAGGAATGGGATTAGAAAGAAGTTTCCAGTAAAAGTTTGAAGGCACTTTCCCATCATCCTAAGATTGCAACGCATGTTTCGTAGCCTAGCCCTCTCGAAACTATTGCTATGGCATTTAGAGAATGGAAGCAATTGTCTAGGAGGAGACAATCTAGTGTGGCACCCATGCGATTCAAAAGCGTGGCGCCACTTCCATGAAAATGTGGACCCAAGTTTTGGTGAAGACTCTAAAAATATCCATTTTGCTCTTGCTGTAGATGGAGTGAACCCTTTCAATCAAACCTGCTCAAGTTGGTCTACTTGGCCAGTGACTTTGCTAAATTACAATTTGCCCCCTTGGTTGTGCACCAAAAAATTCTTTATGATGTTGGCTTTATTGATTCCTGGAAAGCAATCCGTAACTGCTGAAGTGTTTGATGTGTATTTGGAGCCCTTGGTGGATGAATTCTTGGAACTATGGAAGGGAGTGCTTGTACATGATGCTCTCCAAGAAGTTGGTGCCTGTTCTTTCAACCTTAGAGCAGTTCTTATGTGGACAATACATGACTATCCTGGATATGGTACAGTAGGAGGATTTGCACATCAAGGATATGTAGGGTGTGCATGGTGTGGTGTTGATTTGGGAGTAGAGCATTCAATGGAGTTATGTAAGGAAATCTATCAAGGGGCTTGCAAGTAGTTGCCTGCTAATCATCCTTACCGCTCAGAGCACATGAAGGACCACTTTGATGGGTGATTGGAAACACCTAGAAGGCCCAAGGTTGTATCTATGGAGGAACAATTGGAATATGCAGAACAATATAAGGCTTCGAAAGCAGCAGGGAATAGAGACGGTGCTCCAAGAGATCCATCCAAATTGCATGGAGTAAAGCAAACTGGCATTTTGTTCAAGTTGCCTTATTGGAAGGTAAGTTGTAACAATCTATCCAATGACTTGACTAAGTAGCAACTATGCCTTAATTGCAAATAGTAATACAACAAAATTGTGGAAAAGAATGACAATGGAGAAGTTGATTATCAGTTGTAGAGTAGCCACATATTAGTTGTGCCATAGTTGCATATGAGTTGTGTTGTAGTTGCATATCAATAGTGACAAAGTTGCATATGAATTGTCTCAAAGTTGCATATTAGTTGTATTGTAGTTGCACATAAATTGTGTCATAGATGTGGTAGCATTGTGTTTGTAATTATTGCATGTAGTGGACTCTGAAGTATCTATAGACTATAGTATACTACAATTAAACAAGGTTTTCTACCAAAATCATCTATACGTTTTTTGAGAGAGATGGAATGATAATAAATCCATCAAGGAAGAAGATGTACAAGTGATTGAATGTGTCTACATAGTGTTTTTCTTTTTCCTTTGTCATTCCCATGTTAATTTGATAAGAATGTTCATGTGGCCAGAGACTTCTTATCCACTATACATTGGATGTCATGCATTGCGAGATGAATCTTGCCAAGAATGTTTTGAAAACAATAAGTGGGGAAAAAGATATAGTGAAAGTGCGACGGGATCTACAAAGAAGAGGCATACGAAAGCACTTGTGGCTAACACCAAACCCTCGCAGAGCTGGTAAGATGTTGAAACCAGCTGCAGGATACGTTCTCTCTAAGAAAGAGTATGAGCAATTTGTAGACATTATTGCCTCCATGAAGCTTCCTTCAGGTTACTCCTCGTCATTTGGGAAGCATATAAAGGCTAAAAAATTTGGAAGCCTCAAATCACATGATTATTATGTGTTAATGCAACAATTGATGCCATTGGCATTGAGGGGGCTATTGAAGTCTGGTCCTCGTATGGCCATTATGCGAATGTGTAAGGTATTTAGGAGAATATGCACAAAAGTTTATAATCCAACAGAGTTTGAATTTCTTCAATTAGATGTGGCTGAAAGTATGGCTCTACTAGAGATGGAATTTCCACCATCATTTTTTGACATGATGACACACCTTCCATATCATCTAGTGTAAGAACTTGACTTATGTGGACTAGTGAGCACAAGGTGGATGTATCCAGTTGAAAGATATATGAAAACATTGAAGAATTATGTCCGAAGCATGGCTAGACCAGAGGCATCCATGGCAGAAGGGTACTTGAAGGAAGAATGCCTTGGCTTTGTAATAGAGTATTTGCAAAGATTTGATGTAGTCAAGAGGCGTGTGTGGGATGCAGAGGAAGAATTTGGTGATGCTGAAGAAGTTCTTGAGGGTGTGGGTCAACCGTTTATAATGTCTATCGCATTGCGGGATGCAACACATAATTATGTGTTGAACGATGTTGCTATTTTGGAGCCACTCGTCAAGTAAGTTGTACTAGCCTCTTCATCGTGCATAATCTATTAATAAAACAAGGAAATATTGCAAGTAGAATGCAACTAGTAGGCAACTTGAAGGCAACTAGCAAGCAACTAGAATGCAACTAGCAAGCAATGAACATGCAACTAACATGCAACTATTGTCACCAAAATTAATGTTTGTAATAGGTGGATGGAGTTGAGCAATTGTAGTTGTTGCTACTTAGGAAATCTTGATATTCTTGGTTTTAATTTTTTTCATGCATGTGTAGGAAGTGGAAGGAAGAATGTGAAATAGATCCAAGCACAACACCGCTTCATGAGTGGATAAAAATGGTTGTTCACAACATTGAGAGTGATGTTCATACTTTAGAGGACACAGATAGGATGTTATTATCCAAAAAACCATCTTAGAAGGCACATTGATATTCTCGTATGAAAGCTTTTGGAAACCATTTTAGGGTAGATGACAACACCTCCAATCAATTACAAACATATGATTGCGGTGTTGCATCTGTATTCCAAATTCCAGCTCCTGATCTTCAAGACGTGTCAGTGCACTATATTGGAGTAGTGAAAGATATACTGAAGTTAGATTATGGATCTCTCACCAACCTTGTGATATTAATGCAGTGTGAATGGGTGAAGAAAACAGACAACCAAGGAAATCCAACGTACATTAGGGATGACGCTGGTTTCCTTGTAGTGAATTTCCGCCGCAAAATGCGTAGGATGCTTGATCCTTTTATATTTCCAAGCCAAGCAACTCAAGTGTTCTTTGCAGATGATATAAGGAAAGAAGGTTGGAAAGTAGTTTTGCATAAAGAAGCTCGTGCTCGACGAGAATTTGTGGACACATCAGACGTATTTGTAAGCACCACTATAGAAGCTTCTGGTCTAGCTGCTCCAGAGGATGTGCCTCCTCTACCTACTATCTCGTCTTTAGTTGGAGCCATAGAATTATCTATAGAAGATAGTCTCTTAGCATCTGCAAGATACTAAAAGCATTTATGCAAAATATTAGATTGTTGTTTCCAACTTTGACACTACCTTCATGTTCTTTAGTTCCAACAAATTTTATATACAATCATATGCAATTGTTTGTCCTTTGTAGAACAAAGAGGCATTTAGAAATTAAGTGTTTCTTAATAGACTATTGATTAATATCAGAAGGCATGTTTATTTGGTCTTTTGAAGTGTGTGGCTTGGTTGACTTCAAATTGGCTTGGTGTATTTGTTTTGTAGCAAAATTCTAGTTGTTTTGTAGTCAAATTCTAGTTGGTGTTATTGTTGTTTTTTAAACAAACTCTAATTGTTTTGCAGTTGGATTGTAGTTGTTCTGTAGTTGTATTCCAGACATTCTCTAGTTGCATGACAGTTGTTCTCTAGTTGCATAACAATTGTTCTCTAGTTACATGACAATTGTTCTCTAGTTACATGACAATTGTTCTCTAGTTACATAACAATTGTTCTCTAGTTGTATGACAATTGTTCTCTAGTTGCATGCCAATTATTCTTTAGTTGCATGGCAATTGTTCTCTAGTTGCATAACAATTGTTCTCTAATTGCATGACAATTGTTCTTTAGTTGCATTCTAGTTTTTTCTTAGTCAAATCCTAGCGTTGTCCACATCATCAACAATGATGAATACTAGATGTAGAATACTTCACGTTAACTCCTCTGTTACACTTCCGTAACCCTACACATCATTCTACAACTACTTTGCAACCACAACATACACGTCAAATTTGGTGCAAATACAAAGGGCTATAGTTGTAGAATAGTCGTATAGGACACATAGTTGCACTTGAGTCGGTTGTGGCGGACAGGTTTTTCTTCTAGTGATTATGGCATCATGGTGCTTCTAGGACATCATTGATTTCAATCACATACTCTTATTATACATAAAGGAAATTAGGCATTAATTATATCAATCAATAATATTCATACCAATGCATGAACATCTATATGAAGGTTATGTCCATAGTTCTTCAATGTCCTATGACAATATTGATTGCGCCACTAACTTCATTGAAGTGTAATTTAAATTAATTCATTTGTTAGAAGTCTAAAGTTTGAAAAAAAGTATAAGTACTTGCATTCCATGAAATTATTTTCTTTGCAATGAAGAATATTTTATAGAGTTCAAATATTCAAGGTTTATGATTATTTTATTATTTCTAGTAATAAAACTATGAGTACAAAGGAGCATGATTTCATCTCACCATACAAGTAGAAATTGTTTAGTGTACACCAAAATAATGCTTAATGTCATCATTACTCTTTTGAAGAGTTAAATCATTATAACAAACAATGATTCCAATACTACTAGAATTTCAAATGCATATTACATTGCCATTATGGAATGACATATGCAAATCACTTGACAAATACATATCATTAAATCCTAAACCCTACAAGTATACTACAAATGAATACTACAAATTGAATTTACATTTCAATGAATAAGAATTATGTAAGTACAGAAAAACACAGAATTGTAGTACAACTGAAATATTGAATTCATATCAAATATTCCATATTGAATATATGAAGCAGTATTCATACTTAGAGTAAGAGACAAATTACTGTCGCATACAATAATTGTAAATGGATTGCCATATTTCATGTTTACATGAAACCGCTCACAAATGACAGTAAATGAATTATGGAAAACATTGTAGTAAAAAATGTCCCTAAAATACTAAGCTTTTCACCCCTAAAGTCCCAAGGCCATTTTTCTTTCAAAAACCACTCAAAACTGCTACTTCTACTGCATTTATGTAAGGAATAAAAAAAAATACTTTTTTTAGAATCTAACTATAGCATCTTCTACCAAACATTTCTTGGATCATGTACTGAAAATTTCATGATATTTGACCATATGCATTGAAAGATATTAGCAGTCACAGTGAAAGAATTTTTTGTTTTGAATAAGACAGTCCAATTGCTTGCTAAATAAGAAACTCTATATCTTTCATATCAGTAATCCAAATGGGATGAATCAAAGCTTCCCATTTAGAAAAAAATATAATCTACAAGAATAAAATAATAAAAAAAATATTTCAATTTTTTACAAATTTTGTTTGCTTCCCACTCTCCCCATTTTTAGGTTATTGTGGCATATCTTTTGCTTCCGACCATTGATTGAAATACAAATTATATTCCCCAAAAGCTAATAAGTTTTTATATCTTACGAGAAAGTTTTAAAAAAATCACTAACAAATGAGCTCATAGGAACCTACTTGAAATCCATGTTGTCTCCCGTAAGCACATTGGGACTTTAGGGGTTAAAGAGTACTTTCATACAATCAAGCGATGAACTTCACATAAATTCAATCTCCTAAGAAACTTAGGAGATTCCAAATTTCTTTTCCAAAAATCTAGAATTGTTCATAATCCTAAACCCTAAACCCTAACCCTAACCCCTAAGGCGTGAACCTTGCATTGCACATAATTAGGATCCCAAACCGTCGAAGGAAGGATTTTTTAAGAAACTCGAACACTGGACAAAGTATAAGCAAAGAAGCAATTATTAGGAATCCCCTAGTAATGAGAGTCACATGAACAAAAATTAAAACAATGACATGAATAGCAGATACACTATAAACGAACGAATTTTTTTAGTTGGTATTAGTAAAGCCTTTTTTTGGTTGATATTAGCAAAGACTTTTTTTGGTTGGTATTAGTGAAGCTTTTTTTTGGTTGGTATTAGTAAAGCCTTTTGGTCTAGTATTAGTAAAGCCTTTTTTGGTTGGTCTTAATGAAGCCTTTTTTGGGCTGGTATTAGAGAAACCCTTTCGAGGCTACTTTTGTTCTTTAGCCGCATCTTTATGCTACAAAGATGACAGAAAGCAGTACATAAACAGGCATTTAAGTGTTGCCACAAAAAGTGGACCATGAACATTGTTAGATGCCATGTATTTCCAAAGAATTTGAATTCCCGTGCCAATTCTTCTATGCCCCTCGATTGGCGGAAGCTCAAGCTCTCTCCTTTGCAACTTTCACGTGACAACTGTGTTTTGCCTGCATAGCCGCGCGATTTGATTGTTCTCATTTTTTAGTTGCTCATCTCTAACCTACAAGATGCTTCAGCATTTTGTTTTCCACATTTCCAATCCACCTTTGTTGCCAATAGGCTTGTTCAGATAGTGGGGACTTTAAGAAGACGAGTGTGTACATTGACTACAGTTGCTAGTAAGTAGTATTGTGCTTTGACTTCTGATTTGTACAATACGCACTACTTCCTGTTATTGTTGTACTTGACATCCCATTGATTTTCGATTAGTAGTTTCATTAGCAAAAGAGTGAAACATAGAAATTTGATTGCTATTGTGTCCGATGAGAGTGTTGGTGTTATGCATCATCGAGATGGTGAGATATGCATCTCTCGAAATTTTCGCCGAAAATTATGGAGGATCCTATATTATATCAATATAGAGTATATCCTCGAGTCAACGATATCTATTTAATTTAGTAATATGTGGGTCTTATCGTCGACACAAGGATAGGTCTTAGTTTTATATTCCTACAAATGATATCGATTTTATATTGTAATGGACGATATCCATCTTAAAATCTACTGATGGAAGGTTTATATTTCAAGAAGTTTTATCGTCGACTCGATGATATTTAAATCTCATAATTTGGGTCCCTAGTTTATAAATTGTAAAATATTTTAGAGAAATATTTTGTGTAATGGTCATATCGTTGACTTGAGGATAAGTCACATTTTCAAGAATAATCTCTATTATCGATAAGAATTTATTGGACTCCAAGTTAGATTATAACTAAGGAAGGTTAATATATTTGTATTCTCAAGAGGATATTGTTGACTCAGTGATACTCATTTTTACTTCGTGCATAATCCTCTAATTTTCCTTTGTTTTACAAATTGAGTTTATATAATATAATATACTTCCGTACATTATTCGACTATGTTTTGTTGGTGTTCCTTGGAATGTCTCTGACACATTATCTTGGATTTGATGATAGCCTTAATGTCCCTTTAGAGGTTTTGTTATCCTCGATTCGATGATATTTATTTCATTTTAGAATACATTAGTCTTATTAACTATTTACTCATGAATGTGAAATTTATATATTCACAATTAATATCTTCTATATATCGTAATTGACAATAAGCCCTTCATATGATAATGTTGGAAGGTTTATATTTTTGGATTCACACATGATTATTGTTGAGTTGACGATACCCATTTCTAACTTCGAGAGTCATATTCTAGTTCGAATATGACTAAGAACTTGATAAATAATCAAGAGTCAAATTCTACGTCATGTAGAAATAGTCAAAATTTCCTATACATTATTGGACCAATGATTTTTGTGTTGTTGCTTGAAGTCTTTCTGAATTTATTACTTCACATGAACAATACTTTTAGAAATTATTCACAAGGAAACTTTTTGTAGTTACCAATTTTGAGTTAAAGACAATTCTTTTTTCTATCCTCAGTTTGAGGATAGACATATGTATTTTGTGATTATTCTGTCAGCCAATTTGATTTGTGTTATCTACAATTCCAATTGATTAATAGTTCAGATCAGTTTGAGGATAAGAATTCTCTTTGTAATATATTCAAAATAGATTGTGTATAACGTATATTTCATATAGTCTTCTGTTTGAAATTGAGTGTGACACATTTAGACGATCATGTGTTGTTCTCGTATCTGAGATAATCGTTCTCATTCACTAATTGGGTCTAGTCCGCAAAATGGATATTCACAAACTTGAAGATTTTGCAAACTCGGTGCCTACGTTACACCCTGATGTTTGTACATGTGACGGGATTCCTCATGCAAAATGGAACTTTAAACTAGTCACTCTCCGTAATGAAGCAAGGGATGATGTCGCAAATGTAGTCTTATAGAGTGTTGATCTAGATGTTGTGGTAGACAACGACGGGAAGCCTCGTGGCAATGATCGAGTTTCCATTCAAATTGCACAGTCCTTGCATGAGGCAAAAGTCCCAACCGGGTGGATGTGATCAATTCACTCCTGGCACTTCAAGCGAGTTTTTTTTTCGGTGTCAGTTTGTATGACCATGACCAGATGCATATTTACAACACGGCCATGAATGCTACTAATAGAAGAATTTGTAAAGGGGTTTCGATCCTATGAAAGCTTTTGAGAGAGAATGGAGCTTAGTTAATCCAAAAGAAAGACCATCCTTGTTCCTCAAGCAATCACTGAAGTCTCTACCAAAACTTGTTGTCCAAACAATTGTTTGCAACCTTTTTCACGTGGGCAAATTCAAGCCATTCATTCTCAACTCCATGTAAACGATGGAGTATATGCTCGAAAGAAGTGTCTTCTTGAGGTGCATAGGTAGATCCACAAAGATCTTGTTGGCAAGGAGTAGATTACCTTGAAAGGAAGGGAAGTGTGTCCACTAGATGGTGGACCATTCATGGGGGTTCAAAAGCTACCTTTTATAGGTACAAAGAGATGGCCAAGGATGGGAAGCAAGCAGAGGCGCATGGGAATTTGGGGTCCAAAAAACCAAGGAAACATACTGTACAAACTACTGCGACACTTCGAACATTAGTGGTTTCTAAAGCTGACAAAATGCCACACAAAATGAAGACACTCGAATCAGGGGAGAAAGTCCCTGCAATGGTTTTGCCATCTGCATTTTGTTGGAGTGATCAATTATCAAAAATCAATGAGGCCAATGCAACTTTAAATTTGCAACTAATTTCTTTGAGTGGCTTGAGCAACATTCAACATGCTTCTTTCCCAGAATTTGCTCCAAAAACACATGAAGACAGTTTCGCTCGATGTGGCTTGTGTGATAAATACAAGCAATTGAGGAATACATGCAATCCACTTTCGTATGCACAAGAGAGGTGGACCATTGCTTTGGATACCCACCTTGTGGGCCAAAGGGCCCATAGAGAACTTATGAGGCTTTTCCACCGCAAGGTGGAGAAACCCCCTAGAGTTGGCCAGTGGGGAGTGTATGGGACACCTACCTAGATTGCGTTCCGAGCAATGGACTCCAACAATGAGACTTTTGAATGAATTTGACCTAAGTAATTCTAAGTAAGAAGGAGGCAATCCATCTCACATCACCAAATACACCCACTAACAACCTACTATCATCCAATTAAGTTCTCAAATACATTGTAACCACTTTGTATGCCAAAATCTACCTCAAATGTGCATTTTGGGGCTCAAAATGACCTAAATGTGATTCTAAGTACTAATCACAGCACATCACATCTCACCCAAACCCTAAAAATTGAGATTCACATTCATGCACTTGCAATCACACCAACCATCCTCACTCAACAACCATTACACTTACAATATCTTCTTAGCAAGGTGCAATTAAAATTGCAATGATTCAATTAAAATTGTGAAGGATTACACAAAAAACCTCAAATTATGCCTCCTCCAAGGGCAGCAGACCCTCTTCCACAAAAACAGCCGCCATTTTCTTGTCCTTGCTCCAAATGAGTCGATCTTAGACTTTTTGGAAAGCCAACTTCAAGGCGCACCAGCCCTTCAAATTTCAGCTGATTCAGCCATGTTGTTCTCCCGCCATTGCCCGCCAAAGTTGGTAGTCTTCCATTGTTGTGGCAGCCAACCTCCCCGCACAAAATCGTCTACCACCGTCGCGTTTTGACTCCGAATTGGGCGAGCCATAGCTTTTCAGAAAGATAATTTCAATGCGCTCCATCCCTCCAAATTTCAGCTTCATTAAATTCTCCACGCTCCTGAAATCAGCCCTCAAAGTTGACCCTTCAATCTCAACTCACAATTTTTCCCCCTTCCCAAGCACTTTCCCATCTGACCTCACACCCCTTCATTTTTCACCCATTTTCTTTCAAAAAAAATGGTGAAACCTACTTGACAAATTGTCCTAATCTTCCCCTACCCTACTCTTTTGCAATTCATGCTTCAATAGCTCACAAATCACAACCTTCCTCTCAAAACACACACACATCTCAAGTTCACACAAAAGTTGAGAGAGAGAGGGCTCCAAACCCTAATTTTGCCTATATCCAACTTCCTAACAGATTACTTTTCTAAACTACTTTCATCCTACACTAATTCACTGTTAATCCACTAATTTGGTGCAAAATGCGCCAAATTAGTGCAAATCGCGCTAGGTTACTGTAAATCCGCTAATTTAGTGTAAATTGCTCTATTTTAGTGTTCCCCCCTCTAACTTGCTGTAAAATCTTATTTTAGTGTTTGTAGCACTATTTTAGTGTTTTATCCACTACACCAGTGTTTAAGTCTTAGTTTTAGTTTAACTAACTTCTTTTGTGTTTTTTTTTTCTTATTTCTTATTTTTGTGGTTTTTAATTTACTTTTAGTTTCATTTCCTACGTCTAGTCTTTTGTTTTCATTTTCATTTTTCATTTTTTGTTTTCATTTTCTCATCATTTTACCATTAGCCTAATTTGGTTACTCTACCAATTCTTGCTTAACCTCTTTTTAGTTTTAACTCCCCATTTTTTCCCTAGAGTTTCCCCTAATTTCCTCCTAATTGCATTTTCTAGCATCTTGCCCTAATTTCATGAAGTTTCCATTGCTATTTAGCGGAAAACTCCTTAATTGATGGTTATGGCTTAATCCGGAGTATTAACACTTTCAGATTTATAAATTCATGCCTAATGTTTATATTTTTGGATTTTTAAATAGTGAACCAATATAATGGTTCACAGAACTGTACTATGTGAATCGGCATATTTCTGAAACATATCCTAAGAAGATGCTAACCATTATCCATGATAAAATGGATCACTCCAAGACCGCTTCTCCACACTTCTCTCACAAGACCAAAGCAACAGATTCCTACATGAAAATACCCGTTGCAATTATGAATATGATTGCTCATGGGCATGGGGATGTTCAATATGCAGACTACAGTTTAGACATTTTTCCAACAAACTAAAATCATACCATTGGGTCCATTGCAAAGTTGTTGCGTGATGTTGAAGAACCACCAAAGAATTCATTGCACAAGTTATTCTCTGAAAAGGAGACGCAATCCACATTAACTAAGGCGATTTTGGAAGAGGCAAATATTTGCTTGGAATCTCTCTTTCTTCCTTCGGAAGAATCAATTCCAACTCAACCTTTACCACCAATATTGACTTTGCAGTTGGATAATGCATTAGGGGACAATAAGAATAGATAGATTTTTGCTTTTTGTTCCCTACTTGTATACAAAGGGATTTTCCGCAAAGTGTACATCAATTTCCTAATTGTTGGGCACACTCATGAAGACATTGACGCTCTTTTTGGTTGATGGAGTACTAAATTGAAGACAAACAACTATCCAATACTTCCGAAACTCATGAAATCCTTCATGGATTGCCAAATGCACCCCGTCATTCCTCATCTCATCGAGAAAGTTCCTAATTTCAAGTGATATGTAGATGGGTATTTGGGCACAGGAGGAGATTTTTTGGAAGGTCATTCTAGATCCCAGCAGTTCAAGTTTTATATGGATTTCAGTGGATGGCCTTTGATGGAGTATAAAAATCTGTGTACGGACAAGAAGTGGTTGCCAGAGCACGGCAACGGAATTTGTTTGTGGTCTGAGACTAAAGATGGGCGTCCAATAGTTCCAAGCGATGATCCACCACCTTTAGTTTCCAAGAAGATGCATTCTCTCGATGAGATCAAGAGAGGTTTGAACGGTTTCATTGCACACTAGAGCGGAATGGTAGACGATGACCAATCTAGAGAATTTAGGAGGAAGAATGGCCCTATAAAAGAGTATTGGAAAGGTGTTCGAACAACTCTTGATGCACCTCTAGAGCCGCATGAGACATTACTACATGAATTCTGGCCGGCTTTGAGGATCATCCATGATGAGGCAGATCGTAGGGATAGGGATGGTACACTACCTAAAGGGGATGCAGAGGATGCACCCTTTGTTGGACGAAGGTATGATCGTCCCCGTGCTTCTTTCCGTGTTAATCGCGATATGTTCACAGATTATTTTGTTGTGGTGCAGCTTGCTAATGGTGACTCCAAGCCATTACGACTTGCTAGAGCCATTACGAATCCAAATCCGGATCCAAGGCATATGAATATGATCCAAATCCAATATTGGATGCCAACTTCAGATCCACACATTAACATTGAAACATATGAGGATGGGACACAAAAAATGGGAATGTGTGGTGAGAAAATCGAGCAATAAAGCCAACGTGGTCGAGCACAAATTGTATCATGACCGCTTGGAAGCCACGTATGCGAGAGGGCACTTTAGATCGAAGGGTGGTAATTCCGAAGCCACAAATTGACATCATCAAAGCATCAGTGGAAGCCTTCACAGCTAATTCAGACGATGATGAGTCTATGGCGGAAGGATGAATAGTGTGTAGGTATATAAGTAGTTTTTGTTGTAGGGTGTGAAGTGGCATGGACTTTGCATTTACATGTTTTGAGATGTTCGCAGAAATATATTTTGTCCATTTTATTAAGGTAGTTTGATTGTGTTACAATTGTTGATTTCTATTAATAGTATATTTTATCTTCTTATTTTTCTCCAATGTTCTGCATTAAGTGTATTCATTTGAATTTTTTGTAATAAAGATGTTTTAGATGTTAAAGTTTGGTATCAACAACCTAAAGATTAGTCCTTTCGTAGATGCACCTCTCAATTTCAAGAAATGTCTCAATTGATGACATCTTGCATGATTTAAAGTGTATATTTTTAATGAAATAAAAGTGTTCAAAAGATAAATGCGGCTTTTTCCTGCTATTTATAGCAATAGTAAATTAATTAAATATGTACTTCGACATTTTAAAGTCTCAATTTATTGAATTGTCTCAATTTAATGAACTCTTTTGTTTTCTAAATATAGAAGGGAATTAAAATGAGGCAGTAGCTTGTCTCAAATAAACGACTAAGGCCTTAAATCTATTAAGCTTTATATGGTGATACTGACCTATATCTCTTCCTTCAACCCTTCTCACACCCTAGGAACACACATAAAATATCTGTAGAAACAAAACGCATATTGGGATATCTAGTAAGTTGTGAAAATATAAAGACTTTATAGGAGAGGATAGAAACTACTGAGGATTTAGGGATCATACGCAGGGATGTGTTCTCCTATATTTTGTAGTGCCCTAGTGCATTCCTCACAACCAATATAGAAGGAATCAAAACAGCCCCGTACCACCTAGTGATCCTTCCCTTCTCCAGCATTGGCTGAATTGGAGGGGAGTGCCTCCGTCCTACATTCCAACACATCATATTGTAAACCCAGTATGTAACGTACTTTGGAGGTTACACTACACACATACAAGAACAACAACAAATTGACTGGAAGATTCGGAAATAATATCGAGCTGCTATTGGTGTAGGTGATACTAGCGGTGCTAAGAATGTTGCCTTTTGTTGTTCTTCTACCCTAAAACCGGATCCTTCCTCTTTACTACTATATTCTTCACTACCCCCGTCTTAATCATCAACTATACCCGCGGTGGAATTTCCTCTCCCTCCTTCTCCATCTGAGGAAACAAGCCCTACACCAAAATACAATCTTCAATTCAATAAACCATGTTATATTGCAGATTTGGGTACAAACCTAAAAACATGTTACAAGTCACAGTACAAAATGTACAACTTCGTGTAATTTATATAGAATCTTTATACAAATGATACAATCCACGTCAGAACAAAATGTACTAGAATACTACAATGACTGCCTAAGTACTAACAACATGGAAACCTATACAAATTGTATTAACTATACTACATCATGTACAACAAGAAGGACAATATAAAACATGAAGTACAAATTAAGGACCCCTAGAACACATGTGTGTAACAATGTATCTGAAATATTATTGAATTGTACAAACTTGAGATATAAGAATACAAACAATACAACTAGAAGGGCAATAGTAAACAACAAGTACAAAGTAGTGATCTCCAAATACCCTTTCGATAAATATTTGTATAAAACATAAAAAAAATGTATAGAATTGACTTGGCTTGATACGAACTATACAACTAGTACTACGTAATCTACATTCCTCTCAATCCTAAGCTAAACAAACCACGTGAAAGTAACAAAAGTGTAAATAGCTTTCACTATGTATACCAATCAGTGTGAAGGTTTACTAATCAAAATGCGGTTGAACAATATCACCTTCTTCCTTAACAACTATTTTACATTGATGGATGGTTGTACAAAATTTTGTTGCTACGTCACTCCTAGTTGCTAATCCTCTAGTGCTAGTAGTTGCACACTTTGTCGTTAACTTTGTCCACTCTTCACTTCCACCTCCAAGACATCTATAGCCATGAACACCTCTCCAAACAAAACTCATAATCCATTCCATTGGTTGAATTTGCTTGCAACCCAAAGCAAAGCATTTTGTGCCCTTAGTGAAGTTTACCAATGCACACCATGGGTGATAAAGGTGTCTACAAGTAGAGACAACCATCTCTGAATGAGGGAAGGGAAAACCACACAAGAAGCAATCGCCTACTTGGATGGAACCTCCTCCACTGCCTGCTTCCCTTGCAATGTACACCAACGGCAATGGTTGCAAGTGAAAACCACATGATGCACGGCCAAGGTAAGCATGTTCCTCCTGCAAAGCATGAACCTGCATCCGCATTTTGACAACTTGGTGGCGTTTGAGGTAGAGAGTCTCTTCTAAAGTAGAGGCCGACTTCTCCAACTTCTTCACTTTCTTTTATATGCCATGTACTAAATCATTGTACACATTTACCTTCTCCCTTAACTTCAAGTTCATTGTTGCATCCTTAGTCAGTGCATGTAATTGTTTCTTGTCACTCTTTTGTTTCAACTTCATAATCTTCACTATTCCCCTGTGGTGATTCAAAGTCTCGACATGCGATTCTTTTGCTGTAGAAGCCTCTTGCTTAGCATCCATCCCTACCTTGAGCTCTAAGTTCTCCACCATCAACAATCGACCCAAATATTCCAATCTGGAATTGCACTCTTCTTCCTCCAAAACTATTCCACCTATTGAGCTCCCTCTCCCCTCGCAAACCTCTAACTACAACTCTCGGTGGTCCACGTGAAGTTTTCCCCAAGCAGTGCGACCTACCTTACCAATCTACTTCACCTTTGCATTCATCTTCTCCAACCTAATAAGATTTCTCCTGTGAGCTTGTTGTTGAGTCTTGTTTGTTTCTTCCCCATACGCAGCCTAATTGACCGCTATATTTTCTTCTTCCAAAACAATCCCCCAAGCCATCTTGTGACGAAGCAAAGTACGTGGAAATCCTCGTTGATAGAGCGCTAATAGGAGCTCTTTAATCCTCTTCTAGACCCTCTCTAACTTCACTTCCTTCCAATTGTAGCCATAACGTCCACCTTTCCCCATTGGCAGTCCAAATAGGGCCACGCATTTTCTATCATCAAATTGTTTGCCTTGCTACTTTGTTAAGCGATTTGGAAGTTGTTGTTCGTCCTTGAATATATACTTCTTTACAAAATCAACCCTGGTGAATAGCAGTGGGGGTTTAGAGAGCTATTCCCGCTCATAGTCAACATCGAACTCCCCATCGTCTCCACTGGTGTTGCCGTCACCCTCCTCACAGCCTTCACCCTTGAAGTTGCCATCACTGCCCTTGCAGTCTTGGCTTCTGTCACTAGCATTACCCTCCTAAGTACCCTCGCCTTCGTCGCCTTCCTTACTATCCTCACTCACCTCCGCTTCTACAAGTTCCTCATCATCTTCCACTACCTCCTTGTCCCTAGAGGTCTCTGTGGTTGAACGTGCCCGCAGTATCAAGGCAAACCCTTTGCCTCTCACTCTAGCCATTTTGTTTAGTTTTGCACCCAAAATTAAAAGCATGATCAGAAAATTTAATAGAATGCTTAGAAGCGGAGTACGCAAAGTACAACTAGGATGCAGGGTTAAGTGAGACCTATCATCCATAACCTAAAGTGCAATTAACGAATTTGATTAGATCGTAAGGGAAATGAGAAAGTGGATAGAGAACAATGCCATAGAGATCTAAACCCTACACCTAGAACATTTTCTTGGAGAGGAAATAAAAGTAAATATGTGGAAGTTTACTAAAACCATCTACTAATACGAAGAAATCATAGTGAAGGGGAATTCTACACCTCTAAAAATAGTATGACTAGCACGAAATTACAATGCAATGCATACAAAATGTATGCACAGTACAACTAGGAATTGGTGTTTGCTCGGTGGCTTCCTCCATAGTCTAAAGTAGGATTCACACATTTGATTGGACCATGAAGAAACACGACAAACAAACAATGCAATCCAAATCTATATTGTAAATGCAATACAATTCTTAAGCATAGTATATACCCAAAACAAAGGTTTTACGAGGAGGGATAGCCTTGACACAATTCAACTCCTCCCTTCCCACCCCGTTCAATCACATTAGAATGTTGAAATGGAGCTCCACAGATAGACTAAATTGCTGCCTAAATGGCAGGTAGTGGAGCCATGCTCATTGCAATCCCCCAATAAAGCCGCTGAGAAACTTTGAAATCCAATGCATGTCGACTTCGTGAATTGGGTTTTTCATGCATGAAAATCCACCCTAAATCATAGATAGGAAACTTTTTTTCTAAAATGGAGCTGCACAAACCATAGAATTATCAAGAACAACTACAAAACAGAAAACAATGTAGGGATACAAGTAGGGTTGACGAAAGTGAGTGTCCCGGGCAAAATTGCGTCCAAAAATCAGACGTCCGGACGTCCGGACCCTGCGGATGCTGCGTCTCCGGTGGGTAAAAAACACCGTCTGCAAATTTACCCTGGGTAAATGCAAACGGGCGGACGGGCGGCTAGTGGCTAGTTATTTAATACAAAGTTTCAACTCCTTCAAGTAAACTTTGATTCCTTGAATGCTTTTTACAATAACATATGGAGTTATGAACTATCCTTTGTAGTGTACTCAACCAAAAAAATTGTACACTATAATTGCAATTATGAATTATCAAGGGAAAGGATTAAAAAAAAAATTCAAAATTCTCTTCACCTTGAAAATTACCAAATCTATGATTCTATGACAATCATGAAGTCAAAATTGTTGCATTGTATATGTATCTTGCAATGTATCATGCTTCATACAAAGAAAGAGGAACACAATCAATTTTGGGGGGGACTTCTTCTTGGTTTTGCAATTAAAAAAAAAATAATCATATTTTCAACATCAATAAGCAAACTCCAACTGCAATAGAAACTTCAAACAATCAATTGCCATTACATGCTCAATTTATCATAAGCACCTAAACACCTAAGCCTACATCCCTTGAATCTCTAAGGCTTGTAATCACTATCTCCTTTCACCTCAGCCCCGCTACTCTCACATCTAGTTCCCCATTGGTCGTCTTCATCGCTAGATGTCTCTTCCATGTCGTTTGATGAAGATTGTACAATTTTCACTCCTTTTTGTACTTGGGTAGATGTCAATGATCTCATTGATCTACCGGTCTTCTTCTCCATTTTGGCTCTTAATATAGCCTTACCAATGCCTTCCTTAAGGCTAGGGATTGTTTTCATTTTCTTCTTTGACCCCACTTGATAGGTATCAAGTGGGGTTCTACCCACATTCGGTCTCTTGCTTGGAGAGGTAGCAAAGGGTTGTATCATTCTTTTTTTACGAGCTTTAATGGAGTCTTCACCCTGTGATATCTCTGCTTTTGGCACTCCTAGAATAATTAATTGCATTGCCTTGAAAGACTGCGATGTGTGGCCTAATGATTTCAAGGAATGGCGTGGTGGATGGCCCCGATGTTGAATAAACATTGAAGCCAATGTCTCATCCTTATCATCATCATCGGTACATGATAAAATGATTCGACTTGGATTGCCTCCGGAACTCATCTCTTTCATAGGAGACAAATGTCTTTTTCCAAGCCGTGATTTCCTTGAACCATCCAATGTCGTGGCATCACTTTTAAATAGTGCATGTGGAGGAGTGCTACGTGGTGGTTCGGGAGAATCTTCCATGAGGTGTATTTTGCCAACACCATTGTTGACAAAAATTGGGCTGCTTGACTCCATCGAACATGCTTCAACATTGTCTTGTACTTCGTGTGGTTTGGCATTTCCAATATTTGCTTCAACACATTTCTTGCTTGCCGATACCACTATTGACGCAACAATTCCATTGGACACGTTCATTTCAACGTTCACCTCACATCCTTCTTTCTCTTCATGTTGGTCATTTTTTTCTACCGCCATTATCGGGGATGGAGCATCGGAAATGGGAATCACTTCATCCTTTTCAAGATTCCCATCATTCGCAACCGTTGTCCTATTGGTCGCCCTTATCTCTACATACGTATCCTCCACGTTTGGTAGAAGATTTTTGCTACTCATGAATCCGGTTCCATCCACAAATCTAGCTATCGAAGGTACATCATCATCAAGCCCGCAATCATCCTCATCTGATCGAAACTCATACATGTCTCCATCCTTGACTCCGAAGTCTTCATTGTTTTGATTAGGAGTCTCAAACATTTCTTCGTCAGAATTGTGCATATCATAATTCACAGCATCTCTATCATCAGATACAGATTCATCATCCTTGTCTTTCGAGATAGGCCCTTCCGAATCTTCGGACTCCATGTTGTCATGGTACCACTTCTTTTCATCCTTCTCCTTCGATGCAGCTATGGAATTGGTATATACATATACCAAATCGGCTCCTCTCTGTGGCCTCAACTTGTTTCGGGATTTGTTGTGAACAAAAGAGTAGTTACTCCAATTTCATTCACATGAAGATGATGACACCGGTTGGGCCAAAATCCTCTTTGCAATTGGAGCAATGAGCTTACCACATGCACCTTCAAAATCCCACCAAGTATGTGCTGACAATTTCTGCTTGACCAGATCCAACATGTCATGGAACGGAGGATCTCGGTGTCGAAATGCTACAAATTCCTTCACTACGTCAAGATAAGTTCCTGGTTGACATATTTTCCTGATAATGCGCTTGCATGCATCTGTTGCATCTTGATTGTTAGCTAGTTCTTTATCGTGAAGAAGGTAAGGGTTCAAAAGAGCTCCTTCATAATGTAGATCGGTCTCTACCATTTCACGTCGCTTACCAAACACCTTTTCGATAGGAATGGCTAAGTCCAAGGACAAACCAAAAGACTCTTGTCGTAAAGAGAAGACATGCTTCTCTAAATTCCTCATGATGTGCAATATCTTGCCCATGCATGGTGTTTTTGCATCCAAATCCCGTAGACCAAACACCACAGGAGCCATCAATTCTCGGAAATAAGTGGCACGGGCCCAAAAATGCTCATCTAAAATTGTCTTCTTCACCTCTCGAGACTCTGTACGAGATTTTGCGTTCTTCGTGTCCTGTAACTTGAGCACATATTCTACCCATTGTGAATCCACCACACTTTGTTGCAATCCAGTCTTGACCTTCAACAAACGAGAAATCATAAAGAAATTGGAGGCAAATCTTCTTTTCACCGACATCAATAAGCTATTCTTCGTTTCGTGCTTTTGAAATATAGCTAGTGGCATATGCTGCAATCGGAAGAACTTCACAACGGTTTGGGCCTTTTCCACTAGCTCCTTCAACCATTCTTGCTTCCCCCAATCTTGAAGCAACAAATTCAAGGCGTGCACCACACAACCTTGAAAGAAAATGTGCGGATATTTACTAGACACCATATTCCATGCTGCTGGATTTACAGGAGCGTTGTCTATAGTCTCTTGCACAACATTTGTGGGGCCTATTTGTTCTATAAAATTTTCCAAGATAGAGGCCAAAAAAGGAGCATTCTTTTCGATTCTACTTGTATCCACCAATCTCAGAAATTGCTCACCTACAGAAGATACAAGCATGGCATTTATCAATGGTCGATTGGTAACCAAGCTCCATCCATCAATAGACAATGTTGCTCCAAACTTCCGAATGCTATCTTCGATTTGACTATGAAGCTTTGTTTTGATGTCGGTCTTTGCTTGGTCAAGCAATTTATGGCGTAAATCATGATACAATGGTGGAGCGTAGGGCCCACGGTACTCAGCTGTTTTTCTCACTACTTCTTTAAATGTCGGATTTCGAGCTACGGCAAATGGTATGTTTGCCGCATAAAAGAAATTGGCCCACACTACATTCAAATTGCGTTTTCCTGCGGAATCAAAGCCATCCACTAGACTACTCTGTCTTTGAGGTCTACTACCTGATGCCCTTGGAGTGTCACGATCACTGGATGTTTTTATAGTTCGGTTTACTTTGGATCCTACACCAACAAATTCTTCCGGTGCTGCGCATGAGTCCTCTTGAGTAGAACGTGTCATACCCCTCTCATTTGAAAAATCCCTCTCGACCATATGCATGCTACCAACATTTACATTGTCAATGATCGATCTTTGCGGGAATGCCCCATTAGATCGAAGAAATAGGATTCGAACATCCAGCATCAATTGCAAATAAAGATTCACTCCTGTATCATGAACACCTGATGGGCCTTCATATCCTAAATGGCTCAACATATGGCTTATCTTCTTTGCAAACACCGAGTTGCAAGCCTTGCACTTTACCTTACCGATTGATGGGATACCATACCAACCAGACCAATCCTTGCTCATAGTGGCAAGGCACAAATTTTAATTCCGTATATTGGAATCAAATTCAAAATGTGAAGACCAGATGAACAATGTCCAAATATAATAAAAAATGACTACACAAAGCCTTGAAAATCAAGGCCCTCCCGTCCATTGAACTATACATTACCAAGCAAGGGACACAGAAATTGCAGCTCCTAGCCCTTGGAAATCTTAGCGTTTAGTTTTCAAGAGTGCTCTCAAATGACTTCTTTCCTACAGTTAGAGTCTCCCAAACTTGCCTGACTGTTGGAGACCATTTTTGAATCCACAGAACATACTATCCGCCGTCGCCTGATTCTGCAGCGGACGGACGGTCCAGCGGTCGGGTGGTTGGTTTAGTTGGGCGAACGGTTGGGCGGATGGACAATGCGGACAAGCGGATGGAGTCACGCGAAGATAGGCGGACGAGCAAACAGATATTGCGACCGGGTGGACGGGCGGACGGGAGATCAGGTGGATGGGAGGTCGAGCAAACGGGAGGTCCGACGGACGGTGTGTTTAGGGCGGACGGGTGGTTTAGGGCAGACGGGCGGTCAGGCAAACGGGCGAGGTAGGTCGTATTCAATTGTTCAAATGTTCAATGCTTCAAGAGATGTGGGACAAAATAGGGATTTATGGATGGAATGAGCCAATGAGGAGATTTCAAAAAATTATGGTTTTGCCAAAGGGTCTTATAATTTAAAATTTCTAGATGAGCATGAAAAAAACATACTTCACAAAAAGTTGCCCTTCATAAATCACCATAGCATGAACTTAAAAGAAAGCAAAACAAATGATTAATTCAAAGATATATATATATATATATATTGATATTTCATATTTGGATATATAAAGAACTTTAAAACAAATCAAAATTCATCATGAGTACAATGAATTACTAGTAGTGCTCAACCCTTATAACATTCAAGCCACACTCACCGGTATACTTCTATACTATTAAACATTTAAACATAATAAAATAAGGAAAGCCTCTCTTGTACTTAAGAACCACTATCCTCTCCTAAATCATGAGATGGTCCCTCCTTAGCCAAAAGTCTTGCACTCATTCGTTGAGTATTTGACCCAGGAATGTAGACAACACCTCCTTCGGATCTAACCTCCATGTCCACCGTTATAAATTGTCGTTTGGTTTCAGGAGAGTGGTCATCGTCATCGTCATCCTCTCTCTTCCGTTTTGAGCTTCGCTTTGGAGACAAATCTACTTCTTCAACCTTCAAGGCCCTCAACGAAGCATCCACTCAATCTACGAACACATTGACCTGTTCGTCATCAGCATCGATGGGTAACCCTATTGGTTGAAAATTAGCCAATAGAAACCCCCTCCATTTAGCTATAATGTCACCTATCCTCTTGTCAAATGCCCCAGCTACCTCCACAAATGAATGCCCTGTAGTTGTTTCCCCATCTATTTCAACAAGAGCATGAGCTTTAGCAACTTCTTCTAACTTTGACAAGAAAAAGGCCCTACCAATCAAAGTGTGATTATAAGCCCCATATTGCTCATTGAACTCTTGAGCATGCTCCACCTCTACCCAAGTTTTTTTGGGCCCTTTTCGCACTTCTTTGTTGGAAAACCGAAAAAACTTCTTGTGTTGCACACTCCAATGGCCCCCCATGTTGCGACAAAACAATTCATGAGCCTCGCCATCTTCAATTCCCCGGGCCCACAACTCCACCTCTTTGTTAACGGTCATCCACATGAAAGGATCCACTAGCTCTCCAGACTCCTCATACAATCCATGTCAGCAATCAATTGAATCCCACGTGAGAGGTCGCCCCCAATGCAAGAAATTCTAGAACTGGTATGGCCCTTGATCAAGAGGAAGGGTCCATCGGTTGTATTCGTGGCCGGGGGGCATATCTTCCAAGATCCCAAGCATTTCATAGAACCAAGGGCTTAGAGGAGAACGACACTTGACACAAACCGAATGAATGAGTGATGCTTTCACAATGCATGTCACGTGAAAAGTGTAGCGACATTGGCCCATGGTTAGGGCTCCTTTAGGGCCAAAAGGACCTTGGCAAAGGCTACAATGACTCTTCAAGATTCTTGGGGCTGGATCGCAAGCATGCACTACTGTCTTCTCTTTCTCCTTGATGTGCGCTGAAAGCGTGTTGTAAGGGACCCACCCTTCCTCTACTTCCAAGGCCCAATCAATGTGTGCAACATTGTCCTTCTTTGCGTGGTTCAACTGCTCAAACATGTCATCCATGTCCCCCCAACATGTAATTTCGGTGGAACCCCTTGGATGTTCATCAAATACTTTCTTGAACCGAAGCAAAGAGGTCTCCACGGCATTGCATTCTTCATCCGACTTCATTGCCAATTTCATAAGCCCTTTCATTGCTCGAGATACTACAGAGGGTTTGTTTTGGAGTTTCTGTACCCATGCCAACCATCGAGACTCTAATCCGCTCTTCGGCATGCATTCCTCCATGCCCATGATTCTTTGGAATCAGTCCAACTCCAACTCAACAAGGATTTTCTCTTGAATTGCTTCATCTAATTTCAATTGTAGCTCCTCCACCTCACTACCTTTCGTTTGCGTCGTAGCATCCTACAATGTATGGGAAACATTAGGAATGATGGTCTGTACTACTTCTTCACATTTCTTGTCATTCCCAACCTCATCCAAATTCAAGATGATGGACGTCTCCACCGCTTATGCCTTCTCAAAAGGAAGAGAGAGTTGATCGCTCTCTTGACTTTCTTGCACAAATGGAATGATCACGGAGTCCATGGTAGGCCTACCCCTCTTCAACTCTTGTACTACGAGCTCCAATTCTTCGATGCGCTTTCTTTGAACAACCTTGTTACAACGTTCCTGCTCCATGTTTTTCTATGACAATTGTAGCTTCATTTCCAAGTCCTCACACTTCATCTTTAGCTGATGAATGTCTTCCTCTAAGGCCATCAAACTTTTTAAGTTCATCACGCCACCTTCAAGAATTGGTGCCACTTTCTCGATGAAATTGCAAAAAGCCAAGGCACCAGTCAACAATTCAAGTGCCATTTTTGAAAATTCCTTTGCCATGTCCCTAACCCAAGGAGTAATTTCAACTACCATTTGAGCTGAAGTTCTCAATCTGTATGCAGTTTGCGAACTAGTACCCTAGCCCCCTTTTCCTGTGGGCTAACTAGAACTGCCTGCCTCATTTTTGGGATTAGAATGAAGATGTTGTTCTACTAGTACTCGCCAATGACTACAACATTCTAACAGCTTTTCGAATTGATTGGCGGTGGGTATGGAACAAAGAATCTCCAATTGCGCCGAGCTTAAAGTTGCCAAATGTGGATGCCCTCCAGTTCTTGCACTTAATATTTGTCTTAGGCTCAACCTTCGACTTGGGCTTACGTTTTGATGTGGACTCAACATTCGAATTGGGCTCAATGTTTGGCTTCGCCTTGGCGTCGTTGGCAACTGAGAAATCAGAGTTGCATATTCGACCAAGCTCTCAAGAGCTTTACTATCTATGTAACCCTGAATTCTAGCATTGGTCCTTTCAAGTTGTTCCTCATTGACCTCTCCATCTGGCGAAAAAGGTGACCCACGTTCTTCTACCAGTGTTTCCTTGTTTGCAGCCATGTCTAGACCGCCCAAGGTTGTTTCATTCGTTGTAGTTTCCTTGCTTGGAGCCATGCTTTGTTCACCCAATGTTATCACATTCGGTGTGGATGTGAAGCATGTTGGAGGAGTTACAAAAACCTCTCCGTTGACACCTCCCAAGGAGACATTGCTCACTTCCGTGCAAGGTTGTGCCACTTCTACGGGCCTTACTTGTACTACATCACCTAAAACCTCGAAGACCTTTGTTGTACGCATTGTAGTATGTTTTAATACTCTTGGGGTCTTCATTGGTTCACTTGGTTCTGCCTGAGAATCGTACAGATCAGGAATGTGTTTTTGATTGGGTTGCAGTAAAAGTGGAGAATCCACCTTGGATGGATAAGTGCTCCAATCTACCTTGCGGTTTAAAATGAGTTTTGCATACACCATGGACGCCACACTATAATTTATGCATCCCTTACTCCTTGGCTTGTCCCCAAATAGCGTCCGCCACACCTCCTCCGATCGATGCACAAAATGCTTATTGTTGCAATTACGTGGCTTACAACAAAACCATGTGTATGCACCATGTGGCAATCCCGAGGCCACAACTTGTCAATGTGGTACATTTTAACATACTTCTTGCATGTTTTGAAGGTCCAATATTCCCCTTCCTCCTCCTTCCAACCGCTCTCCGCTTTGATGTTCGAGTCATCTAGAATCTCATAGTGAAGCCCATGAGGGGCCCCTTCGCTTTAGTCCCTCTCTTTTTTTCACCTCCTGAAGTCCTCCTGTTGTTGGTAGGAACACCTTGATTCGCCATGATAGATGATTTGAATTTTTGAGCCCTTCAAAAAATAGTACCACGGCGCGTGAATACTGTGAGATGTTAGTAAATAAGTAACAACGTAAATTAGCAATAGTAACAAAAGCTCAAGGACCCCCACTCTCAACCCTGTAGGAGCAACTGACACATAAAGCAGTAGTAGCACATCCAACTTGGCGCCGAAGGAGAGTAGAAGTGAGAGCAAATGAGGAGGCCATCCCCCCATATACCCGTCTGCCACTAAACCTAAAAAACGTCCGCCCCGAAGCGGACCCGGACCTGCTGTCCGCCGCGGTGGATGCGGGGCGACCATTGGGATTGGCGGACGGGCACCTGTCCACCCGCTTCAATGGCAGACGGGCAACTATCCATCCGCTCCAGACCGCGACCAGACCTCCCATCCGCCAATCGGAACCACGGGCCACTCCCGGACCATCCCATCCGCTCAAGCCGTCTGCCATCCCCAACTGACCCCGCACCTAGCCGTTCGCTTAGGCCATCCGCATGAATGGCAGACCTGGCCGTTTGCTCAAGCCGTCCGCCATCGCCGACCAACCCCACACCTGGCTGCCCCCCGTTGCTGACCAACGACACCCAGCACTGTTCACCTCACTTTGGACCCCACTTGACGGCAGTGCGCCTGCAGTCCTAAAGCATTGAATTCTGAGAAGGATAGATTCATGTACAAAAAATATTCTTGAATGCTAGAAGTATCCAATGTAGTATTAATGTAAGAAAAGAAAATTCCACATATTCCTTCCCACATTTAAACATGCTCTCCAAAGTCCAAACCCTATACCCTAAACCCTAAACCCTAAACCCTGACCCTCCCAAAAAAATCAGAATTATACAACCCTCAATTGTACATATTGAATTTATAACATTGCACGAATTTTCAAAATTATTGATGTAATGTGTGGAATATGTTTTATCTATGAGACTATGATTCCTTTGCAGTTTGGAATGCAATCATGACAATATAATGCAGATGTAGACCTTTCTTACTTTGTCATGTACTCATGTGAGTACATTACTTATGTAGGTTTCAATTTTTCTTAAGATTGACCACCTCAATTATCACTTTATTATGAGCCATTAAATAAATGTGGAACATTCAATTATAACTTGGAGTGTGTCTTCAATTGTTGTTGTCGAATGTATTCATAGTTTAGAACACCATTATGAAATTATGAATATACTAAAAGAAATTATATTATCTCCTTATTCTATTATAACATTTATCGAATGTATGGGATGGTGCTAAAATGATTCAAGCATTTTAATGTAATGTGAAATGTTGTGGACAAGATTAAAGTAAGCATTTATACAACAAAATGAATTGAAAATTCATATCATACACACTTTGACACTTATACCTATGTATACTTGTGTGCATCCTAAATTGTAAACCGATCATAAATTGATCACAACCCCAAAATATTAGAGCTTAGGTAATGTACAATGTGATTGACCTTCAAATATAATGAGTTTTCAATTACAAGAAATTAGAAATGGTCATACTTCAATGATTACAAGTGTATTTCATCTCAAAACTTTTTTGCAAATGATTATATAGAAAGGTTCATAATATCATATCTTTTAAATTATAAATTTACAATATTGATTGAATTGCTTATGTTAGTTTTGTAGTTATGTAGGCCTAGGATTTTCTAAAATCTGGAACCCCTAAAGCCTTCATGCTTTTTTTCCCATCAAATATCACTCAAAACTGCCATTTCGAATGCAAAGAGACAAAAATCTTAAAAATTAATTTTTGGGTATATTTAACCATAGGAATTTATACTAGACTAGTATAAAAGTTAATTGAGTTATCTTGTCATCTTGAAAACTTTGAGTACATACATTGAGCATGGTATTTTCATTTAAAGTAAGCCCAAGAAATCTTTTCTTCCATCTTGCTATACTAGATTGTTGGGCTTCTCATTTTCTTCACTTTAGATTTTTTACACTAATGAATTTCATTTTAGAATATCTCCTATTGAAAAATTTAACTCTTGAGTGAAGAATCTTGAACCAAAAATTTAGAAATAAATCATTTAGTTGAGATCACATATCACAAGAGTCTCGTATAAGAGTGTAGCCGTGTAGGGCCTTTGGGAGTTTAGGGATTCATTGTTTTCCTTGAAAGGCATGAAAAAAAATAATAAATATTATAAATTGAACCACGAAGGCTTTTGTTACAATCTTAACATCGAATTTCTTTTGCTATTAGTCAAAAAGTATTGTTGACATCACAAACTTGTACAAAAGCACCAATGTAAAACAAACTTTCTTTACACACTTATTTGAATTTTTTATTTACAAGTCAAATGATTTTTCAAACAAGAGACTTTGGGATGTCACTTTTGATAGTTGTATCAATTTAAGACCTCATGACATAACATATTAAAAATAATTTCTCTACTTTTCTTAATTCACCATGTAATGCAAGCTCTGCCCGCTAAACCGTCCGTCCACCCATCTCCACATAGTTCAAAACACCTCTCCCGCCCATCGGCCTGTCCACCAATTCAAAAATTGAAAAACTCCTCCCTCCCGCCCAACTCTCCCCTCCCATGCTTCTCTTCGTCCGCCCGTCCGCCTGTCCGCCCAAGTAAGGATTCCGAAATTGAAAAACACCTCCCTCCGCGGTCCCACCCACCTCTCCCCTCTAACCTTCCTCTCCGTTCGCCCGCCTGTCAGTCCAAGTAACAATTCCGAAATTGAGAAACACCTCCCTCCCGTGGCCCCGCCTACCTCTGCCCTCTCACCTTCCTCTCTGTCCGCCCACCCGTCTGTGCGTCCGCAGTCCCCGTCCACCCGTCCGTAGTTCCCGTCCGCGCATCCGTAGTCCCCATCCACACGTCCGCAGTTCCCGTCCGCGCGTCCACAATCGCCATCCGCATTTTCCGTCCGCTTGTCCGGAGTCTGTCCACATTTCCGGTCCGCGTCCGCGCTGCTCCGTCCGCTGCTTGTCGGTGACCGTGCGATCCAATGGACCACGATTTTGGACCGCCCGATCTGCTCGTCCGCCTTCGTGCCGTCCGATGTGGATGGCAACGTCCACATACCCTAAAGCGCCGACCGCATAAATGGCGGCGCGAACGGCTCATTTCTTCACAATCGTTTCCCTTCCGGAGTGGGTGATCCAGTGCCTTCGGGAATCTACGCGCCCCTTCCGGCTTGGTGCGTGAACGATTGTGTTTGTATTAACTTATTTTATCACATATTGGTTTTAGTGATTAGGGGGCTGCCCCAACTTATAAGTGTTTAATTTTATGACCTTCATTTAGTGTTCTTAATTATTGGAACTGTGTTTGAGTTGATTGGGTTGTCAGAAACTCAAGGTGTTCAAGTCTACGGTTGATTTGGTTGTCAGTAATAGTAGGTGGAATTTGTTTTAATCCAAATTCTTACTTTTCATTTGGTACATTTAGCCAAAGCGGGCGGAAATTGGATTTAAACTTTGTAATCCTTTCGGTTCATTATTAATTGAGGTTTGGAGGTTATCATATCGCACGGAAGTGGTGGAGGAAGTAAGAAGGGGAAATCCCAAGAGATCAATTGGAGAGATTTGGAAGACGTAACCTGTGTTGCGGAGAAGGGATGGGAAAAGGAGCCCAAGAAAATATGGGATTGCACAACATGCAAGAAGTACATCAAAATGACGCACCTCTCCAAACTATGGCCACATGATCGCGCAGAGGTGCAAGTTCGTCATTGGGAGGGACAAATGTCCACATGTAAGAGCGAACACTTTGTTCGCCGATACGAGGAGATAACATCTGCATCAGGTTTACCAAGCTCCAAACCAAACGTCATGAACTATTCAAACATGGCTATGATTTGGGCGGAGATAGTACTCCATAAAGAAGTAGATTGGCGCACGATTGTAGGGCGCAATGTCAGGAATTTAACTCGCAAGGAAGCCATAATTCCTACTAACTAGCTTGGACCAAGCGATTGCATGCCGGAGTGGTCCAATCGAGGCTATGGAGGACTTCCTTCGGTCGTCTTGAAGGATGCTGAAGATGATTGGTCAGATGAAGATGAAGATGATGATGATCTAGCACCCGTGACATTTGGTGAGAGACACGAACGTCGAGAAGATCAGGAAGACATTGAGTACCAACAACAAATACAAGAGGCCATGCATCGAAGCGTGGAAGACCGGGGTCGGCAACATGATGGGTCCTACTACCATGACTATAATGCACGTGGATCACGAGATGGGACAGGTGGTTCAAATTATGGTAATGCCCCCCAAGTTGGCTCTCAAAGTATAGGAGGAAGCCATGGACCGACACACTATGGTCAGTATGGTGGTTCTAGCCAAGGAGGCTCTCAATACTACTCTGGATCGACTACACATGGTTCATATGGGCATCAGGGAGGCCCTTATTATGGCGGATCAAGTGAAAGAGGGTCCTGGGAGAGTGCTCCAATTCCTCCTCCAACCTTTGGAGGTCCTTCTTATGGAAATGAATATGGACAAGGAGGTGCATCAAGTGGATATGGTTACAACTATGGGGGTGGACCATATATTGGGGTACATCCTTCAGGCCCAAATGACAACAAGGATTCCGATTCGGATTGGGATTCCGAGTAAAGTAGTTAAGTAGAGTATAGTATTCTAGTCATCTTATGTTTGTTTTACTATATGGTTCACTCATTGTAATGTACATAGACGGTAGAGTGCAGCAAATATAGCACAATGCTCTTGACGAGTTGTAATCACATTTTTGTGATTTTGATACAAATACATTGTATTTTTATATTTTAATAAAACGATATTTATGTCACGTAATTTGTAGGATTTAATACCATTGATGTATGACTATGGGTTAATGGGTATTTGTGAAAATGGAAAATGTATTGAACCACTTTCTATAATTTTCTCATTTCAATCATTCAATGTGAATAGGTGAATTGCAAATGCAAAGGATGTCCCAAATATACAATAGAGGTTTGTAGAATAGTGAGAACCACCATTTTAGTTTCATTTGCTATTAGAAATTGAACCCTAAACCCTAGAAGTCCGAAGGCTTTTTTTCATCCAAGACCATTTAGTGATTTAGAATTGCCATTTCAATTACAAAGAACTAAAAAATGTAGGAACAATGTTTTTGGCATGTCGGATTGTACAATTTTGTACTATAGCAATTTATGAATGTGTAGAAGTAATTTCAAAAACTTAACCCACATAGATTGTAAGATATTTGGCTATTTGCATTCAAGGTGATTGAAACAAATGATTTTGCTATTTGCTTGACTAGATTTTTGGCTTCTAATTATTGAAACAATAAATATTTCCACTTGTGAGTACTATTTTATAATTTTGTATGTTGAAGACTTGAAGAATTTAGATGAGAGCATGAGAATGTAGGAAGAAAAATTCCCCCAAAAGATGTTTAGTTTTTATTCATAAGAGAATTAATAAGTTGAGTATATTCAAGATAGATACTAGAACATTAATAATTTTAAGATAGAATTATATAAACATGAGAATCTCAACGGTGAGAGTATTTCAAACAAGCAAACGTCACCGGCTATCTCTCTATAATTTTTTTTCATTTCCATGATAGATGATTTACTTGATTCTTACTTCGGTTTGAAACTGAAATGTTGAATATGATACCTATGTTTGACTTAGAGATGTTCAAGAGAAATTAAAATCTCTGATCGTGCAATTCATCTCTTCCGTCCACTTCGTTTCATCCGTCTGTCGTCGTCGGATGGGCTACCGCATCCATGCCATTCACACTGTCCGATTCTACGGACAGCCTGCTGTCCGTCCGAACGGATGAGGTCGCGGCGTCCGCGACAAGCCGGCCGTCGGATTTGGCAGACGCCGATCGTCCTGCTGTTCAGACGGCCAACTCGAGGCAAACAGATGACCATCCGCACGGTTGGACAGTTGGCTCAGGGCGGATGGAAGACCGTCTCCGGAATCGAACGGCCACGACAAGGCGGATGGCCATCTCGAGGCGGTCGGAGTGCGACTGAACGATCGGACAGCTGCGACGACGCGGACGATCGGACGGTCTTGACGAGGCGAACAGCCGCGACAAGGCGGATGGAAGGCCATCCGCACAATCGGATGGCCACGAGGAGGTGGACGGGGATGAGCCGTCCGCAATCACTTTTGCCTTGCCCCTTGCGTTTTGCAAGTGTGGAGTAGAGAGCTTGGTGGTTCGTCCTCCATTGGTTCCTCTCCTCGGGAAGGCGGAAGTCTTATTTGGGGGCCCCACTATTGCCATTTTTTGGAGCAAACTTTGAAGTTTTAGTTACAAATTTCGGGTATTAAAAATTTATCACGATGCCAAGATCGAAGAAGGTGGTGAAGGGAAAACAAGTGGTACAAGAGGTGGCAAGTAAGGAAATTCCATCCGATGCATGCAAAGCATTCATGACCAAATGCATTGCAAAATTCTATGAATCGGAAACCACTGTGTCTCTTGACACAAAATATGTAAGATATGGAGAGGAGTGTCCATCCAAATTCAAGGCAGACATGACGCAAAGAATGTTGGATGCCTTATACGTTCCGCAATGGCAACATGAGATGGAGAAGAGGGGTTTCAACAAATGTTTGGAGAACAAGGTGCATGATGCATTGTGGAACGTTGATGTGGTTCTCAGAAAATATGGGAAACAACATCGTGCAAATGATGAAGCCTTTGAGCAAGTCATTCTCAAAGCTCAATTGTTTATTGGGCGTTGCGCCCCATTTGCGAAGAGGCGTAATAGACAAGGGTCATTGGGTTGGTGGACTAGCGATGAGGGTCTTGCTCAATTGGATATGGGTAGACGTCATCTTATAGCGCTTCCGGACACCGCACGGGTGATTCCCCAAGATGGGTTAATGATGAAGGGAGGATATGCAATGATTCGGAGGGTGAGAATTGAAGGATGTCGAGGGATAGCTCCATCTTGGGAGTTCGCAGCAAAGATATCCAACCACCACGGTACGCAGCCTCAGCTTGCAAAGTTGGAACATCAAAATGAATCAATGGCAGTGAGGATTCCACATTCAGGAGTCATACGGTTTGTTGCAGTTCATGCAAGAACAAATGAAGGGTACTCGTATTGGTGGAATGGCGGAACACTTCGGCAAATGTTGAACCTGGATAACGATTATCCTGACAACATATATGTTCGGTTACAGTATTCGAACCCAACAGAGTCCGATGTGACTAAAGCTTTTCATCTCGCTCGGTTTCGGAAGAAGCGCACCAAGCTTGCTTGGACATTGGTGCATATCATGAATGCGGTACATGTGTTTGGACATCTACACAATGATATTTCTCTAGACAACATCAAGTTTCATTTTCCTGATGATGAATCACGTGTTTTCATTGGCATTTGCGATTGGGGCATGACTATTGTAGCTACCGAACCGATGAAATCCTTGTATACGTTCACATCTGCTAGTGAAATGAACGAAGCTTTATCAAGGAGGTGGTGGGTGGATCCAAGCATTGCATATTTGCATAGAAGAGATGCAAATGTGGAAATCATTCCACATTTATCACGTGCATCGGAGGAATATGCGATTGGTAAAATAGCTCAAAGGATCAATAAACAATGCATGTCAGAGAACTACAACAGATTGCAACGGGAAACAAATGCAATGGCTATGTTTAGCCACCACCAATTGGGAATTGTGTTTCACCAATACTTGGACCGGCTTTGTCAAAGAGGTGATGGTTATCAGGGTGGTTTGGCCCACATCATCAATCGGTTCACTAGCCAATTCAATTGGCCTATGCCAGATGAACACTTCTGACATTCATATTAGTAATATAGTGCAAGAGTGCACTATATAGAGTTTTATAAATATTTAATAAATGTAGAACTTTGTATTTATGTATGTAGATTGCTTAGTATATATGCACCCCTAGAGTATGTCAATATATGTGAAATTGGACATACATTTTGAATTTTTCCATGTATTTAAATTGTTTTTGAATGAGTATCAATTTTTGGCAAATCAAAAATATCTCTTGTTTGAGTGCAAAGTGCAATATTTCTTCTTGAATGTAGATGGTTATTTAGTTGACAAGCTTGTATGACAAATTGCATGATGTATGATGTGTGGGTGCAAAAGTTTCTGAGCCCGTTCTATTTCATTTGGAATAAGTCTTGGAAGAAGACCGTTTCATTTATGATATGGAATTACTTGGAACTTCTTAGAAGTTGTGTGTTCCAACAATTTCATTGATATTTGAATTATGATGACGACCCGTTAACCCCTAAAGGACCAAGGCCATTTTTCTGTCAAAAACCACTCAAAACTGCCATTTCTGCTGCGTTCACCTATGAAATCCCCAAAAAATAGTTAAAAAAATCTAACCGTTGGATCTTGTACTTTATTTGTCTCAGAACATGCAGTAAAAATTTCATGAGTTTTGACCGCACAGATTGAGAGATATTAGCATTCAAAGTTGGAAAAAGAAGTTTTTTTGAACAGTGGCCTGCAATTTCAGATGACTTTGACCACCTTTTGTTGAAATTTTTTGCACTATGGACTGTGAATTTAAAATTCTCTGTGTTGAAGAATTGAGTTGATATTCTAGGAAAAAAATTTCTAAAGAAAAACTCTTGATTTTCATTCTCTAAAAAATTGTTAAGTAGAAGTAGGTCCAAGATTACATGAAAAACTAAATCATTAATAGCTCTAAGATGGGATTGAAAGTCAATAATCCCAATGGTGAGATTGTTTTAGCAAACAAATTTAACTTTGTCAAACATTTTTTTTTGAAAAAATGTGAAAATTGCATTCAGAAATGAATCCTATAAGTTATTTTTTCAAGAAGATGCTCATATTACTCGAAAAACAATATTGTTCATAACTTTCACATTACTAATCCAAATGAAATGAATCAAAGCTTCACATGTAGACAAAAATATAATCTATAAGAAAAAAAATTTAATTAGATTTCAATTTTTTGTGGATTTATTTTTCTGCCCGGTGACATGAAAATTATGTTTAAGATGGCATAACTTTTGCTCCCGGGCACCGATTGAAATAAAAATTATATTCCCACAAAGCTAATCAGTTTTTCTATCTTATGAGAAAGTTTCAAAAAGTTTGACTAAAAATTGAAGTCATAGGAACCTGCCCGAAATCCATTTTGTCCCCCGAGGGAACAATGGTCCTTTAGGGGTTAAAGCAATTGTGGTTTTATTGTTTTAGTGTGTATACTTATAATGAATCAACTATGAAGAGACGTACTTAGTAAATTCATCACAAATGAGAGTGATTCAATTTTAGTGTGTTTTCAAAAAGGTTTAGGACTTTACGGCACTTAAGCTCTAAATGAATGGGTTACAAAATGTATGTGTGTCCAATATTTTCCTAAACCCAAAACCGTAATTAATTTGTTATTTTGAGTACCGGTTCTTTGTATATTTATTAAAAAAATCCTTTGAAATTCTATTGCAGCACTCAAAAATGAATTACGAAAATAAATGACTTTTCTCTTTACAAATTTGTAAAGTGCAATGTTCTTTTTGTTCATTGCTAAGGACTCTTAGAAATGAGCATGAATTGTACCAAATTTCAAAAATAAAATCACATTAGAAATTCTATTAGAATAAAAAAATAAAGATAGAGATTACATTCGGGGAGTCTTAAGCAGTCGGACGGGTTGGCGGACGGGTTGCAGCATCCGCGGACGGGGTTGGGGACAAGCGGACAGGATGGCGGACGGGCCGCAGAAACTACGGACGGCAGTGCGGATGGGAAATTACCCCAGGGTAAAAACCTGATTTTGCGAATGTCACAGGACGTCCGGGGGGTCGCGGACGCGGACGCCGGACGTTTGGACGCTAGCGGCTGCGTCAGGACGCCCTGTCAACCCTGGATACAAGAAGTCCGTTGGAGCTAAATTATTGAACAATGCAAAAGAAAACACACCGCATTTCCTCGCAAAACTTCCTTGCCCTAATTCCACGGAACTAGGTGTAGCACATCCCAAGCCTTAGTGATGCAACAAATTGTCTCCTAGAACTTAATCTTTGCACTATTCGAAAACACTAACAAATAGAAGGGCGCGAAGGAAAGAGGACACACACGGAATGACAACAAAACAAAATACAAGGCTCAGCACTCAGGTCCCATGGCGAGGAAGGACAGAGCGCTCGCCAATCACCGGTTACCTCCATCACTCCGACCGGGTACCACTAGTCACCTCATGAGTGGACATGAGGGATTGCTTCAACTAAACCGATAAAATTTATGACCACCAATCAATTAAGGGCACTCGTATTAATAATAACCATTAACATTTACATTTTTTTTCAAAATGATGCATCCAAAGTTTTCAAAATTTTTAATTTTTCGATTTCAATTTCTTCCACATTACATAAAACAATAGGTCATTTCACTCCTTTAAAGAAAACACTCATAAGAATTAAAAAAACAGGTATAAATCTTATTCCCATAAAGAAAACACTTGACCATAAGAATAAAAAAAGAAAGTGTATAATTCTTCTTCCTATAGAAAAAACACTTGACTGTAAGAATAAAAATAATTATATATTTGTATTAATATAAAAAAAGTCTCAGCGTACTAGGAAAAAAAGAATATTCTTATTCTTGGAAAGAAAACACACAAGCATAAGAATAAAAAAAATTGGATAACCTTACTCTTGGAAAGAAAACACATGATTGTGAGAATTAAAAAAATAGGTAATCTTATTTCTTGGAAAGAAAACACACGATCGTAAGAATAAAAAAATAGGTATTCTTATTTTTTGGAAAGAAAACACATGATCATAAGAATAAAAAAAATTGAATATTCTTATTTTTGGAAAGAAAACACATGATCATCATAATAAAAATAATAGGATAATCTTATTCTTGGAAAGAAAACAAACAAGCATAAGAATAAAAAAAATTGGATAACCTTACTCTTGGAAAGAAAACACATGATTGTGAGAATTAAAAAAATAGGTAATCTTATTTCTTGGAAAGAAAACACACGATCGTAAGAATAAAAAAATAGGTATTCTCATTTTTTGGAAAGAAAACACATGATCATAAGAATAAAAAAAATTGAATATTCTTATTTTTGGAAAGAAAACACATGATCATCATAATAAAAATAATAGGATAATCTTATTCTTGGAAAGAAAACAAACAAGCATAAGAATAAAAAAAATTGGATAACCTCACTCTTGGAAAGAAAATACACGACTGTAAGAATAAAAAAATAGGTATTTTTATTTCTTGGAAAGAAAACACACAACAACACAAATAAAAAAATTGAATATTCTTATTTTTAGAAAGAAGAAAAACATTCATTATAACAAAAATAATAAGGTAATCTTATTCTTGGAAAAAAAAACATGACTATAAGAATAAAAAAAATTGGATGTCAATCTTATTCTTGAAAAGAAAACACACGATTGTAAGGATAAAAAAATAGGTATTCTTATTTCTTGGAAAGAAAACATTCAATGATAAATTAAAAAATACTATCTTTTCTCTTATGAACTTATGGATGAAATAGTCATTGATACAAACCCCACAATAGGTGTTCTCATTATCTTTAAGGAAGTTTTAGTCAACATTAATAAAAAAAGTATACTTCTTAATCCTTTGAATAGAATAGTAAATCAAGATTGGGTTATTCTTATTCTTGTAGTGGAAATGCTCAAGCATAATACAACAATGAATTACTATTTGTATTTTTGTAATTGGAATTTTGAACTATATCCAATGAAGAAGGAGGACATTAATTCTTATCAAGTCCATACAAAATTATATCAAAGCGAAATCAAACATTCCTATTTTGATAATGGAACATTCAACTACCCTATACAAAGAGAGGTATTTTTTTATCTATACATGTATTTTAAAAAAGCCGAACGTAGTCATACAATACATGAAGGTTATATTCAATTTAAATGAATTCTTTTACATTAAAAAGTGCCACATGTGAATTCATGAATGGTTCAAGAGGTAACTTGGACCCCTTAGAAGTTGACGTGGAAATTCAATTTCAATCGTGGAATGTGGAATTAGACCTTCACGCGAGGTAATAATAGAAGTTTTTTTTATTCACATACAAGAGAATGTGCAACTATAAATCTAGAAGAGCCACAATGTTTTTGTTTTGAGCAATAATTCACTCAACTCGCAAAAAATTGGCCCCTGTGCCGTCTTCCCTCCAAATTTCAACTAGTGGAGCACAGCCAACAAACTACCACACGCCCAAAAAAAACCCCTGAAGAGCCAGTATTATTAATGACATATGTTGAGTTTTTCTTTGCACATTGGATGCCAAGCTTTTCCCTATTTAGATGACAAAGAAAGAGGTCCACCTTTTTTTGGAATGTGCAAAAGGGCTTGTACCAGAAAAAGCACTCCCCATAACCTAGACATAATTGCAAGTGAATCTTGATTTAGCCAGTACGTGGTAGACGTTTATTGGTCCCCTACATACAACACGTGCACAATGTACATTATTGGATACAACCTTGAAGTCACAAATTCAACCCGGAACTTAGAAGACACATTTGCAAGAATATTTTGTTACAAAATTATTGATGTATATGAATATGATGTAGTTGCAATTGTATAAACATTCTAGAAGTAACAAAGTTTGAAAACGTAGTCCAGTTATATAACTATATAATTAGTTTTCAATGTTTTCCTAAGTACAAACAGCTACATATGCAAAACTGCCATGAAAAGTTATCGGAATGCAAACTAATTGAGGGTAATTTTTTTGGGCTATTAGTCACTATTGCCAAACAATTCCAGCTTGCACCAATAGGATGAGGGCATGTAAGAATCTACTATTCCACACAAAAAATCACGCGGTGATTTGGAACACGAGGTTGGAATTGATTTAGAATATGATGATGGACTTCGCAACAATCTTCAGTCATTCATCTGGTTCTTCCTCTTGAAACTAGTTTGGTTTTTGTGGACTTGTTCCACCATGGGAACTGCATTTGTGTTGTCGTTTGCATCCACATCTCTAGCATCCCTCACTACAACGGCCTTTAGCTCCCGCTCCTTGTCGTGATTTTGGATGTTGTGCAAAATAGTGTGGAATGTTCTATCAGTTGCCATTGTCCACACAAAATGGAGAACAAGATGTAGTAGACAACTAATAAGAGGCTCCATACGTGGAAGTACCAACCCTGGATTTGTGCTCTTTTCATCATAAACCATTGCTAGGAATAAGCAAAGCTCTTGTTTAGACTCTAGGTTGCCAAAAGTGTGATCCATTTTGAAAAAAACAATGCAATGCTAGTTTGTCATACTAATTTGTACAACGCATACAATTATTGGTATGCAAAAGTCTAACCTCAAATCAATTTGTAGAACAAATCAAGGTAACAACATTATCCAATCATCAATACTAACATTAACCAATGTTATATTACTCACATACTACCCGATCTACAATACATGCATTGAAAACCAAGCTTCAAATGAGAAGGTGTTGAAATCACTTTGTTGCTCACTACCTCCTTACCTTGTCACCAATGTAGAAGAGTGTGAGTATAAACTCCGTGATCAAACTAGGCACTACAAGATGAATTGGGGACCCTGAACGCAAAGCGCTAGAAGATCTTGAATCCTAAATGAGGGAAGGAAAGGATAATCTTTTTTTTTGGGTGCTTAGCACCTCTCATCATGGGGATACATCATGGACAACACTAACAAGTCATTTTGAAGCATTTGAAAGCACTCCTAAAAGCACTGACGGATTTTTAAATATGTGAAGTATAGGGACCCAAAACACAATGATATTGATACTTTATGTCAATATTGACAGCTCATTAAAATTTCCAAAAATTTGTGTGCTAAGTGGCCTAGTATACATCATTTTGTTATTGACCTATCGAGTCTTACACGACAACATATTTGTATGTTGCGTACTAAATGCATCTCTAATTCTAACCAATTGGGGTAATCCTTTGATCCCTCTTGTTTTTCTTAGGTTTCTTTTTGGCTTCTTGTAATTCTTTCGTTGCTTCCTCTGCAACGATCTCACTTTTTGTCTTGCGTTTGGTTACTTCTTTGTCCTTCTTATTGTCAGTTGGAGGCATTGGTGGGGGCTGAGGCACCTTCACCACTACCCTAGTCACTCCCTCTACCCTTGGCGTGACCCTGTCAACCTCAACAGCTTCCTCTCTCAACATTTTGCAACACTCTAATTCTACAACTTCTTGTCTTAACTTCTGTACTCTTTCAAACTCCACATCCTCCTCTCTCAACTTTCTAATACACTCTTGTAGCTCTACCTCAACTCCTACCTTGCAAGACAAATTAGAAAAATCTCGTGCAAGTGGCTCTTTGACAACATCTTCAATTTCCTCTACAACTAGGGGGCTAATCTTCCTAGGCTCTATGACACGATCCTCATCTTTTTCTGGGGAGTCGACTTCATCCATGGATGGTAGACTTAGATGTTGTATAGGACGTTGTATAGACTCAATTCAAAGTCATTATGTACCAGCAGCACTACCATTGCCTAGGCTCTGCAACCCATCAATCCCAACAATCCCACTAAGGCTGAGAACGGGACCTGTGCTTTTTGTAAACGTCACATTGTTAGAGCCATCCAAATGTCGAGTATGTATGCACACCATGGATTCCTTCAATTGCTTTTGGTATAGTTTCTCTAGATCTGAATCACAAATAAACAAAAGTGGTTAGGTTGTAAATCAAAAAATGGGTAACGACAACCAATAGACAAGCCTTCATAGTTCATACCATATTGAGGATGGTTTAGGGTTGTTGCATACAAACTTTACAATAGTTGTACTTAATGCTAGACTACGTTGTATTGATATGTACTTCATGTAGACAATTGTGTGCTATTTGAACTTAATAATATACAATGTACAAATAATTGCATAAGGTTGTATTCACCTCCACGAGGAAAGGACATAATCGCATACCAATATGTGGATGGGAATCGAAGACTATTGATGTCAATGTTGCTAGTAGAATCTGTTGCTCCTCTTCTAACTTCAAAGACTGAACCAATTGTTGAAGTGTTGAATGCAACTTGCCAAATCCAAAACTGATAAACCAAGAGGGATGCACTATTATACCGCAAGACATATATGTACACTTGCTAGAAACTCTAAACCAGGCCCATACACACCATGGATGGTATAAATGACCGCATGTGCATACTATAATGTCCTTGAAGGGAAATCCACTCAAGCAAAGTGTACAGGGTGTGAATGAAATGGCATCAAAATCCGAAATTGTCTCAGGGTCAAATTGAGAGTATAGGGGTCTTGGTCTCAAAGAAACTCTAACTTCACCTCTCTTCTTATGAGAAACTTGGGATGACAAGGCATCAAATTATCTCCTCAAACACATCTGCCTTGCTTTGAATTCCTTGTACCTCAAATTGCATTCCTTTAGTTTCAACACATCTACATCATAATCGTTCATTGCATCCCTTACCATCTCATGGTATGCTTTTGCTTTATTTGAGGCCACCTCCATGCCATGCATGCACTCGGCCCCTTCATGAACCTTCTACAACTTTACAACTTTGGCTTCAATTCTACCCAACACCCCTTCTTCTTGTGATGCTTTGGTAGATAAATCCAGTCTCTCCTTCCCAGTGCTGACATAGTCCTTTGTTATAGCATGAAGCTGTAATTCCACCAACTTCATCAGATCCAAGAGGTCCGTGATATCCTTTTTGCTTTATGTACCATCCCGTACGACACTGTACACCTTCTCTTCTAATTTGTACTGAGTTTTTCAAAGTTTGACATTAGGATCATGGAAAAGGTTGTCAATACCTTCTACTTTATATAGCTCCTTCTCGTTAGAGCCAGTGATGTTTGCAACAACCGCCAAACACAACCTCACCTTCTTCAACAATTTGCTACGCTGATTTTTATTAGAGGTCCCTACAAACTCTACCCACCTCACAGGCTTCTCCTTTTTCTTTCCATGATGATACCCCTAGCAAATTGCTTTGCTATTACCTTGGACTTTGGCAGATCTCAACAATGTGATGAAGGACTTCTTCATGCTTGTATTCTGCATAAGCATACCCAGCTCTCCCCTTTCTCCCCTTTGCTGGTCCAAAAACCTTGATCAAGTTCGTCTCCATGAGGTCATGTGGAACTCTAAGCTTGTGTTGATTTTTATCAAATTTTGGCAAGTTGTATTTGGTTTGGAATTCTTCTTCAGTAACAGAGCGTGGAGGAGGATGCTTCTTTAGAGAGGCCAACTTCTCTAGTTCCTTCTCCAAAGGAGACTTCTTGACCTTCACGTCGACATTGTCTTCGGCCCACGGTGAGGTGGGCGATGAAGAAGTGAGATAATCATCTATGAAATCATCGTCGCTAAAACTATTGCAAGGCTCGTCTTCCATGGAACTAACCCGGCTCCTAACCACCTAGTTGTTGCCATATGCTATAGTATTGAACCACTGAAAAACACGTAGAAGAGGTTTGCAAATAAAAAAAGACAGAAAAACTTCATTGGCCTTCCAAGATATTTGCAATGTTTGGTGGAGTAAAAAGGCCATATTCGTTATATTGAGACTTTTTGCAAATTTTGAGATAGAATGCTAGTTACTGGAAAATTCATTTAAGAAAATAGTAACTGAAAACAAAAATAAATAATGCTCAAATAGTGATCCTGTAATGAAATTCTAAAAGTTGTTATTGTTACCTTTTTATAAAAAAGTACCAGTAAAGAGATAAAACGGTTTATCCTCAAGTCGAGGATAAAATTGAGATTGTGAAAGGTCTCAGTATAACGAATATGGCCTTTTAAACAATGTACATTCTACAACACTTGTTGTAAACAATTTTTTATGTAAATGTTAAATAGTACAATACGTATCTAAAAGCATACATAGTGTACTAAAACATTGTACATTTTGTACAATGACTATACTAGTGACTATCTCATCTAGTTGCAAGAACCTTGGAAAATTCATTTGCCTTCCAAGACCTTTGAAAATTCTGTTGGAGTAAAAAAAGTACATTCTATAACACACGTTGTAAACAATTTTGTAGGTAAATGTCAAATTGTAGAGTGTGTATCTAAAATCATACAAATTGTACTAAAACATTGTACATTTTGTACAAAGACTGTACTAGTGACTATCTTGTCTTGATGCAAGAAGAACCTTGGACACTTCATTGGAATTTCAAGACACTTGCATTGTTTGGTGGAGTAAACAATATACATTCTATACAACATGTTTGTCAACAATTTTGTAAATAAACGTTAAATTGTACAATATGTATCTAAAAGCATACAAAGTGTATTGAAACATTATACATTTTGTACAATGAATATACTAGTGACCTATCTCATCTTATTGCAAGAAGAACCATGGACACTAGAACAATCTAGAATAACTACTGATGCAAGCAAACCATCTATTGATCAAACATACTTGCATTCTTCTTCAATTGTGAAGAAAATTTCATTGATTTCTAGAACAATCTTGTGTTCATTTTGTCAATGGCTTGGACATTGACACAAAATTTGTGAGACAAGAAAAAAAAGCATACATTGTGTATAGAGATTGAACATACCATGAAACTACTACCCCTTGATGGTTTCCACTCATGGAATTGCCACTCTTTTCTTGATCACGCAACTGCAACTCCTTCATCATGCAAGTGGCACTCCTTCACTATGCAACAACCGCTTCTCTCAAACAAAACTACAAACTACAACTGGAGGTCGATCCACTTTCTTCAACCTCCGTGAGTTTCAAATTCAAAACGAGAAAAGACAAGATTAGGCTACCACATTTTTTCCAAAGGAAGGAATGTTGCTACAAAAGTACACTGCATAACCTGCAAAATCTAGATTTAGATGGTACGTGGCAGACAGCTATTAGTCCCCAATGTATAATACGTACGCATTGTACATCCCAAGTGTGATCAATGAACCCTAGGGGTTTCTACTAGATTGAGGCTGGAAAATGGAGCATAAATCTTTGACAGAACAAAAGGGAACCAAAATGTAATTTATACCAAAATTCAATGTTGGCCCATCTAAATTAAAAGGTCTTTTCACAAATTTTCAAATTAAAAGTTAAAAATACACACTTTAAAGTCAAAATTTGGGCCTTGTAATAAAATCACACATTTGCAAGGATATTATCTTATAATGGTTCCAAAACCCTAATTGAATGTTTTGTCATAGTACCTAACCATGAAAGCATTGGATTTATGACACAAGAAGCACAACAATGCTAAACCTGAATTTGTGATAGTACAAACATCAAATGTTTGTACTCCATACATGAAATTCATAGATGAAAGTCACTTTTTGTAATGCAATTTTCAATGTACTTAAGATGTAAGACTACAACTCATTTTTTTTTAAATAAAAATTGCCAAGAACTATAATAAAATGGACTCCAAACATTTATCCTATGCAGAAATTTTGTCATGACTATGATTTTGGACAACTGTAGTGTGCTTTTACCCTTATGTCACTTCTATGCAACTTTAGGGGAACTACTTTTCCAATTAACATAGGAGAAACTTCTATGACCAACTGTTGTACAATGTGAACATTAGAGGAGGACAAAAAAAATTTGTGCATTCAAAGGACATACCTTTTTCGTTGGGTCATCTCTTTTCTTTTCCATGGCTGATGCCGTCTTACTTCGAGTTTCCCGCTTTTGCGTTCTTCCCTACAAACACATGGAACCCTCGTGAGAAAAGTGACCAAGTGAAGGTGAGGGGGAGCAACATTAGTGTGCCACATGGTTTGTGACCCCCCTCACCTTTGACAATGTCCATGAGTTCATATGCTGATCCAAATCAATGTTTGTCAAGCATTTGTGCAATGGATGGATTGAAAATTTGTAGGTACTTATCTCAAAAGGTGGGGACATCAGGACATTTGTATAGTGCCTCCAACAATGGCCACAAATATAGCTTCAAGTATTGCTTGTCATCAACCAAAGTGCATAGCCATTTCATAAAGAAGGGCGTGGTGATGATTACATTTGCATTTGGGTTGAGGTCGACCTTGCTGAAGTTGCAATCTACAATGATTGTGTTCATAGCACTATAATGAGGCTACTCTATGTACACCTTATATAGATTCTTACTTAACAATGTTGGGCACCCATCTTCTACTTGTTGTTCCTCACAATGTTGATTGGACCACTGAAATAAGAGAATTAGATTTAAGTAACATGTCAACCCAACAAGCATGGTAGAGACAACTTCATCCATATACGATTCACTCTTACTACCCCAAAGTTTCACTACAAAGTTCTAGAAACATTGAGATAGGAAGGATTTAATCCATAGATGCAACACCTTTCTCCTACAAGTGGTTTGGGCATTACCCTAGATTCTATTGTTAGGGTTCTTTTTATCCAGCACATTGCAGTCCAAGAGCATGCCATGCATATTAAAAACTATGAATTTAGGATGCCCTTGTCTATGGTTTAGGATGACCGTAGATAGTGACAAGGCAACCATCACTTTAACGGACGAACTTTGGAGAACGTCCGAAGGGGCTTTTATCTTGCTCGGTGACTTTGTGGACTTCCTCCCCTTCCTTTGTGAAGGCTCGACAGCAATGAGTCCTATAGAACATATATTGTTAGATGCTATTTTAAGGTCCACAACTTTAGTAATGGCCTCATCCACTACTCCGGACACCACTATTGAACCCATATCCATCCCCAAAGGTTGTACAAAGTCCTCGGCTCCCGCCTTCTCTACATGGTCATTGCCTACATGTTGTTCTTCTTTGCTTGTACCCGCTACCTATACGTCGACTTCATCATGGTGTTGAACTAGTGCCTGTACTTTGACCTCACCGTTAGTGTCGTTATTTTCCTCGGGAAGGTCCGAAACAAGGTCAAACAAATTTAGAAGTTCTAATTTCTAATGCAGTTCTAGTACCAAAGGCTCTGCCTCCAAGCTCTCCCTCCCCGTTACCTTCCAACCAAGGCCAAAATCTAGTGACACCACCCCAGGAGTGTTGTTCACAACGATTTTCGTATCCAACAATAGGGTGACTTCCATAGTTGTGGTCATAACATTGCCATCACATGTTTTTCCACCGAAATTGAGAGGCACATGTCTCTTTTCGTGGATCCCTACTTTCTTTCCCAATCAAGAGTCTAGGGAAACCACCTTCTTTCAGAAGTTCTCCAAGACCCCATCCAACCTCCCCCCCTTCAAGACTTCTGGTTTTCCAACTCCGACTGTGTGATAGAGGGGCTACTGTCCTTTGCGTCCTTGGACTTCTACATGACACTTCGAAATATGTCCCACAGGTCATCTATTGCGTCTACATGAGCTGTTGACATTTTTATGAATTGGTTGAACTTCTTGTCAACATTTTGATTCCAGGAAGCCATCTCAGACCATAAAGCTAAGTCACCTACCGCTTGACTTTGTTTCAAAAGATGCTTAGGGTATGAACAGGACACTCCTTGAATGTTGTTGAAGTCATGGATAAGTGTCTCTGTAGTCACTCCTTTTGAGTACACAACTCCTTTATGACTCAAACTTGATTTGCTCTCAACTTTCCACAAGTAGCAATATCATAGAATGACTGCGTCTCAAACTACAAACTCACATATAAGGCCTCAGCCCGACTACTGAAAGGTAAACATCATTCCTACTTTGGAAATTTAAGGAATTTGTCTTTTGAACTTCCACAAATAAAGTTCAAGTATGCCCGCATCCACAACAACCAGACATTTACACTCACTACCAAGACCCCCTATAATTCCATCTTTGCAAATGCATTAGAAGTTCACATGAAGGTTTAAGAAACTTATCATGCTTGAAGCTACCTATCCTACACTTACTCGCATGCCGTTGTTGCATTGTATATGTGTTCATTATGTGAAAATACATGATTGTTTGTTAAATTAGAGGGTTTTTTTCAGAGTCTCAAGAAACAAATGTGACCATACTCCATTTGAACTCTTTTTTTACTTCTATTTGACAAACATTTGAATTTAGTTCTTTGATTTCTATACTTGAAGATGTTTTCATATTTTAGTTTGCATGTTTGAAGTTGTAGAAACAAAAGGTAAAACTTATTTTTACCTTTCTTTAGTTGTTTTTAATGGATTAGAAGTCCACATAGATGATGTGAATAGACTTATGAAGGATAGGAGGCGGCTCATGGGTGTATTATGGACCATGTGACACTTTAGTGGGCAAAATCCACTAGCTTAGGTGGATGGCATAGAGGTGGAGGTGGCTGATGAGGTGGAGGGTCATCTTTTTCCTCTTCCTTGTTTGCTTGCGAGAGCCGTGACTTTGGAGAGCCATTTCACATTGTATATGAAGTTTTTTGCAATGAAATTTTAAAATCTTGTGCATCTTATTTTTGTGAATCCGAAAAGCTATAACTCACTAAGCTTAGAGTTAGTATGCAAAAGTTATGAGCTTGGGAGTGAAGTGTTGTAGAGCTGCCTTGAGTTTTCAAGAGAATGAACTTTGGTAGACTATGAAAGTCGAAAAATATCTTTGTTTTCAATGAAACCTACAGAGATTGTATATATTCATGTGAGCTTTTCAAAATGCTTTTATTTTTTTAGTTTGGAGTTAGTATGTGAAAGTTATGAGCTTGGAAGTAAAGTATAGGTGAATTGTTGCCTTGGGTTTTCAAGAGAGTGAACTTTAGAGGACTATGAAAGTTGGATAATATCTTAGTTTTGAGTGAAACTTAGAGGGGTTGTAGATACTTATTGTAGACTTCCAAAATACTATTATTTTCTTAGTTTGGAGTTAATGTGTGAAAGTTATGAGTTTGGGAGTGAAGTATAGGTGAATTGCCTTTAAGTTGGGAAGGGTAAACTTTGACCAACTGTAAAAGTCGGACAATGCCTTAGTTTTGAAGAGGTTGTAGAATTTTTTGTTAGCTTTTCAGGGACATATCACACTCTTAATTTGAAGTTGTGAAGTGGCTATGGCACTCATTTTTCAAAAGGACACTTTTTCAAGGGGAGTTTATGGAGGGTATGAACTTTTTCCATTATCTTTTACAAACATATGATGTATATTCAGAGTCCATGACATCTTGAAAAGGATATATGGAAATGTGATATTTTATTGATTCATATGGCATAATCCAAGGCTTACCATTATGTTTGTAACTATATATAACCACGGGATCTTCCATTTTCTGGGCCACATCTAGTTGCAGCTAAAAGCCCCGCATTTTCTTTACTCAACATATTGGTGCTTCCACTAAGAGCACTTTGGGGCAACTAGTGTAGTTTACACAATATGGGGGACCCTAAGGATGAATCAATATGTGAGGTTGGGGCTCAAAGTGCAAATATTGGTCTCTACTTTGTAGAGGATTTTGTGAAGGCGGTTCAAATGTTTATGGGCTAGCACAAAGAGAGTGAAATGGGATATGGAGCTACTAAAGCCTTGAGGACCATTATTGGTCAAGTTGGGAGGTTTGATGGCAAGAACATCATGGGATTTTTGAAGCTTTATACTTGTGAGATGAAAATCTACTAAGTGCCTAAAGCCTAAATGATTGGATCTTTCGACTTTGCGGTGGTGCCTAAGATCCATGAGAGAGTGAAGGAACTCCACGGTGAGGCATATGTGAACATATGGCCAAGGTTTGAGAAGAGGTTGAGAGAAGAGTATTTTGATAAAGATACGGAGAGAGTGTCAAAGAAGGCATTCCTAGAGTGGATGGAGCAACAACCGCACAAGAGCATGGGACCAAATAAGCTTTTCAAGGAGTTTGAGAAGAAGTTTGGCAAACTTCCATTGTCAAAGAAGCACCTTTTGGAGGCAAGAAAATTGAAGTTGTTTCTTCAAGCAATAGATGAAGCATTAGAAGATAGACTTCTTCTAATCCTTCAAGATGAGACAGCAGAGGGAGGTTTCAATCCCAACTAGAGGAAATTGGAAGAGTCAATGAGTCTTATTGCAAAGCAACAACGTATGAAGGCTCGAGGATTTATCTTGAGGGCAGATGCAAAGCCTTCATCATCTTCTAAGGCTCAATTAGCTTCAATACCTTCAACGCCAACAAGTTCTTCAAAAGGTAAGATTGTAAGTGATAATACCCTTGATGAACTTATGAAAAGCATGAGAGAGTTAAAAGTTGAGATAAGTGCCTTAAAGAAAGATCACATGCTGAGCAATTCTTGACTATCAGATGGTTCAAAGGGATTTATTGTACGGAGCATTTATTGTGATAAACCATAGTACAAACGCCATGATTGTGGACTTTATGCAGAAGATTTGAAGGTAGGTATTATGACCTTCAAAGATGGTATGATTAGAGATGCAGCCACAGGTGATCCTTTGCCTACATATTTTGGCAAAGGTGGAATGAAGAGGTTAATAAATGACAAGCTAGGTAGAACTAGCTTTGTGCATGTTGAAAATGCAATGACCTATAGCATTCAAGCCAAGCAAAATGGGGGGAAGCATCATCACAAATTGATCGTGAAGTTATGATCAGAGGAGCACAAGCCATCAAGAATCTAACTGGGTGAAATGCCCCCCTGGATTCTACCACCATTAGAGCATATTTGGTGGATGAGGACGACGAGAAACAACCCCAAGATGTATTTGTAGAAGTGAAGAGGGGAAGGAATGTGGAAGAAGATGAAACTAAAGAGCCTGCCAAGAAGAAGAAGGTACAAATTAGCAAGGGGACACCAAAGCCAGGGCCAACAAACAATACAAGACAAAGGCAAGAAGTACGACCTACTCCTCATCCGAGAGATGCATTATTTCCAAAGGAGAAGTAGAAGGAGAGGATGAGTGAGTACAAGAAGGAGAAAGATGAAGGAGTATGGGGAAAGGTCAAAGCACCAACTTACAAACTTCAATCTAACATCAAATCTTCTATTAATATGAAGGACATTCTTGAGGAGAGGATTTTGGATGCTAAGATTGAATTTACCTTGAAAAAGGCACTTGGCATTGCTAAAAAAGACTTCTATGAGCTTATCATTGATGTTATAAAAAGAAAGAGGCAAATAACGGTAGAGACTATGATGGCACATGCATTGGACACTCATATGATAGAAGATGAAGAAGAAGAGATTGGCGATGCATCTGCTTTGATGTGTGATTGTGTGGATGTTGAAGACCAACATAAGAAAGAAAAGGCCGTGTTTGACAAAATTGATGACAATGAGATTGAAGAAATTGACGACTTTTTGAATGAAGAAATGGAGAATGAAGTCTTGAAGATGTTTACTTGTGTTTGTGCAGTCAAGAAAGGAGTGGAAGCGGAGGTAATTGAGGATCAAAGGAAGGAGAAGGTTCAAGAAGGGGATGAAGTTGTTGTAGAAGGTAACACACCATGTTTTACAGATGGAAAAAAGCCTTCAATTGAAGTCGATGTTTCTTGTTGTATGTATAATCATTCTTTGGCAAAGAGTAGAGATGATGCTATGATGGCTTACTCTCATCTTTGGGGGGCAAGAATGACAACAGAGACACATATTAGACTTGGAGATTTGGATGAGTCATTTTTGGCTTTTGTCGACCATGGATCGGAGATCAATATTATATCTAGAAAGATATATGAGAGGAGAAGCTAGCCAATTGATATTAACCATGGATGAGTGATGTGGGCTGCTAATAATGAAAGAGGCAAGTTATATAGTACATGTCTATCTATTAAAACAAAGATTGACAATGTGGAGGTTGAACAAAATTATTTTGTTCAAAACTATAGAAGTCATTCTATAATTCTTGGTCAGCCATACATTACTACAACAAAAATGGAGACCAAGGTCTTGGATGATGGTTCACACTATGCTAGAATTTGTAGTTTGGATGGCAAGAGATCAATGCGATTTCTCACAGTGAAGCCTCAAATCAAAAGGTACATAGATCAATTGAGAGATGAATCCTTAGACAATAGTCATGGGGACCATTAGGATTTCTAAGTTGCACACGTAGAGTCTAGGGATCCACAAGTGCTAGTAGATCATCCGCTATCTTATTCTCTAGTGTAAATAGTGGTCGTTGTGAGTTTTTGAATTTAGCAAAAGATGGATTTGTGAGGTTTGCAAAGACTGAGGATTTGGACCTTGTATAAAGAAGACCAATCAAAAAAATTGAAAGAAAAATGAAAAAATTGGGCGTGATATTCGAAGATGAAGTTATTATGGGTGAAGTAGAAGAAAAGGGATTTTTAGAAGATATTTTGCAAGTTTTGCAGAATTTGCAAGACAAGAGGTCTATACCATTTGATGTGATGGTAGAAGTGCATTCAAAGGCAATATACAATGAGATTTTGGAGGTAGCAACAAGTACAAGTTTAATTGGAGGTGTACAATATAGACATGAAGTTGATGTGGACACCAAATATAAGACCTTGGCAAAGAAGGTGAAACTAGTGGCAACTCAATTACCAATAGATATTGATGAGCATATCAAGAAAGCTATGAAAGAGCGAGAATTAAGAGAAACAAGAAAGATTGGACATAAATTTACTGAAGAATTATTGGCAAAGCTAAAGATAGGAGGGGGTGAATTCTTAAATGAACCAAAAATCAAAAAGATCCGAGACATGCTCTCCAAACATGGCAAAGCTTTTGCTTCTTTATCAAATGAGATTGAGTGTGTTCATCCTAGTGCGTTTATTCCAATGGTTATTTTCACAATTCCACATGTGCCATGGGATTTGAAACCTATACCAATACCTTGAGCATTGCTTCCTAAATTGGTGGATTTGCTTAAAGAGAAGATGAAAATGGGAATACTTGATCCTTCAATGGCTCCATATTGCAACCGTTGGTTTACAGTGCCAAAGAAGTCCAATGCGCTAAGGTTTATTCAAGACATGTAGCTAGCTAATGGAGTCACTATCATAAAAAAACGTTCAGAATCTATTGTAGATGAGGTTGTTGAAGCATTTGTAGGGCATGCCATTTACTCCATTGGAGACTTATATTCTGGTTATGATCAATTTCAACTTGCAAACGATTGCAGAGATTTGACAACCATGAAGACTCCATTAGGACTTGTGAGGAGGTGTACATTGCTTTAGGGAGCCACTAACTTGGTAGCACACTTGCAAAATGCTGTAAACCAAATTCTAAGGGATTTTGTACCTGAGAAAACTATATCTTTTGTGGATGATATACCTATCAAGGGTTGCAAGGAAGGTGACGGTGACTTCACTATGGATGATGATGGTTGTAGAGTATTTGTTAAAAATCATATTGAAGATGTGGAGAAAATCCTACAAAAGCTCAAAGAGGTGGATCTCATATTGTCTATTGATAAGTCCAAGTCTGGTATTGACAAGATTTTAGTAGTTGGCCACTTGTATGGAAGATATGGTAAAAAACCTAACCTTGAGAAAGTGGATGCTATTTCAAGAATGAAGGCATGCAATAGTATTACTAAAGTAAGGAGGTTTTTAGGAGCTTGTATCTTCTATCAAATTCAAATTCCTCATTTTGCTCACATGGTTGATCCATTATATAAGCTTTTGAGGAAGGGAATTAAATTCACATGGGGGCAACAACAAGACTTGGCTATAGAAGGATTGAAAGAAGTTCTAAAGTCTCCGCTAGTTCTAAGGCAAATTGATTATAATTGTGGCAAACCAATCATTGTAACAATTGATACAAGCCCAATTGCTATAGGTTGGGCTGTTGGTCAAGATGATGCAAAAGGTCGACAATTTGCTATAAGATTTGAGGCAAGAATTCTCACGGAGCATCAAAAAGCATATCCACGAGTGAAGAGAAAGCTTTTAGGTGCACTTACTGTACTAAAGGCAAAAAGAAACTATTTGATTGGTGCCAATGTTGTCATGAAGACAAATTGTTTGCCATTACTTGATATGGTGGCTAATTGTTCTATTCTAAACATTGCTATGTTGCGGTGGATAGCATACATTCGATCATTGAATCTTGTGTTGGCGCACATTATTGGAAAGGGAAATTGTGTAGCTAATATGTTGTCAAGAGCTAAGTATATGGGTGAAAATGAGACGGAGGCATTGGAGATTAGTGATGATTATGAAAAAGAAGAATATGGCTATGTTTTGGAAGTTGATGGGGGCATGGGGCAAACTCAAGTAGTAAGGATGTATCTTTCAAGGAGGAATTATATTACGGTAGATTGCGAGACATTGGCATTTATTTGAGCACTCTCAAGAATCAAGAAGGTTGGTTTGTGTGGGAAGACAAAAACTTCAAACAGATGGAGTTAGTATGAAATAGAACTATTGTAGTATTGAATTTTTCATTTTTTTAGTCAGATAAACGAAATTAAGACCCACTTAAATTAAATATTGTATTTAGGTTGAAGAGATGAACTAGGTATTCCGTAACCAAATCCAAGATGGATCCGGAATCCAGAAACCTCGATAGGAACAACTTATATCCTAGAGTTTTGGTCTAGGAATCTAGGGAACCATTATGGCAAATGGTATTCTATTAGGAACGATCAATAAAATGACAAGTACTTAAACCCCCGCCACCTCCATTTTTCTTTCTCTTTCTTCCATAGATATTTGCACTCATGTAGTTGAGTGAAAGAGTGGTGAATTAGCGATCGCATCAAGAAGAGGAAAGTGAGGATGATGCTATCCACACCAGATCTATAGTTAGTTACGAATTTTGATGGAAGAGGGAAGTATCCGTAAGCATACAATCACTACCCAAATGGACTATCCCACCATCCCTACTAATTAGATCATCCGGAAGCATTTAGAAGAGGAATGGATGTGCATAGGGTATGTCGGATTAATACGTAGGCCGTGGACCCTCAAAAATGAGTAGATGATTCAAGAGCTCATCGTAGGAGCTTGGAATTGAACATCATATTCATTAAAATGGGAGATTGGGAACCTCCCAAAATAATATTGTCCATTTGTAGGCTCCAAAATCGAAGTAGTGTTGAAGTAAATTTAAATTGAGTAGAACTCAATTCTTTGGTTGTAAGTTGCAATTTCCATTAAAATGAGAGTTTCGGATAGTCAAAGTGTCTTCCATAAATTATGATTGATAGTAATAATAGTGATTTCCTATATAAGTGCATATTGTGTCCCTTGTTGAATACCAAGTCATGAAATGAATGGTTGGCTGTGAAAGGCTATTTATCTCATTCAAATGGTTCAGGTTTGATTTCCATTGAATTTGTATGAGCAGCTATGAGATATACATGATTTGGCGTTGCTCAATGACCTTTATAGGCAAGAAAATTGTAACAACCAACTAGCCCCATTCTCGAAATTGTGACAAGTGCTTAATGAGTTAACAAAATAGAAAGTATTCTTATCCACTACCAATTTTTTCTACTTGTATTCTATTTTAAAATGAGATTTCATAAACATTAAAGGTTGAGAAGTAATAATAAATTTGCATTATTTTGGGATGAAGAGTCTCACTTTGGGATGAATTTTTTATTTCAATCAAGTAACGTTTGGTTCTAGAGGATTGGTTCACATGTTCTGAATAATAATGAACATTAGACATAAATTGCTTTGTATAACAAGGATACATTAAGTCAAAATTTCTCAGACTCTATTGAATAACCAATGGAGTTAGCTTTTTGTCAAGCCTAAATGCTCATTGTAGAGTTCCACCTAATTTTATGGAGCCTAGTTTTCAATTATCCCTCTACACAAAATTTCTATCATAGAAGAGCTTCTAGCTTGAAGTTCATGTTTTTATACCAACAATTGCAAAGTTGTTAGGAATGTCATCAAGAAGACAATGATGATCAAAATGAGTTGCACAAGATAGTACTTCTAGTTTTATGTGAAGAATTGTAACTATAGTGGTGATTTCATTGGATGAAAATGACAAACTTATAAATTTCACCCATTATCTTAATCCATATCAAAAGGTCTATCCATCTCTTGAAGCTATTGTCACAAATAATTTTGAATGTCTTATCGAGCAAAAGTGCTTGGATTTGACAATTACCAACTTATTTTTTTCATATTTACTATTTGAAACTTTATACAACAAAAAAACCCATATGTTCAATAATGTCAAATCCAAATTTGGTGTGGAAATCAGTTGTTGTCTGATAAATTTTCAGTCTTTTTTTACCTCTGTAGTTGTAAAGGAGATCTATCGGACTTTGTGGATCTTATTATAATTTCATGGATGAAAGTTGAGAATTTGAAATTCTTCATTGCAATTGGCACCATATCCTTCCCGCTTAATTGTCTATAAGTCTTGATTTGCAGTTGAAAAGATTCTTTTTTCATTGCTATTTATGTTTGTGCGAGTGTGTTCATGTGCGTGTGTGTATGCACCTCTATGTTTTTGAACCTCTATAGCTCAAGTTTCTTTTTTATTTCTCCTTTTTCTGTGCCACTCTGTTTCTACACCTCCATGTTTATGCGATTCTGTTATTTACACTTTTGTTGCTCATAGTCGAGGAGTTCTTTTAGAGGGTACCAAACCTTCAATGTTTTTTTGGTAAGGTACTGCTAACTTCCAAAGTATGCATTGAAGGGTCCAGGTTTATTTCTAGATTTTTGTTTTTCTTAGAATCCAATATAGAGTTTTAAGGTTAGGACACATGACATTCTTTGAATGGCCACTAGATGCAAGTTTTTACCTATATATAGGATGCAAGTTTTGATTTGTACTACTCATGAGATTTCACTTTGGGGTGCATTGATGATTGATGAAGTTAATTTCAATTTTGAAATCGAATTGTGTCATTGCTTCATTTTTGAAATCGATAATGCGTATGCAACATTTTTTGATATTATCGCCATAAATTTTGAGATTGTTAAATAGCAATGTTACTCCACTATGAAAAGTCCATTGTAATAGAAGCTTGAATCTTTCCATTTAACTCAATTCGAGTTGAATGGATGCACCTATGAAAAGTCAATTGTATTACAAGATGGTTTGCATCTTGACATTTAACTCAATTCGAGTTGAACGGACATACCCATGAAAAATCAATTACATGTAGAAGATGGATTGAATCTTGCCATTTAACTTAATTCGAGTTGAACAAACACACCCATGAAAAGTCAATTACAAGTAGAAGAAGGATTGAATCTTGTTGGTTAACTCGATTCAAGTTGAATAGACACACCCATGAAAAATCAATTACATGTAGAAGACAAATTGAATCTTTTCATTTAACTTGATTCGAGTTGAATGGTTGGAACCATGAACACCAAGACAGGGCAGGGTTTGCAAATCTCATAAGAATGTAGACTCAACCATTGCCCACTTCTCCTTTGAATTAGGACAACTTTGTGTGTACCAAATGCAAAGGTGTAGAGGATCATATGGACATGGATCCTACAATGGTTAGGGAAGCAGGCACGAAGGCTAGAATTTCATGGCACAAAACATGAGATGGATGAAGATTGTGATGCTAAAGGAGTAGGGGCCGCCAAGCAATCCCAAGCCCAAGTGGTTGTTATCCCTCTAGGTTGTTTTCAGTGACTTTCTACCTCTATTTCAACTTGATTCGAGTTGAAACTCCTTCCATTCACTTCCTTCACTTCAATTTGCAATTAGGCACAAATAAGTTGGCTAGAACTTTAGCTATGTACAATGGGGTGACAATCAAAATGGCGTTTTTGAATTCGCAGTGAAGGAAATTTCACATCTGCCAACTTTGACAACCTCTTGAGGGCAGAAAAATTGGTATTTTACCACTTTATGTTTTTTTCAAGATCATCTCTAAGTTAGTAATATCTTTTCTAAATTTGAAGGCCAAATGATTCACCAAAAAGAATATATTAAAAATCTACCAACATGTGTAGCTTTGAAAAAATGGTTTCCCCCATCGTTTCCCACAACTACAAGTTGGTAGATTTTTAATAAATTCTTTTTGGTGAATCATTTGGCCTTCAAATTTAGAAAAGATATTACTAACTTAGAGATGATCTTGCAAAAAACATAAAGTGGTAAAATACCAATTTTTCTACCCTCAAGAGGCTGTCAAAGTTGGCAGATGTGAAATTTCCTTCACTATGAATTCAAAAACGCCATTTTGATTGTCACCCCACTGTACATTTTGTTACAATACCTCTTTGTTGAAAGACTTTCAAATAAATGTTTCTCTTACAAAACACTCTCTATTCAATTGTCAAACTTGTAGGCCCGCTCACTATTACAACTTTGATGCCAATTATGTTGTGTACTATTGTCAAAATTCCTCTTGCAATGATTCCTTGTTAGACTTAGATTTGATACATCCGTCATCACCTAATTTGGAAAAGACCAAGGATGATGTTCTTGAGGTAATCTTTAAGGAGGCCAGTGACAATATTCTTGAAGACATACTTCTATAGTTGTACATTCCTCTTTTGGAACATTGGCTAATACAATTGTTTCTTCCCTGTAATGGATATGATTGCCTACAAGCATGGTGATTTGCATGTGCATATTTTGGTCTTGATATTTTCCTTGACTACTCAAACTAAATGGTATAATTACTAGCAAGTCCTTAAGTGATCTTGAACTGCCCTTGAAGTATTCTTTCTAAGAATTATTTTCTAGATTGGGTCTAGTCCTCTCTTTCGTGGAGTATTGTAAGGAGCAAGCATTTGCAAATCATTGCCCTTGCCAGTGCCCGAAGTTGCAATATTGGGGACTCCCCTTCCTCTAATTTTGAACATTCAAATGGACGACACTACATGGGACAACAAGAATAGATTTTTGTTTGTTTTCTAATTCCTTGTTATTGCTAAGAAGATCTTTAATAAGGTTATGTGAGTTTCATGTTGGTCAGACACATGTATGACTACATTGATGCTTTGTTGGGAGATGGAGCGTGCAATTGAAGAAAAAAATGTCCCAAACATCCATCCCTCATGGATGTGGACTTTGTGCCTACAAATCCTTCCTTATTGAGGAGGTACAAAATTTCAAAGCCTTCCTAGAAGGCTGGATTTTGGAAGGAAAGGATGTACTTGTTGGCCATACAAAGGTACAACAATCCAATTTTTAACTACATTCAATAGGTGTCTCAATCTTGAAGTACAAGCAATACAATAAGATAGTGATTGGCTCCTCGAGGAAGGTAATGGAATCAAATTGTTGCAAGAGGATTCCAAAGGACGGAGTCTATGGTCTCATGGGTAGTGGATGTCTATTGTCCATCTTCCAATGTAGAGCATGGTCGACATTTGCAAGAGATTATTTGGGTTCATCAAATATTTGAAGATATTATGTGATGAAGATGAAAGTTTGGAGTATAAGAGACAGTTTCAGCATTTGGTGTTCTATTGACGGACAATGAATGAAACCTTGAAGGAGCCAATTGAATTGTCTATAGCGTTGAGGGACAACTTCTGGCCTTCTTCTTGAATCAAAACAATGGAGGAGGAAAAACTTGATAGTGATGATGAGGAGTTTGTTGAGAATGATGCCTTCGTAGGGCAACTCTGCAATTGTCCATTGCCATCATTTTGGGTGGCACGTGATCTTTTTGAAGGATATTTCATTTTCCTTTAACCAACTAATGGTGATATGAAATTGTAAAGATTGTCAAAGCCTTGTTTGATCCTTTCATTAACTTGGCTCATCTCAATTGTATACTGATATAATGTTTTGGCCCACATCAGAAGATTGAAATCTTTAAGAGTTCTATATTGGGTGGGACTCCACCAAAGGATTATGTTGGAAAGACCCAAAATCCGATTTGGGAGTAAATGAACTCTCTCATCAAAGTATGGAAGTCTAGGATTATGGATATAGTAAAGTGTGTTCTTAAAATTCTATTGTCTAGTATTGGTGTTATCGATGGAAGTCGACTTTATATAATTTTGATTGAGCATTTGAGCATGTATGAGATATATTGTAGAGATACTGTGTAGTATTTCAAGCTAAGTTGAAAGTTTCTATTTGATATTTTATTCTTTCTTTTTTCCTTTGCATAACCAGAGATGATTTAATATAATTTCATATTACGTATTGTAAAGTACTTGGTACATATAGGAGTAATAAGATTTGATTTTGTAGATTTCTATTGGAACTACTTTTTTACATTGAATGAAGTATCTTATACAACAAGATCACTTAAATGAAGTATTTAATATATTTACTGTTACATTATACATTGACTTGTATCCATGTTGATGTCATTTTTTTAATTTTCTTATATTATAAATCTCATTTTAAAATAGAATACAAGTAGAAAAAATTGGTAGTGGATAAGAATACTTTCTATTTTGTTAACTCATTAAGCACTTGTCACAATTTCGAGA